>NW_019104606.1:587335-614303 GCF_001995035.1 Momordica charantia
AATAAAAGAATCAAAATTGAAATTTGCATCAAGTTTAATTTAAAATACAAAAAGTTGAAAGCTTTATACAAAAATATATTTTGTAATGCGGTTTTCGTAATTTACCAAGTTGAAATCAAACCGAAGCTACAGGGTAGGAATTTGCATGTGTTTGCACAAGCTAATTTTGCACCCAAAAAGGTAGAATGATTTTGATAAATCACTTTACTGGGTTTTGTGAGGTGTTGATATCACCGAGAAAAAAGTTGATTTTGCTGGAAACTCGCTCAAATTCTTTGGGTTTCCTTCTAAATCCCTAATTTTACTGTTCTTTTCTAATTAAATAACATATTTTTCCCATTTTTACTAATTTTTCAGACTCGCAAATTTAACGTAGGAACTTGCAAACTATAAGCTGATGCGAAGCTTCTTTTTGGTGAATCAAGAATTTGCCTAATCGAGAAAGAGTAGGAAGGGAACAGAACAACAAAGTTTGTGGCTTTTGCTTACGAGCCTGACTTTTCTCATTGAATTGGAGTTTGGAGTGTTTTCGTTGGTTGTGAGATGGGCAAGGTTGCGGTGGGAGCGGCGGTGGTGTGCGCAGCTGCGGTTTGCGCGGCAGCGGCGCTAGTGGTGCGCCACCGGATGAGAAACTCCGGGAAGTGGGCTCGAGCAATGGTCATTCTGCGGGAGTTCGAGGAAAAGTGTGGAACTCCTATCGGGAAACTGAGGCAAGTTGCTGATGCCATGGCCGTCGAGATGCACGCTGGCCTCGCATCGGAAGGTGGTAGCAAGCTCAAGATGCTGATTAGCTACGTCGATAATCTCCCCACCGGGTACTGTAAATTATGTTTTATTCGGTTACCTTTTCGATTTCCTAATGAATATTATTAGATCTATTTGTTCGGCTGTTGCGTCTGTTACTGGTGTTTTGTTTGAGATGTTTTATGATAATGAAGCCTCTTAAAAGTTCCCACCTTTGGTGTATGGTTCGTATGCTGATCTTGATTTAAATGTTTCGCTGTGAACTTATTGTTTTTTGAGCTCATGCAAAGGCTTAAAAGACGACGAAACATTTTTTTTTCTAGTTGTTTTGTTTGTATTTCAGGTTCATTTTGTGATCTCGAGAGTTCGAAGTTTGTAAATTTTATATTTAGTATTGTGGAGTTCTTTCCTAGATCTATCTTGAAGTTTTAATATAATATTCATGGTGATCTCCTTATCAATTATTGGTCTGTCGAGTTTACATCAATTCTTTCATTTTGTTACTATGACCTCTATGGATGGTACTTTTAGTTTATGCAATTATTCTGTTGTAAGAGACAATAGTTTATGAACTTGTTCTATCTTTCATCCTATTGTTATTTTTATTTTTGAAGTTGTTTTAGATCTCAATTGGTTTCACCCTTTTAAAGTAATCTCAGTTGAATCCTTTTACTCCGAATAGCAGTTGGATATCTACACTTCAAATTCAAATGGGCAGTTATTGATTCAAGAAATTTTAAGAGTAGTTCCAATTTAATTTTACATGGCATATTCCTCCATGGTTGATGTCTTTTAAAATGACAGTTTGTTTTCCTCATAAATTTAGAGATGAAAAAGGGCTCTTCTACGCATTGGATCTTGGCGGTACAAATTTTCGAGTGTTGCGTGTGCAGTTGGGAGGGAGAGACAATCGAGTTGTTAAGCAAGAATTTGAGGAGGTTTCGATACCTCCACACTTGATGACTGGATCTTCAGAAGTTAGTATTTTCCTCTCAAATTTATAGTCTGGATTTCCTTAGGATGGAGCATATGCTGAAGTATCTGGTGCTGATTCTGTCAGGCACTATTTGATTTTATAGCTCAAGCTCTTGCAAAATTTGTTGCTGAAGAGGGTGAAGGCTTTCACCCAGCACCGGGAAGGCAAAGGGAACTTGGTTTTACTTTCTCCTTCCCTGTGAGACAAACATCAATATCATCAGGGACACTTATTAAATGGACAAAAGGCTTCAACATTGAAGACACGGTTAATCCTAACTACTTGAGTTCTATTATCGTTCTTTATGTTGATTGTTAACCATTTTTGTTTATGTAATATTGTTGTTTCATCATTTTCCAGATTAAAATGGCATTAAAACCATACAGAAGATTTCCATTATCATTTTAAAGAACATTTGATTAGTTTCATTAGGGGTTTTTTTCTTTTGTGTTGAATATGCATTATGTTATCTGGCAGAATGATACTCTTGTCCATGGTATGGAATTATTTGCTACCCAGTTCTTTGGGATGAGGAAAGATAAACAGATTGTGCCCGCATTGCAATGCTAGGTTTGGTCAAAAGACACCCATTCTTCGTTAGCAACGATGTGTCATGCTGGCAACATAGTTTTATTATTAAATAATCTATTATTTCCATTGAAATTAAATGCAGACTTATTAGTTTGTTTTTAAGGGGTTGTGATAGGGCCAGGGATTTAGAATCGATATTCCAGAGAAGTTAATTGACATTTTATCTTGACCATTCATTGATTGAATGATTCAATGGATACGAGTAAATGATCCTTATTAAAGTGTATGAAACCTTCATATATTTCACAAGGAGTTTGCTATGCTATGTACCGTGAAATTTTGCTTTTACTAATTAAAATTTTCTGTGAAGTTGACATTCAGTTGTGTGTTGTGTCTTGACTGTTACCATTTCAGGTTGGGGAAGATGTGGTGGGTGAATTAACCAAAGCCATGGAAAGACTGAAACTTGACATGCGTGTAACAGCTTTGGTAATTCCCATTGTTGATTGTTCAACTTGAAGTTTTTGTTTTTGTTTTTCTTCCCCTTTTCCTTTTTCCTTTGCTAATGCTTGATATACAATTTTGCAATACAATTGTATAATTTTATATTTCTGGGGTTGGGGGGTGGGTGGGTGTATGCATTGTTTTGTGCTGACTTTGTCCTTCTTGAGATATAGGTAAATGACACAATTGGAACGTTAGCGGGAGGTAGATACTATAATAACGATGTAATTGCTGCTGTGATTTTGGGTACTGGGACAAATGCAGCTTATGTAGAGCGAGTCCACGCTATTCCTAAGTGGCATGGTCTCCTTCCTAAATCAGGAGAAATGGTTAGTGGCTTGTGAGATTTGTTGTTTGTTCTTTGACAAGCTAGTGTTCTTCTATACTTCTCCTGCACTCTCCCTTCAATTTTCTTTGATCATTAAAGTTATACAATCTATGTTGGGTGCCTGACTTTGTCGATGTAATAATACCTGGGATATCATGTACTAATGCAGGTAATTAACATGGAATGGGGCAACTTCCGGTCCTCGCATCTGCCACTAACAGAATATGATCACGCATTGGATGTTGAGAGTTTGAACCCTGGAGAACAGGTAAAATCATTTCTTAATACACTCTTCATCTCAACTCACTAGAACTAGAAGAAATGGTTTTATTAATATTCATTGAATAATTCTCTCCACTACTACTTTCAGATTTTCGAAAAGATGATTTCTGGTATGTACTTGGGAGAAATTGTACGGAGAGTATTGTTCAAGATGGCTGACGAAGCAGCTCTCTTTGGCGATACGGTTCCACCCAAACTCAAAATTCCATTTATATTGAGGTATACCCTATCTTATCTGGGTCATTTGTGAGCACATGCACTCCAATATCCATGATGATATTTCCTTGAAAACCCCTTGGCTGATTTTGGAGTTCACATTCTGTAATGTAATGACATTCCAAATCTGAAACCATTATTATTGCTAGTTTATATGTTGGCTGGAACTTGCATTCATATACTGATCAATAGATACCGACCTGCCATCCTCTCTGTTTCTGGCTGATGATGGATCGAAAACTAATTCTTTAAACCAATTTTTTCCCTTATTTATGGTTAAAAACTGTATTATGGTCTTTAAAGTTTGGCTTGTATTGACATACTTGGCTTGTATGTGCAGCAAGCTCAAATTTTAGGAACTACACATATTTGTATCGAGTATGGTCGTCATCAACTTTTCCTTATAAAAAATGTGCATGTCTTTTCTTCCTGTGAAGCGTTAACTTCGTATTCGAATGGACTGCTTAGATAATTATCCTATAGTGCCATTTTAGTTCAATTTCAAAATTCACTTTCCACTTGCAAATGTAACTTTTAGTTGCTCCAAAAATATCCAGGACACCTCACATGTCTGCCATGCATCACGACACATCTCCGGACCTCAAAATTGTTGGCAGCAAACTGAAGGATATCTTAGAGGTGAGACATCATTCACCCAGAAAATCTGTGACCTCAAATGATCTCTTTGCTTGTAATGAACTTAATTATGCTATTTCATAATCTTTAAACAGGAGGACATTATAGAAATGAACTCCGTAGGTATAGATTACTCACTCTTAATCTTCTGCTTTACTGCCAGATATCTAATACCTCCCTGAAAACAAGAAAAATAATAGTGGAACTTTGTGACATTGTTGCCACACGGGGTGCGCGTCTGTCTGCTGCTGGTATCTTTGGAATTCTGAAGAAACTGGGGAGAGATACAGTCCGGGAGGAGAAGCAGAAGTCTGTCGTAGCACTGGATGGAGGGTTGTTCGAGCACTACACTAAATTCAGAACCGCAATGGAGAGTACGCTGAATGAGCTACTCGGTGACGATGTTGCTGGAAATATTGTCATCGAGCATTCAAATGATGGCTCGGGCATTGGAGCTGCACTGCTTGCAGCCTCGCACTCTCAATATCTTGAGGTAGACTCCCAATATCTCGAGGTAGACGAGTCCTGAGGGGAAGGTGGGTCAAAATTGGAGATAGTAATTTACGGAGAGGCAGAAGCTTTAGATTTTTTGTTGTTGAATTTTCTGCTCTCCTTTGCAGAATATCACTCTCTGGTGCCTTCTCTCCCCATCCTTTATTTATGGTTATTGAGAGCATACGAAATTAAGTAAAGTTTTTGGTCGGATTAACCGTTAAAAGTAGCCAATAAAAGAAGAGATGGGGGGGGTCTCCAAGGATCAATTTTACATATTATCAGGCATAAGCATAAGCTATGTGTTTGTACTTCTATTGAATTTGGGTGTTGTAATCAAAACATCCAACTGTCTTTTGCATATTATCTTTTCATACAAAGGTAAAGCTTAAGGGCTTTAAAGAATCGTTTTTATAGCCAATCTTACATAGTTCAACAATCGTGAGTTTGAAATACCACCCTCACATGTCGTTGAGCTTTACAAAAAAACTGTTCTCGTTAGAAAGTATTTATGATATGTTAACCAGTGATAAGTTGGAGTTGATGAGTTGGTCTTAACGATTTAATTTTTATACTTTCAAAATAGTAAAAATCGTTAATTTTTATACTTTCAAAATAGTAAAAATTTAGTTTTATACTTTCAAAATGGTAAAAATTTAGTTCATAAGCATTAGTATCCAATTTAAAGATTGAATAAGATTTCTTAGATGTGTAAATAATTGTTATATTATAAAAATTAATACTATAATAGAGGCTAAATGTGTTTCTCAACTAGTTTTTTCTTTGCTAAAATCCCACTTGATTTTTTTATTTGTTGTACAATTTACGTTCTAATAAAATCAATTGAAAATACCTTTTACCTCATTAAGCAACGGCGAAGATGTTCGAACAAATCTAACCAACTAAAACCAGAGAGTTGAGCTTAGAATGATCAAAGATTAAAATGAAATCATAACAACCTTAAACCAATCTGATGGGAGAGAATTGAGAGAGAAGTTATGGGTCTTGAGAAGTGACTGAAAACTCGAAAGAAATAATAATAACTGAACGAAAACCTTTTCAGTGAGCAGAAATATATAAAGGCTTATCAACTGAAGCAATAGTAGTAAACAGAATTTCCCAAGCAACTGAACGCAATCTCACATGGAAAGCCTTCACAAGTTGGTTATTTGCAACTGTACGAACAACAAAATGGCCACAAAACAACCACAATTTACAGCCAAATAGACCACAAACGGCGGCACATTCAAGAAGATGCGGCGGCGGAAGATTGAAGCGAGACGTCGTTGAGGCGCTCCAGGGATAAGATGAGCGCTTGAGTGCCCAAATTCCCTTCCCCATGAGCCTTAAGCGACAGATAAAGCTGCTGAGCCAATGCCAATCCCGGAAGAGCAATCCCCATATTCTGACACTCCTTCAGGCAGATTCCCAGATCCTTCACAAAGTGGTTTACGAAGAACCCAGCTTCGAAATCCCTCTTCAATATCCTGCTCCCGTACAGATCCAGCGATTTCGACCCCGCAGCGCCCGTTGAAATGGCGTTCAAGAACAAACCCACATCCAGACCCGCTTTGTGCGCATAAATCATCCCCTCCACCAGCCCCACCATCGTCGAAGCTATGGTGATCTGATTCGCCAGCTTCGCGAACTGCCCTTTCCCGCTCTCTCCCATGTAATTCACCTTCCCCAACAGGGCAAACAACGGATTCAGCCGCCGGACTTGACCCTCGTCGCCGCCGGCGAAGATTGCCAGCGTGGCGTTCTTGGCGCCGCGATCGCCGCCGGAGACTGGAGCGTCGATTGCCCCGCAGCCCTTGGCGGCGGCGGCGGCGGCGATTTCGGATGCGAGGGAAGGCTCGGAAGTGGTCATGTCGACGAGGATGCCGCCGGGGCGGAGGCCGGCGAGGGCGCCGGAGGTGGGGTCGAGGAGAACGGAGCGGACGTCGGAGGGGTAGCCGACGATGGAGAAGACGACGTCGGATTGGGCGGCGACGGCGAGTGGGGAGGAGGCCAAATCGGCGCCCAGATCGAGGAGGGGCTGGGCTTTGGAAATTGTGCGGTTGAAGACGGTGAGTTTGAAGCCGGCTCTGATGAGATGGGAGCACATGGAGCAGCCCATGACGCCGGTGCCGATCCAGCCGACGCGGGTGGTTGAGGGGCTGAGGATGTCGCCGGAAGTGGCCATCGTGCGGCGGAGGAGAGAGACCAATTGAACGGATAGGGTGAGGGAATGAGCGTGTAGCGAGCGAAGAGAGATTTGCAGTGGCATCCCTTTTCTATTCTATTTGAAGATTTTTTTTCCCCCTTTTCTTCCATTTTTGGGTCAATTTGGAGAGATTGAACATTGTATTTTAGTTTTGCCTATTTATTCTTGTTCATATATCAGCAATCTTTTTAGGTTAGCTTTGCTCTCATACCCAAGTGAACATTTCAAACACTTGCATCCACTTTTTTATCCCATACCTTTAACAATTCTTTCTTCAAACAAAGATCATCGAGCCTCATTCCCTAACATGAAACAAGGACAAGATTCAAAGAATGAGAGGTTACACCTTGCAAGGTTTAGAAGGTAAAGGATTTCAGACATCTAAGATCAATCGATCTACACTTCCATGTCGAGCCTTTTGTAAGGTATATTTTGCAACACACCTCCATTTTTGGATAAACCCAAGTTTTTTACACTTGAAGATTTTCATACTTAGAACTCTCTCATTGTTTATAATGGGGTTGCCACACACATCACTCTAAGAGGGAAAAATCAGTCAGTTCCACCTGAACACAGTACACCTAGATTACGAAATACTTAAAACGAAATCAGTCATAAATTAGAATGTGAAACCTTAGAACTCATGGACACAAGTTTTTTACAGCAGAAATTTGGGAAGAACGATGATGACCTATTAGACACATAACTTTAAGTGAGAGATGAGAAGAATGATGATGGATTTCGATTCTGAAACCCTTCTTACAGCAGAAATTTGGGATAGAATTGAAGGACAAAATTATACAACCTATAGAATAGATCCCTGTTCAAGAACGAGGATGTGAAACCTGAAAATTCATTCAGTGAAGAAGATCCAAGGAACAGTTGGAACTAGGATGAAATTTGAAGGTGAACAGTCAATGTGAAAGGCAACGGTCAATGTAATGCAGGAAAAATTCAGCATATATATCAACCCAATAAGAAGGTAATGACATTTCCTCTTCCTGGAATGCAAGTAGAATAATTAATCTGAATGCATTTTCAATGACAGGCAATAAACACCTTTCAAATTCTTAAATATGTATTACTGAACCCACGGTGATCAGAATGTTTAGTACCTTCCAAGAGCCATGGTGAAGACCCTAAAATGCAATAGAACTAGCACAGCTTGTTTCTTGCACAAAAACCAGAAATTAGATTAATGTTGCAAACTAACTGAAGCATAGGATGCATGCTCAACAACACCGACAGCAGACCAGCCCACCAATATGCAAACTATAACATTGGATGGGACCCGAAACATGTTAACGCCAACTTAATGCTAGAAAATGAAGGAAGCGAAAAAACTATTATATGCAGAGTATGAATATAATGCTAGATATTGACAGTATAACCCAAACAATCAGAAATCAATAATAATTATGCTGAACTTCTCAATCATCCATACACCATGACCACCTAGAGAGGGAGCAACATAAAATGTGAATTTTGCAAAGGCAAGCATTCCAGAATTCAGAGGAAAATAATCAAGCAGGATTAATATAAGGTAAGGACGCCTTTAGGTGGGAAAACTATTGTCTTTATCAAACTAAAACAAATAAAAAGAAAGCACATGCAATAAACATCAGAAGTATCTGCACTTGGATAACTCATTGATACCAAATGAAAATGGCTCTATCCTAATAAATGAGGAAAGAAAACCTCAGGAACAGGAATATTTTAACTATGGAGCAGGATATTTGCTGCTTTTTCTTTTATTGGGTACGCAGTGCACATCCTTTATTGTCACCTCAACCTTCAGAGCCAACTAATTGCCATGAGTAAAAAAAATGCAGATTTTCCAACTGCACCTCAAACTTCAAAGCCAAGCGCCATTGCCAGTAAAAGGTCGAGATATAGAAATTGAACGTGAACCAAAGGAGCCTACCAACCAAAATCTATTTATAATCATGTCTAGAAAACATACGAACCAAATCCAAAAAGAGATGATATTTACAGCAGCCGATAATGTTAATAATATAACCTGAACTTATTGTACAATTCAGTATAATCTGAATGATAATTTGATTACTTTGGAACAATGTCAGTCGATTGCACGATAATCATTGAATAAGAACTAACCTATAACACAGGCCATACATTCTAAGATTGAATCCACTGTCCTTTTATCTCAAAATGCCAGCAGCTTATAACAAGCCTTAAAACCGAAAAAAAAAAAAACTTATTTGTACTCAAAATTTGGCACAGGCGGTGCATCGAAGCTCTCCAAAATCGTAGTCTCGCTTCCTCCACTCGACACTTCAGATTCCTTCTTCTTGCCTCCACCAACCCAACCACCGAACCACGAACCATTACGAGAATCTGAAGAAGACGAAGAAGAAGAAGAAGAAGAAGAAGAAGAAGAAATATTTGCCAACTCTGTTTGTGGTAGAGACAGGGGAGGACCTCGTCCTGGCAATTGACCCGTAGGATACCCAGGCACACCGCCCATACCAGCAGGCTCCTCAATTACAACAGGCATATTCTGTTGCTGGCTAAGAACTTTGTTGAGCATAATCCCAGCTCCTTCAATCAAAGCCAATAAAACGCCTCCGAACAGAGCCGAGCGAGCTGCCGATGCAGGACCCTGACGCATCTGGAGAAACCCGCCAGTAGCTGCGCCGGCGATAATCGAGTTCCATGGATCCTCCTTCTGGCGGACGTAGACCATGGTGCAATCGAAAGCAGAGAATAAGCCGCCCCAAACGGCGAAACTTCCGCCGACGCGCGGCGCATTCATCCGGACGGCTTGCGAGCCGCCGATAATCCTGGATCCCTTGGGAGAGTTGTACAGACCTTTGATAAAGTGAAAAGCTGAGCCACCGACGGCTCCCATACCGAAGGCGCCGCCGATATCGTCGAGGATGCGATCGGGGCAAGGTTCCCTAGAAGTTTCCGGCGTTCCCATGGCGTCGATCCGATCACTCTAGGGTTTTTCTTTTTCTGTCCTCTGCGTTTAGTTGCCACCGCCAAACTCAGAGGTAGGTTTTTGCAGAGGGGAATTTAAGAGCCTTGGGTTTTAACTATATATATATATAACTTCATTTAAGATTTTTCTTTTGGTATAAATAATTAATTATTTATTTGAAAGTTTTTTCCTTTTCCTTTTGGGAAATGATTGATTAATTAAAACGTTAAAACTTATTAGGTTTAAAATAACTAAAAATATTATTATTTTTTTAAAAATATAATGCTATTTGATAGAATAGATATTCATAAAACCAATTAAATTCACCTATTCGTTGTACTAAAAAACCTATAGTTTTATTTATAAATTTAAGAAACTAAGTTCGTAGGAGTTATGACTTTTATTATTAAATAGAGCAAGTTATTATTTTTAAAAAGTTCATAGTTTCTTTCTTTTATTTTTTTTTTCCGATATGACATTAATTTATT
The DNA here is from genome assembly GCF_001995035.1 of Momordica charantia. The sequence continues at coordinate 597,683 of NW_019104606.1, forward strand.
GGCAAAAAACCTTACGTTATAAAAAATGAAAGAAAAAGAATTTGTCCCATATGGGTTTCAGAAACATTCAAACCAGACCACACAATTTGATTATCTATTGAATTGGCCACAAACCTGATCTATTCAATCAGGAAACAGTCCATCATAGAAGCAATTACTAAACAATGCAAATTAGAAACTTCAAGATTCCAGTTCAAAAAATAACATCAAACAAGGCTACTATGAAAATTCTCTCCCCTTTCAATCAGAACATCCAACACTAAAATGAAAAGTCCAAGAGTTCAAACTAAAAAGAAAAACTGAACTAAATTGTACAGTATATAAATGTTACAAATTCGCATATATCTTCCCCGAAATGACACTTTGAGCTCGAGATCTCGAATATAAACACATCCTCTAAGTCATTAGTTGGGTGTTACAGCCTCAGATCTCCAATGCAGAAGTCTTCAATCACATCGAAGACTCTAGTACCGTGTTGTGGTCTGCACAAAAAGTATTTGAGGTTCAAATTAACATGTTCAAAAGATTAATTTTCGTTCACATTATCAGAACCAAAACAGAGAATAATTGTTTCCTGGCGCTTAAACATGCCAAGAATTTTCCCCTTGGAACAAGTCTAAGCCAAAAGAATCCAATGCAAAAAGATACCATTCCCCTCCTCCTAAACCATGCAAATAAACCCCTCCCAACACGACCTATGGCCATCCACAGTCATATTACGAAATTGGGGTCGAGAAGGCAACACACTCCCACACGAACTAAACTACTTTTCGGCGATTTTCCTCCATTTCTTCTTACACGCGTACGTAAAGCGTACCCAGTCTTCTCCTCTATAATTGTGATGATGGAATCTAATAATATAGCTCGTATAGAAGGAAGATGAGAGGTAAAATGTGAAGTAAAACCAACATTATACAGATTACTGACAGATTTTTACCTGAGATCTTTGGGGTGTTACTTGGATGAGGATCTTATATGCCGCTGTTCCAAGTTCTATCTATTCACATCCTTGATCTTGTAGCCTAGTGTAAATATGTATAATGAGGGTATAACGGGCCACACTCTTTGCATTATGCTCATGGGGCCACCCCTCTAATCCCGAAGGAGATCTTGCCCACCCAAGTCCTCACCCGAGGGACAACATCCAATTAAGATTATTTGGACAGATCAAATTATATGATCCAACATCCAATACAGCTTATAGCATCCTAAAAATGTATGAGAGAGGGCTTTACCCGTAAAACCCTTTGGTGGCATCATCCCCAGCATGTGCTAGGATGGCATCTCCTCCCGGATGTTCATCTACATAGGAGGAAACATCATACACCTATGCATGAAGAAAACCGAAAATATAGATTATAAGTACGACAATATACAAGCAAATTCCAACTTTTGCAAAGAGCTTGGACATCAAACCAGAAAGAGAGAAGATTATACCTTGTTCTTGATAATAATCCAACAATCTGTCCTCTTGTTATGAACCGAGACCTCAGCTTTATTGTAGACTTTTGACGGCTAAAAGCAAGAAATGACATTTAGGATATAATATACAATGAAAAGAATACTCCTACCGATATAGAAAGATTGACACGGATTCTTTAATTTAACAAAAATAAGGTCTATCACCAAACTGTACATCATTAACAGACCAGCTTTACAATGCTAGAACTCAGTAATCCAATCAATAATGGGAAAGGTATCCATAAGATAGTTAATAATTTTTGTAGGTACTTCACCCATTTGAGTATTAAATGTGGGAGTACAACACTATTCGTATGATGAATGAAGACATAAATTACGATAGTTTCACTAAATCTCTTATATACTACTGTTTTCATTTCTGTTTCTAAATTTTAGGAAAGTGATGAAAGCAGTGCTGAAAATATCCCGTGCATAGCCATTTTTGATAATCCTAATCAATATCAACATTCGAAGCCACAGAACATCGTCACCCCAAGTAACAAGAAATTGGACAGTAAAAGAGAACCATAATTGAAAACACTTAGACCATCAAATTTGCCTTTGAGAGAAGGTCGAATAGTTTGGACACGAAACTTTTGAAGACTACAATCAAATTTTTAATAGGATCCAATAGCAAATGAATACATTCTTCATTGTTGGAGTCTGGAAAAAGAAAATTGGAAAAGCCATGGTAATTTTCTTGTACTATTGAAGCTGAATTACATTGATGTCTCAGCTTCTCAGCGACCAAAGGGAAGCTCGTTTATAAAATTAAAACTAAAAGATAACTAAGTCTTCAAATCTTCAGTAAAAAGAGTAAAAAATCTCAGTATCAAAAGTACCTTATTTGATTTTAATTGAACCTCTTGTACATTTCCTGCATCCAGAATAATATAACAGCACGGTTAGCTCAAATCCGTGTGATTTTATGGAGGACTGATGAAATGAAAGAAATATACTTCAGCAAACTTACTGTTGCGTGGGATTAAAACTAGAGCTCCCAAAAAAACACCAAGAACCAATGCCGCTACGATTATCATCATTATGTAGCTCACTGCTAAATCAGATTCACAGTAAATACTTTAAAAACAATCCAAGGATAAACAAACCAGAAATTTATGAGAGAAGAAGAAGAAGAACACAGTGGTTTATAGTGATTCCACCAATTTGATGTACATCCACTCTCCAATCAGCATCTCATGGTTTCAATAAGACATTGTGTAAGAATTACACCCTTCATCAAATTAAAAGAAAGGAAAAATCTGTTCGGGAACCAAGAAAATGCTCCAGAAAGCGGAAGTCCAGCAAAGATTCCCCAGATAAAGAGAGACGATCAGGGATTACCTGAACAAGTACCGATTTGATTTACAGATTGAGCAATGAGATTATCGACTGTTAAATACCAAAATGAAGTAGCCGGGGGAATACTTGGCAGAATCTGCAATCGGATTCTCAAATTTGCATTCATCTCCGGCATCGGGTACGGGTCACCCATGCTATACACCGGGTTTCGGGGAATCTAATTCAATGCGTTTAAAAAAAAAAAAAAACAAAAGAAAACTTGGGCTTGGACTGGACCTCAAGCTTTGGGCTTGAGGTTTGGTTACGGCAGGGGTCTGGTCTACTGTATCAGGCAGGGCTTTAGCAAAGGCTTGGGCTTGGACTTGACTTCAGATTGGGCTTGCGATTGGGAATGTTGGTTTCGGTTATGGATTGGACCTAGATTCCCCTTATGATTGGGCTTCATTTCAGCTTGGGCTGCTTTGGACTTGGGCTCCGACCTGGGCCTGCCTTAAACTCCGGTTGGGCTTGCACTTGACTTCAGATTGGGCTTGCGATTGGGAATGGTTTCGGTTATGGATTGGACATAAGATTCCGCTTATGATTGGGCTTCATTTCAGCTTGGGCTGTACTTTGGACTTGGTCTTCGGCCTGGGCCTGCGCTTAAACTCGGCTTGGGCTTGCACTTGATTTCAGATTGGGCTTCAGATTGGGAATGTTGGTTTCAGTTATGGATTGGACCTAAGATTCCGCTTATGATTGGGCTTCATATCAGCTTGGACTGTACTTTCGACTTGGGCTACAGCCTGGGCCTGCTCTTAAACTTGGCTTGGGCCTGAGCCTCCACTTCGGCTTGGGCCTGTTTTTCCAAATCGGCATGGGCCTAGGTTTCCGCTTCGGCTTGGGCTACGGTTTCATCTTGGGCCTTGGCTTCGGACGTTGGTTTCGGCTTGGGCTCCAGGTGGCTAATAATTTTGGAGCCGCCGGAGCTGCGTTCTTCTCATCTTCGTCGACGACGACGACGGCGACTCTCTGTAGTCTCCACTGCCATGGAGTGATTCATCCATGGAGGACGCGCGAAGTTGAGTATATACAAGGCCGTGAGGAACATAAAAGGCAGGGATAATACTCTCTACAACGCTCTTAGGTCAATTTACGAGGACTCTATTTTCGTCCGCGAGATCTCTCAGCTATGGCCGGAGCTTCCTCTTCTCACAAATCTACGTTGCGGCCTCTGGTATTCCCCAATGTTTCACTCCACTTGCTACTTTAAGTCCACCGACGGCCACACCAACAACTACTCTTTCAATACTTCCCGCCTCAATCTTCACGTCGCGCTTTTAGCTGGTACATCCTCTTTTCCCCTATCTGTTTATATTCCATTTTCCAAGTAATTAAGATAATGGAATCATGAAGAGGAAAATTGAGAGAGTATAATTTTCGGTAATTTTGCCAACATTGAATGTTTATAGTGAAGACTTCTAAATGCGCGTTTACAGTTCAGAAGTGTTTGTATGTATGATTCGCTTCTTTGTTTGATGGGTGGGACAGAAGGGAGGGTGTATTATAGTTGATTCCACTCAGAGAGGGAAGCTGTTTCCTTATAGCATGTCCAAAACAAAACAGTTCCCATTTTGACTTGTGTTTTGAATCGGTCTATAAGCAAACATTTAAACAAAATCCATGGCAGTTCATTGGTGCTAGGGGTGAGTATTTGCTATTTCATTTTTCCTAGCTACCATGTTACAGTCTATTATCCTGTGCAAGTTTACTCATGTCACAAAGCACAAAGGGAAGGTTTTTCTAATTTCTTGTACGTGCTTATAATTTCTTTGTAGTGGTAACTCCTAAATCCCCTCACCCCTTTTTCTCAGTCGGGTGTACGTCTGAAACTGAAAAATCGATGAAATTGATTGTAACAAGTTTGTTTGATCAGTTCAATTATCTCAATCTTGAACATTTGGATAGATTTTCCCGATTTCAGTCTGTTCAGTTCGGATTTAATTGGTTTGGTTCTTGGTTCGAGTTAAGTGGACAGTTTGGATTTCAAAAAATTGGTTTCTATGTCAGTTTTTTTTTTTTTTCTCCCTTAAATTGAAAACTGATCTAAACTAACCCACCTACATCCCTACCTCTCAAGGTGAAACTCAAGTGGCCAAATTCTCACATCTTCTGTGTGCAGTGTCGCTCGTAGCAGAAACAGGATCCCTCCACTTCTGATGTGCTTCTGAAAATGGAAGGGAACCTGCTGCTGATTGGGACTGTTCCTTGCATCTTCCTCTTTGGATTTCTGGCACTGAGAAAGCTGTGATTGAAGAACACCTTGAAGAATGGACAAAACAGTTAGATGATAGCGGAGCTGATGTGTCCACACTAGCATCCACCTAGAAAAAACCATTGCGCCCCTTACGGATTTCACAGAGATCCGTTATCTGGTTAAACGAAGTCCCTGATCATAATTCTTGGGATTTCACACCCATTATACTTGTTCCTGCTTCTTTCTCCACCGGTGTGGTTCAAGAGAGAACCACCACAGAGTTTAGCTGGAACTACATCGCTGGAGCCGGAGACAACGAGGAAAGTTGAGCAAGAGGCTTGTCTCCTAATCTATTCTGGAATCACGCACATGATCTTATGAGCTCCGGACTTGACCTTCGTGATCAGAAGGTAGCTGAAATAGTCGAAAAGGACAGAGTATATCGAGCTCCAAGGGGAAATGATGCGCCTCAGATCAGTGTTAAATCTCAGAAGGTGGGAGGATCCTCAACTCAAGTCCCACCTATTGAGCAAATATTATCTTTGGATATCTCTGATGCGGAGCTACATACAGAATCCTCTAATGGAAATTGTGCATCATCTTAGCTTGGTTCAACTAATCTTGCAGTAGGCTCATCTCAATGGTATTTACCTCCAATGTTGCTTGTATTGAGGATCAAAATTATTTACAGTAGATGGTTATTGGTTTTAATATCCTGAAGAATGCTCGCTCACTTTGTACATCAATCTCAGAAAAGAAGGTCGAAGGAAGAAAATATCCTGAGCCGAAATAATTGAAATGCTTAACCGTATGTTGAGATATAGAATACAATTTCAGTCATTATTCAAGAATAATGATCAACGATGGTTTGACGAGAACATGATTTCACTCGTCATTTTCCAAATTTATTCAAGAGATTCTTTGTAATATTATCCCACTGATCCTTTTTGGAATAGTTTACAGCATACTAATTCTCGGTGGTGCTCAAACTACCAGGATTGTTTTTGTAACTACAACCTATTATGATTTTAGACGATTGGAAAGATCTGCTTTTGCTTGTAACACATTGTTTTCTTATCCAAAAAATGATCCTTACTATATGTGCGAGTTATATCATGCCATATGGTACTATGGAAATATGAGTTCAGCAACAACTGTAGATGTGTGTTTTCTGTGGTTCAAGAATTGCATTATTGTCTCTTCACTTCAGTCATCCATTGTTTACTTTCTGTTTTTGTGTGTGCAGCAGTGACTGCGTCCGACGTCGTCGATGGCATGGTAAATTGTGATCAAGAGTCTGTATCTGTTTGCCTTCCAAATGCTGAAGCATATCTTCATCTACCTATGGTGGTGAGTACGGGAAAATAAAATTATAAGCCAATCTAAGTCTGCAGTATCTATTCAACTTATTTAATAGTTTCTGCTTGTCAGATGTCAAAACTGGATCGCTTTTCCCTGTCAAGAAATCTTTCTTCTGCAGTAGATTTTGCAAAGTTGAATCTTAGCCAAGGGAAAAGACTTCTAATTTGCTGTAGCAATGGTGAGAACACCATTTATTTAACAACAACTACAATAAATTCACATATTTTAGATGGAAATCTACTAAAGAAGGTGACAGAAGGGGAAAAATGTTAGTTTCTCATTGTCTTTTGAATAGTTGGGCTAATAGCTCTACGAAAGCTTTTTGCTGACACTTGTGAAACTTTTGCTAAGAGGTCTCTGTATTATTTACTTGCAGGGGAAGATATTAGCATATGTGTTTGCTTGGCGATGTTGACTTTATTCGATGACAAAGGTACATCAGCTGAATTTTTTTTATTTATTTTTATTTTTTGTTATCAAATATACCCACAATGTCACAACCGCAACACTAAATAAGAAGTTATGTTCAGCAAAACCTTTTTTTCTTTTTTTTTGTACAATTTCATTAGTCATTAAATTAGTTCTCATGTTAAAAAATAGAAAATAAGAAACGAAAAAGTTATAAAATGGGGCTTTAATATTATTACTCTTGGCAACCAAACCGAACTGTGAATACCCTATTGCTTGTTTTAGAATATAGTATTATGATTATGAAGGTGGAGACCCGAAGCTTCAACCGTTGAATCAGTGAAAACCTCATTTTTCCAATAATATTTGTCAACCCCTTTTGTGTAGCCGGGGTTTTGTCCTTGATAAAAGTTGTTTTTTTTTTTGCCCTTTGAAAGAAATAAAAAGGAGCAGAACCCAGAGAAACAAGAAACAACTGTTTTTATTTACTTAATGAAAAATTGAGTATACGCTTCACTTCACTTCACTTGGGACGATCAGCTCTCTCCGAAGGCCCAGCTTGTCGCAGCATCTGATTATGTAATAAGATCATAAGAATATTACAAGATGCTATTATATAAAATATACACATTAATTTGAGCTTAGTCAGCAATTAAGACATCTAATATACACATGAAGAGAGAGACCTGGAAGTAGGGCTCAAGTTTGCTGCGTAAGATGTTATGCTCGTTTTTTACTCGTTCCATAGCAGCCTTGACCCTATCATCAAATATGAATTTGTTTGGATGACTTTCGACCCCAAAAATTTGCTCGGACGCGAACAAAAGTCACATACATGACTCGATGTAGATATGTCAACATATTATTTCTAAAAACCTTAGGACACAGACATGACAACGACATGTTAATTAAAACATAGCGTTTTTAACAAATATATAGCATTGCTTAAAATAATAGATTTCCATATATTTTATTTTCAAAATTTATTATTTTGTCCTGTATGTCCATTTATTATGTTTAAGAAAGTGTATGAGACATGCCTATTGTGCTAACAATCGTCCAACACATGTTAGTCACCGACATGTTATCGAAAGTAAAACCTCTATTTTCAGAGTTCGACCCTTTGAAGAGATTTTGTGGGGTTTGTATGCATTGGTTAATGGAGTTAGAGCTCAAAGTTTCTTCCTAATCGAGAGTTACAACAGAGCATATTTTAATTCTACTCCATTTGACATTCACATCAGTTAGAAGGTAAAAACGATGTCCAATTTAAAATTTAAAAAAAAATGAAGGGTAAAATGTAATATTACCCCTCCATGTTTCTCTCTCTGCAGCATTCAATTGCATGATTTACTTCCTTGCACACCTTAATGGCACCAATACTGCAAAAATCAGCACCAATTGAATGGTTAATCTGTATCCAGGAGGAATAATTGAGAAAAAAAAAAAAAAAAAAAAAAAAAAATACTTGAAGCAGTTGTCATTCAAGTTACAAATCTTGGCCAAAGAACAGAGAAATGGGCAATCTACCTTTACAATTGGAATAAACAGTAAAAATTAGAATTTCAATTCTGTTTCATCTAAACTCACTAGACAATTATCTGACCCGAAGTATATGGTAGCCACTATGGTTTGAGCTTTGAACTCGTTGTCTCTAAACTTTTTCTCTATTTTGTTTATCACAATGACCATATGGCTTGGCCAACCTATAGTCCATGGGGGTTCTCTTGTTCTTCAACTAAGAACCGTTTTCAAACTTTCTATAGAAAAGATTACTGATACTTTAACCAGAAACATCCTATTAAAAAGTCAAAAAAAAGAAGAAAAAGAAAACCTGGCACTGCTTCCCTTGAGCTTATAAATTGGTCTTTCGAGATTCATGAGATTGCAGAAAGGCTTCTCTCTGTAAGCAAGAAAGCTGATATTAGTATTTTTATGTTCATGACAATATTATGAATAAATTATGCAAAAAAAAAAAAAAAAGTCATCTTATTTTATGATGTGTTACAGTGCTTGATCTAGAATAGCTATAGCCTCGGATGATTCTCTGAAATACGAAGTCAGAACCTTCTCCAGAAAGTGTGGATTATCATCATCTAATTTCTCAACCTGGACAAAGTGTTCACCCAGAATTTCCTACAACAATATTCAATAATATTTGTTGATTATTTGAATAAAGATGGAAGGCAATTTTCCAGATAAAATACGTGTGGGAAACACTTTTTGGAAATGGAAATCATTAATATGTATGGATCTTTAAAATCATCACAGGATTTTGTATGATTCTTGCTCTAAAATTTCTACCAAAGTACACCAAAGTATCGTTTGGTAACGCTTCAATTTATCATTTTTGTCTTCAATTTTTGGATTTCGGTAAATATTCTTCTCGCTTTCACATTCCAGAAACATTTCCAAATGGTATACAAAATTTAGAATCTATTCCGAGTTTTCAAAAACATTAAAAAAAAAGAAGAAAGGATACATGTTTTATTATCATTTTTTATCAATAGATGCACAATAAATAAAATTTAATAATTTAAATTTTAAAAAATTAATTTTCATATGACTTTGATTTTTTTAAAATTTAAAAGTTAGCGAGGAGTAGATACAAGAAACGAGTTTCTTTTAACTTTTTTCTTCTTAGAAAACAAGTAACTTTACCAAACGAGCATTGAACATATAGCGTAAATCTTCCTAGCAAAGAATGTGAATCTTGATTGAGCTGTTATCGGGAGAAAAATGGCAAAACAAGAAGCTAGCGATGGATGAAAGTCGAAGAAAAGCTTGTATTGACAACATTAAGGCTGTCTCAGAGGCAAACCATCAAGTTTTATGTATGAGATCAGATGTTTAAAAATAAAAGACAACTTCAAAAGAGAGCTACCATATTACCAAAACCAACGGTACGGTATTTCAAAATGAAACAAAAGAGACCAATTTACCTCATCGAAGAATGACTGTCTCATGGTCGCAATCTGTTGGTGCAGAGAAGTTTTCGTCATGGAGTCAAAATGGTAAACTCTGCAACACTACACAGAGAGAGAAAATTGTATGCTTCACTCGAATTGCATTCCAAGATATATAGCCAGCCAAAGAAAGTATGTTTAAGGAAGGTTTAAAAATCACATTTTTGTCCTCTACTTTTCTTAATTCCCCAACTTTCTTTTTTCTTTTTATAATCAGAAGTCGGAGCTTTGCTCTCCTACGTTCAAAAGTACCCGCACCCGCCCCAAGGTCTAAATTCGAGAGACATCAAAGGTCTTTGGTATTAAACTCACTAAAAGGTTCGAACTTGAAAATTTTAAATAAGTATGATTAAGAGACCACAAGTCCTTACCAACTGGACTGTCACTTGAAACTAATTAATCCCTCAATTTAATCACTATAATTTAGACTTTGTAATGATTTAGTCTTACCATGAAAAATTGTAGATTAAAAACATATATGGTCTTAAAATTTGTCATGATAGGATATACAAACTTACAACTTTTAAACTATTGAGAATAAATCGTTTCATATTTTAGTCCAAGACTCGTCGTTACAAAATTTTAACTACAATTAACAACAAAATCGTTATTTCAACAAAACAAAAGTAAAAGGAATGACGAAAAATGGGTAACAATATCTGAAAAAAAATTAGGAAAAAAGTAGAGATATTTCTGAATGGCAGTAATCATCACAGGAATGACAAGTTGCAGTCATGCAATTCTATAAAATGAATAGTAACAAAAAATTTACACGAGAATCATTCCTGTACTAGTATAACTTGAAGAGTAAAATCCAATCTATCTTTCAGTGAAAAATTAAATTTTTTCGTAGAAAGGATCACAAATTCATATCTTACCAGATCTTGTAATAAATGAACCCAGATTCCAGTATTTTCAGTTTCATTTATGACCCTGTTGTATAGACAATTTGAAGATCTAGAAATCTATAGCAAATTAATATTAGTAGATTTCTTGAGTGAATGATTCTCCCGCCACCGCGAGTACTTCCACCACTATGTTATTACTAAAATAGACAATTCCACTATTCGTGTGAAATTACCAAAAAGAAAAATAAAATATAAGGTGAACCAAACCCAATGGAAGGGAGGTTTCAAAAAAGTCCTCCAATTCTCTTCCACAGCTGGATAATGCATATATATCTGATAATAAAAAAATTGCACTTATTGAACTAAAAAAACCTTCTCCAAAGCAAAGTGTATTTATTGGAATATTAACGGCAAATTATACCTTCACTTTGTATTATAGATATCACAATATCAATTTGAGCATAGCTCGGTAAATAAAGTACATATTATCTTCTTTATGAAGGTTTGATTCTCCATCCTATAAGAAACCATCCCAATACATAAATATTTTATATTTTCATGAGTTTGTAAGACAAATTTTCCTTCATTAGAAAAAATTTGAGAGAAAACTGATCAAAAGTGAAAAAAAAAAAGTCACTTAAAGGTGAACCCTTTCTTTCATTAGAAAAAATAGAAAAAATATGGTAGCAAATATAAATGAAGTGGACCAACATAAGAAAGTACACTCGCTGTCATTTAATTTTTACACATTATTGTTATTCACAAGGAAAACAATAGTAAATAATAATTAGAGAAGGAACAGAGAAAGGGAGAACATAAAACTAGTAATGTGAAAGAGAAGAAGAAGGAAAAAACCAAGGCAGAAGCTGGCATGTGAGGTTCGAGTAGAAAGAAGGAGTATATAAATAAACCGATACCACATCCAAATGAGAGGGATATGGAGATCATGGAATTGAAGCATGGTTAAAAAAGACGTAAAAGAATGGATAGGTACTATCTATATTAATAAAATACATCTTTCTTTTCAGTGGCTCAATAATAAGAATTTAAAAGTTAAAGCGTGGCGTTACAATCTAAGACATAATTATCATGCCAAAAGTAGAAGGATTTTGGATTCATAGGAATATATTTTCCTCGTTCTTAAAATAGACTAAGTCCAGCATACCATGTAATTCAACCAGGGATATTGTTATATTCATTCAAGGATTTTGGTAACCAATCATTTGAATGTCTTTAAGCTAGCTAGAGCACAGATTTTTGCCCACATGAAAACCCGTCTGCATGATTTCAATAACTATCTTGCAGACTGCCGTCGGTCTCAGTTCCGGCTTACCGCTCACCCATCTGTCGCCGTCGCACCGCCGCATCTTCTTAGCTGCTCGGAGATTTTTCTTTTTCATTTCAATGCTTCCTTTTGGGGGGGAATTTGTTTTCGAGAAATTGTATTTTCAATGATTTTCAAAAAAAAAAAACAATGATATAAATGAAAATTTGCACATAAATTGTAAAAGAAAAAATATGTAAGCGTTTTTCTCTTTTTTTTTTCTTTAGTGAGAAAATAATTTTAAACAATTGAAATACTAAAATAAAGTTTTATTAAAAAAGGGTTGAGCATTCAAGGTATTAGATAATAAAAGAATAAGTTGATGTCCCTTTTTTCATTGAAGATGGAGGACTAAATTTAAATTTTATTAAAATTTAGAAAAAGATTTTTGACCTTAAGGATTAAATTATAAATAGAGGTTGGTTTTAAGGATTAAGATTATATTTTTGATTTTTGACCTTAAGGATTAAATTATAAATAGAGGTTGGTTTTAAGGATTAAGATTATATTTTTATAATGTAGATATATCTAATATTTTATAGGGATTTGAGTTTTTGATTATAGAATTCGAACCAGTAGTAATGTGATTTATTGGGGTGAATATAGAGCGGCATGTGAATATAAAGCGTCATGTGGCATATCAGAGAGAAACATGTGAAGTTCGCATGTACAATAAGAGGAGAGTGTCAAGCACACTGAATGGTATTGCAAGAGCACGGATAGGTTTGTAAAAACAGTTACAAAGCTACTTGACATTGACAAGTTGTCGTAGCGTAGGCATAGAATATATTCGACATAGCACCACACACCAATACTAGATTTCTATATGCATGTCAAGCTCATACTAAGAGACAAAGGCATATGTGGTACTGATATAACACATGTTCAACACTTTGTTGGGGTTGCAAAATATTCCAACAAAATCTCACATTAGTTAGGAAAGAAAGTGATCTATCGTATATAGATGAAGACAATTATGTCTATATCGGTATCAAGTATTTTGGGTGAAACAAAAAACAAAGTCATTGTTGGAGGTAGATTTCAACTCACACGTGGCACATCTTGATTGGATAATAGAAGTTACACGTCGTACTAACTATTTTTTGGAAAGTTTGAGGCACCGGACCCGTTGGTAATCTAAACATTATTGTGTGTTTAATTATTTTGCTAACTCTTATAATTAGTAGTTTAATCAAGGCTTGGAGACTAATTTGGTTCAAAGTTGAAATTTTGTAATGGTTGTTAATATTAAATTGTCGATTCTTTGATTTATTTTCTTAAATTATAATCTTTTTGTTTAATTTGTATGACTTTTCACTAAACATTTATATTTTCATTAGTTTTATTGAAATAGTTTAAATAATGAAAGCATGTAAGATGCTTATTTTTGTGTTCAAAGATCGCTGCTTGGCCTTTTATCTCTAAGAAAAATTAATTTTATTTTTCAAGATATGTGGTCATTGTTTGACTATTGTTTTGGATTAAATTATTTAATTTAGTTCATTATTTCTTTTAGTGTCTAAATTTTATAAGTTTTCTCGACAAGTCTGTGAGATATAGAGTAGTACAGATTTGTCATATTGATAGAATTTGTTCACGTAAATGTAGAGTATGAAGGATTTTTTGAACCGATTTTATATCTCATATTTGAAGAGTACATAATTCAAGAATCTATGGTGGTGTTTTCGTCCAACTTTAATTATTTTACATTTTGCTCAAAATAATGTTTATACGAATGACTACCATTTGGTAGAATAGCGTTCGTTCTAGATCCCAAATTTTGATAGGATTTTTTCTTTTCTAGTTTATGATGTATGTTGTGTTTTTTTGTATTTCTTTATCTGTTGTCAATATGATGTTACCTTTTTGTTCATATTCCAGGTGCAACATTTTTTGCAAGTCTCTTTATTACTTTAGGGCATTAATCTCAGACTCTGAGATCGAACATTTTTTACTTACAATATATCTAACTTTTTCTAAAACGCAAAAATATATATATATATATATATATATATATTTAATAAATTTTATAAAGTATCAGTTACATTTATTTTATTTTCTAAAATTATATTTGTGCATATTTTTTTGCCATTAATTTAACAAAAAACACTTACTTGACATACTAATTATTGGGCTAAGTTGGTGCAAATTGAATAAATTTTGCTAAAAGCATCAATTCAACCAAAATTTATTTAGTGTTGCGTTAATAACAAAAATTAAGTAAAACCAAAATGTTTATGGACGTAATTAGAACTTTTTAAAACTTAGGTTTATTAGATTTATAGTTTACTATTAAAAAAAACTAAGGAACGGACATAAAACTCCTTAAACATCCAGATTAAAATTAAAATAAATTAGTAAGTAATATAATCTTTTAACATCATGGACGAAACTATTTGCTCGCCAGGTTATTTTCTATCTTTTTTAGAGTGTTTAGTCAAGATAAAATCAGATGAAATTAAACTTAAAATAATGAGCATCTTTTGTTGTCAGCCTAAAACAAAAGATTAATTCAAAAGAAACAAAAAACAATCAAAGGAAATATTCTTTAAAAGTATATATAAATAATTTAGCTAAGTCTAATAATCCAATGGCATATCCCATCCATATCAATTTGACATAGTCATGTAGCAGTATCCAATAATTCAAGTTGTCCAACCATTTTGTTTAATCAAGAAAATAAAATCTGATGACAAAATCAAAGGCAATTTTTTAAAGCTTAATTTTTATGTTAAAATTGTATGGTCTCTACAATTTCATTTTATAAACATTACTTTACAAATGAGAGGGTCGTATTCAAAATTCAAATTATGTTCAATTTTCTTTTTTTTTAGCATAAAATATTTTACGTGGAAGTAGAAATTCAAATCTACGACTTTTTTTATTGATGATATATGTCTTAATCGATTGAGTTATGCTGAAGTTCAAGCTGATATTATTTAATTATAATCTATAAAAATTGTATTAACTATCCTACTAGTAATAAAATCTTTCAATTATGGGATAATATGGACCACTTCATGGATAACATTAACTGTGCAAATAAATGCAAGAAATGGAAATTATACAAAATAAAATCAATATAATTGAGTTTGTTTAAAGCAACACTAATGTGGGGACAAAACATGGAGTTGACTTTGAAATCTCATATGCTCCGATTGGCAACTTGAATGTTGCAATACAAGTTGAAAAACTGGCCAATTAAAAGATACTTCTTGTCATTATCCCTCCATATTTCCTCTAGAATTTATCCTCACTTTAATATTGAAAATCATTGGCGTCAGAAAAACATTTTTTTCTCAAACAATATTGTATTTGTAAATTTTTCTCTTTGAGATAGTAAAAACAATAATATTGTAATACTATAGTATCAAAGTGTTGGTATATAATTGATAATTGCAGCTATTTATAATAATTGTATCTTTTTCAACGATTTTTACAAATTAAAGATGATAATGAAATTGAGATTCAAACTTTAAAGTCTCATTTTTATTAAAGGTATTACTTTTCTTATAATTATCTTTTAAAATAAAACTAACTTATTTACACCTTCAATATTTTCTTGCTTTGGAAAAGGTTAATTTATAGAAAGTTCTAAAAAAAACAAAGTTAAAAGATAGTTACAAAGTAATGCATAGTCTCTTTATAAGCCCTCTTCTAAAGAGCTAGAAATAGGTAATATATATTAAACACAATATTTTTACAACTTAATTAAAAAAATTTATATATAATCAATATATATACTTTCATCTATAATTAAAAATAAATTAGTATACATACATCTTTTTCAAAAACAAAAAAATTATAAATAAATAAAAATAGTATATACACATACGATGAATGAGTAAACAAGTTGAATAATGTAACTTGTAACATCTCTTTCATCAACGTCCCGGCTTTATTGCCCCGCAATAGAAAGGACAAAGGAGACTGTCTCCCTACTTCCAAATTCATTTTTGTTAAATAAAAAATATCATATAAATCTATTTGACCCTTTGGAAACGGTTAAATAACAAATTTAGTCTCTAAATCGTAATATAATTATTTCTATTTAATCCATAAAATTTTTTAATTTTTTATTCTAATAAATTTATATTAATCTCATAATTAATTACTTAAATATTTGCTTAATTAATATGGACTTTTGATTTTCGAAAAAAAATTAATATGAACTTTTGTTTAGTACAACGTATAAGGATGGAGCCACTCCCGACTCTTCGGTCGGAGGTAAGTGAAGAATAACGAGGAGCATAAGTACACTAGATCAATGGAATAAAATAAGGAGAATACTTGACTTCTTACAACTAAGACCAATGTTGTCCTTAATTAATTACCGTACCATTAAAAATGTTTGACAACTATAGAGATAAATGCAAAATAATAATAATAATGAGATGTAAAATATTTAATGGTGGCAAGGATAATGTCCTTATTAATAATCAATGAGCCAAGTATTTTGTATAAAACAATATACATGATGGAAAAAAAAAAACTCATCGATTTGAAATGTTTTATGCTTGTTCGTCCCATCAAATTAATATATTTTCCTTCTATCTTATTTTGTCACGCTAGTCTTACTTCTTTGTAGTTTAATTAGCATATCTTCTTTTTTTTTAGTCCAACAATATATCGGAGGGGAGATTCGAATCTTTAATCTTTTAAAGGAGGATATATATTTTAACCGATTAAAATATACTTGACACATTTAAATAAA
>NW_019104606.1:614763-678426 GCF_001995035.1 Momordica charantia
CTCCGTCGGCGACTGCTGCCCTCTCTGCCGCCGCCATATCTCCTCCGGCGACAAGGCGGAGGCGCTGAAGACCGTACAAGTTTAGTTAGTTCGTTTTTTTTTCCCCTTAATTTGAAACTTGAGTTTTATCCATATGGGATTTTTCCGACGCCATTGATTGCTGTTTTCAAAAGCTTGGCTATGGCTGAAGGTTTTGATTCAACGGATGGTTATGGGCCTTCGCTGGCGCAATGATTCTTCCTTCCCTCAAAATTTTCTCTCTTTTTCCTTCATTTTTTAGAATCCTTTAAGAATACGTTTCATCTTCACTTAGGGTTAAAAGGTAAAAATATATACACGTTAATTAGTTTTTCTTTTTTAGTCCCAAACTATATATGCTAGCACAAGTTGTATAAATATAAGTTACAGTTTTATATTATGAGCTTATGCTCACTTCGACAGTTTTATACTATGAGTTAACTTTTGATTGTAAAATTCCAAATTTAAAACAAGTTATTATAAATTTAATTTGCATGGTTGTTTTGGAGATTACACAAATTCAAGCTTTTCAAGGCATAGATTTCATAAATAACATTTTTTAGTTCAATGATTATGGTATTTTGCTTATTTTCTAGGATGTTCAATCAACATCTCCAAATTTGTTATACTAAAAAAAACTCAATCATTTTTAAATGTTTTAAATAGTCAAAGCAAGTATAGTTGTGCGATAATTGGTATATATCTCCACCAAAGTTGTGAGTTTAATCTCACACCCCACATGGCCATGTTGTATTAAGAAAAAAAGTTTTTACTAAAAACTAATAATTTATTACCCATTTATTTAAATTTTATCTACCCACCTATATATATTGAGAAATAAACTTATGACTCATTAATGCAATCGAATGAATGTGGGATCTACTCAAGGACCACTCATTAAGATATGATTAAAGATAAAAATTTTACAACGAAAATAGAGAAGATAGATAAGGAATAGAATTAAATTACAAAATGTGTTTGCCGACATAAACATAGTTCAAGTCGATCGAGACATTATCAATTTTTGTGTTTGAATCTTCTTGCCTAGCTAAAAAAGAATAAGAAAAAAAATATTTTTTTTTCTTCACGGAAAATAAGGAAATTGTATTAATTGTTGATTTGTTACATTGATTTTTCTACTATTTAAAGAAAAGAAAGGCCTATTAAGCTATGAAAAAGTCCTTGGATGGAAGATTTCGTTTTCCTTTTTTTATGTCCAAAAACTTTTTCAAATTATTGAAGGAATCCAACGTGTAAGCAATGTAATTGGCAAAGTTGGTCAAAGACAAACTTTGTCATAGCCAGCTTAGATGCATATAAAAATCAATCTTATATATTTAACGGATTACATTTATTTCGGTACGTTAATATTTTTATCGATATTTTAAAACATGTATTTTATATTGGTATAAAGAATGAATAGTTTCACAAAATATCAATAAAATAGTACCAATATTAACATAATATTATTTTTAACTTATTATTAATTCGGTGAAATGACTCATTTGTATAGTTAAACGCAAACCTCGCGTTTTTCAAGAAGAATAGTAATTGTTTTAAAATAAGAAACATGGAGACAAATGAATATGTTGATCTCAATAAAAGGAAGAAGTCGTTAGGAATGCCTGCTGACGTGTCGTATTTTCGTTAGCTTAATAAGGGGAACACTGGAGCATTTTTCTATTCTTGTTCTTTCTTTTTTTTTTTTCCTCCATTTGTTTTCCTAAAATAATGAAGAAATGGGGGTTGAATTTTATTTGTAAATGGTAAGTCCTCCAAATTATTAACTTAGTCTCCATATATGTTTGAGGTATTCTAGTATTTATCTAATATAAGTTTATTTAATCTTCGTTGTTAACATTAACATGATTATTAACAAAATATTGGCACGGTGATATAACTAATAAGATATATTTTTTATTTGAGTTTGTGTATAATGTGGCAAATACCTAGACAAACTAATAGACATGTTTCGCCTCAAGCGTTCCATTAGTGACAAAGGCTTATTATTAAGTAGATATATTATATCTAAAGTCTTCCAAATATATAAAAGAGGTTCATTACTGGGAGTTTTTTTTATCGAGGTATAGGAGCTTTAAACTTAATGAATAATATTGTTGTTGGCATAGTAGAGAGTTACAAGCTGACCCTTAAACGTGTGAGATAAGAACTCTAGATGAGATACGAGCGTCTTAAAATGAAAAGAGTCTTCTAATAAAAAACCAAATACATGTGATAGTTGAATCGATTTAAACTTGTTTACACGAAGATAGTTATTCTATAGTGTGAACTATGACACAAAATGATATTCGAGAATGAAATTAGATGTTCGAGACTTTTACAATCGATATGGATCTACCTCGTCCTACCATAAACAGGGGCATGTGTTGACATTTGTCCACTAAAATATATGGCTAGTTTTTCCTAATTCTCTCAACAAAAGTTTCTCTAAAACATGCAAGAAAAGTCTTCTTTAAGAAATGCAAGAAAAGTAAATAAGGAGATTAACACACTTTGAATTTGGCCCTCGTGAGAGAGAAGTAATGATATATAGTTGCTTTGTTTTATTGGATTGGAAGTGAAAACGACCCTATCAAGTTGTATACAATACAAAACATAACACGATACTACAATACAAAACATAACACGATACAACCTAGACAACGTGAAAAAATTTAATTCTTCACCTCACATATTGTACTAAAAAAAATCTTTAATTACAAGGAGAGAAGATTGTGGATTTCCTTTTCCAAATCCTTGCTTAAAATTTCATGGAGGATTAATTACGTTTACTAAATTGAAACTCTATTATTAACGAACTATTAAACAATTCATAGCTAGCTAGTTGATGATAGGATTGGATTCTTGAGGATATATATTCTTCGAGTCTGTTTGGTAAGGTTTTTGTTTTTTTGTTTCTCGTTTTCAAATTTTATTAAGAAATCTAAGCATTTAACTATTATTTATATTGTTTGTTTCTTATTTTTTAAGAAACATTTTCAAAATTGTATAGAAATTTTAGAAAGAATAAAAAAAAGTTTATTATTTCTTATTTTCATTTCCAATTTATTTCAAAACATATATAAAAATGTTGTTTTATCATTATTGAACATAGAATTGGGTTGGAGCCATGTAATTCTTTTTCTATATTATTATTATAAAAGAGGAAACAAAAATGAAACATCAAAACATTTCCAAACCGACCATATCAACTTCGCTAGAATTTCTAATTCTCATTCCCAACCCCAAAATTTCTAAATCAGTGAATAAGGCTTGGTTCCCATGAGAAAACTTTTGATTTCATGTCAAACCGAGCATAGCTCAAATAGTTAAAGCACACACCCCACATATTGTATCAAAATAATAATTATTATTTTTAATTATTTTTTTAAATAAATTAAGTAAATATATATGTATTACAATATATAATTAATAAACTTTTTTACTTTAAAATTATTATTTATATTATTTATTAGTTGAACCAATTAGTTTTAGAAAAGGTTTAGTATTTTATTTATAATTAATAAAAGGTAAAGAAATAATTTTAAAATTAATCAGGTACATAAAAGGTGGACGTGGAATAAAATTGGCACGGAATTTAACTTCGTCTCCTTGTTCCATCTCAAAATTAATTGACAATGAGAAGAACAAGCCATATATTTTATTAATCTTGTAATCTTGTTAAATTTTTTATCTTTTCGATATGAGATGCTTCATATTTGAAGTGGACTCATAGCTCGATTCTCCATATCTACCTCTGTAACTTTATTGTCGACATGAATATCCGTCCTACTACTTGTCCAGACCAGTAGACACTAAAGACAAATATCCATAATTCCTTTGCATAGATTGAGAGGGAGAGGAAGTTTGAAATTTTAGGTTGGGTAAGTCCAACAATAATAGCTGAATTTAGTGCTAATCAATTTTATTTACATATAATACCTAAATTAAAAAAGACCCCTTCGATAACATCAACCCTATCATCCAAAAAATAAGATCATATTTATGTTAAAAAAACATATTTAGAGTAAAGATTTAATCTCTATATTTAAATTAGTTACAATTAGATATTTGTTCCAGAATACGACGAGGTGGAGAGCTTAGTAATTAAAAAATGTTATATCTTTATATTATGTAATTTTTTCTATTTTTAATAGAACATACATAGTGGAGATTAAACTCACGACTCTTTAATTTGAGACATATATCAATTACCAATCTTACTTTTGATTGTATTATAGATTAGTATTTTGTTAAAAATAATCTAATAATTGTAGAAATATTACATCACATGATATTTATATTTTTTATAAAGATAAAAAATAATTACGGGCTACTATTTGTCAAATTTTTTATGGATATAAAATGAGGCGTGTAGTCCGTGGAACTCAACTCACAAATCTGAAATCACAGTTGAAGCTGTTGTATCTGCTCCATCTCCATAGTTAACCAAACCACTCTGTTTTTCTCTCTATGTAATGGCTGCCGTTGCTGTGTTGGCCGAGACGACAAGAAACTTAGCGGCGGCGTATCCAATGGAGCTTCTATTTGACCTGGACATGGTTCTCTCCGGCGACGACGACTTCGGTTGCTGCCACGTCACCGCGGCTAATTCCTCCGATTCTATTGTAGCGGATTTGCCGACGGTGGTGGCCGACGTTTGCGCCGTTTGCTTCGAGGATTTCCGGTCAGACGAGGGCGGAAAGCAAATCCCCTGCGGACACGTGTACCATGAGCCTTGCATCTCCTCCTGGCTCGCAGTCGCCGACTGCTGCCCCCTCTGCCGCCGCCGAGTGGAACCCCCTCCTCCTCCTTCCACTTCCATTCCCCACTAGATTTCAATTTTTTGTACACCTCTTTCTTC
Source organism: Momordica charantia (assembly GCF_001995035.1). Next base: position 619,646 of record NW_019104606.1, read on the forward strand.
TGGTGATCAGGTTCGCCATCAAATCGTGTATAATCATAATTCTGATTTGCGACTCTTCGCCCATGTAAAATTAAATTAGACTGCAAAATTTTCCTTTAATCTCCGTTCTAAAATAGGTGTGTTGAGTTATGCTCACATCATTGGTATTAGATCGCAAATTTAACATAATAGAGATGAACAAGACGTCTCAAAAAGTATTACTAGGCCTAACATGATTTTTGCATTTTTGATTAATTATGACACTTACGTCTGGACAAAAATGGTTAATTTCTTTTGTGTGGAATATAAAATAGTAAATATAAGGATAAAGATTGAAAAATTTTAGATTAAAATGTTTAAAATATATTTTTTTTAATAGAGACTAGATGTTTGATGAATTCGAACTTATAAATTCTTGATCATGGAGGGACGTCAATTAGTGCCGAGCTAAACTTAGGTAACTTGTTGAAAATGTTTAATATTATTGCAATCGCATATTTTAAAAATTAGGAACTTGTGGACATAGCTCTAAGGACAGAGTTTAATTCTTTGATTTTACAAATTTAAAAGGATAAGGGCCCAAATTGAAATTTTAAATGTATTGTAATAACTTTTATTGTCGGGGTGTTTTTTGTAATTTTGTTTTGTTTTGTTTTTGTTTTTTGTTTTTTTTTTCTCTCTGTCTTGTCAAATAAAATTGATGTGTGTGGGGGCAACGTGTCACAATCAAGTGGGCAAGAATGTCAAGAGTGACTTGTATCCAAAATTGTATTATTGTGGCGGTGGCGGCCCCTTCAAGTTAGGGAAAAGGGCAAACTGAAAGAAGTTATTTTTTATCCAAAATTATTAATTTAAAATTATACATACTCGAGAGGTTCTAGAAAAATGAATGATTGAATTGTGTACCATTAATGGAGAGTATCTAGTGAATGATTATGAATCTTATCTTTATGATTTATCGGTTGTATAAATCCTATTTTTATATGTTAAAAGTAGTTTCAAAACACCAAATGTAATTTGTAAAATTAAAAAAAAAAATCATAGTCATTGATTAAGTTTTACTATTATTTTCAACATAATTGATGCCTGTTTTACACATCAATTTAAGCTAATTAACATAAAAGTTTGATTTATAAATTATAGAAGTGCTATTTGTAATTGTTATGAAAATAAAATATAATTAGGTGGCACGTTGGAGTAGGCGGTTGTGGTTAAAAGTTTTTAGACACATTTGAAATAATATAAATATACTAACGTTGTCTCGTCAAATCAAACATAATAATGATTGCAAATAGTAGAAAGAAAAACTTCTTATAAGGTTAATCAAATCAAGAAAGTACAAATCTAATATAAATACTCGGAAAACATAATTATAAATCTAATATAAATACTCAGAAAACATAATAATGATTGCAAATAGTGGAAAGAAAAACTTCTTATAAGTTTAATCAAATCAAGAAAGTATAAATCTAATATAAATACTAGGAAAAAGATATTCTTATAAATAGGTTGTTTTTATTTAAAAAGTTTACCTAGTTTATTAAAATGCGGTGATCATTTCTAGAGAACAATAACTATGGGCCTTGATACTACCACTTGGATCTGGAACCTTGATGTTGATGCTTACGATTTAATAACCATAACAATAATGAAACATAATTCAAAGATAGATTATCTTTTTGTTTTTGTAAATTATATTTTAAAATGAGTATGAAAAAATATTTTGTAAACAAGCAGTTTGCAAAAAATATGAAACAAAATACTAGCCTAGCTGTCTTTCCTCTCTATTTCACTTCAAGTTTGAAAAGATTCATTAACTAATATTTAATTAGTGAATGTGCCTTTTTTTTTAATATACATGGGATATTTTTACTCAATATTTTTTAAAATACATTATTTTGTAAAAAAAAAAGCTACAATAAAAATAACACAAATTCTAAAATTGTCAGTGGAAGAAAAATATTGTTAATGACAATTACATGCTGGAAAAATAAAGAGGAGAGAAATTCCACAATAATGATCCTTCGTTTGAATTTCTCCACACAAAAAAAAAAAAAAAAAAAAAAAAAAAAAACCTTCATTTGATAGTTCAAGCTTACGTGTCCAATGTTATAGGAGTCGTATTCATTAGAAGATGAATTTGTAAGCCACTGGTTTATAAAAGAACATTCAATACATGTGACTTTTGTTGAAGGTATATTCCAAACATAACCCTACGGTTGTAATAATTTTCATTATTTTCAACAATGTAAGATAACCACAATTTTTATAAATAAAAGTAAACATATTTTGAAGAAGACTTTTGTAAATTTTTTGAAATTTCATTTTGAAAAGTATTTAGGTTAATAAATAAATAAGGTTTCCTTCAAGAGAAATTAATTTATGATGCATAATTCTAATACATGTGAACTTTACCAAGTTTAGATTCAAGGTTGTGATAACTTAGTTAGGGCGATCGACCTCACACACTAGTTTGTTGTGTCAAAATTAATATTTAGATCCAGGTGGTGTTGACAGCAATGATTATGTGTAATGCCTCAGGTCCAAGATTCGGACCAGGATTCAGAATTTGGATTTGGCTTTAATCGTCTCCGTATTTCCCTGCATCCCTTACGACCCGACTAGAAAGGAGGGGTACATGAATGAACTGATACCACATCCGAATGAGAGCGATCCTGAGACCATGAAAGCATGATTAAAAACAGACTTAAAAGAATTGATAGTTACTACCTATACTAACAAAGTACACCTTCCTTTTCGGTAACTCAATCGTAAGAACTCTAAAGTCGATTGAGTAACTTCCTAATTACTTTACTAGGAAACATGTGAGAACATATACGGATAGTCTACATTTTTCTAATATGTTATTTAAGGTTGGAGATTCTGAAGTATGTTGTCTCTTGCATAGAGAAAGGTATGTGAGCTCCATCTCACTCATGTCTGATGTAGACTTCATCCCATCATCACGTGGTTTTGTTTCGTTATTATGTTGTGAACATTTATTCACTTATAATGGTAATAATTTAATTAAATTACTTGACTATTCAAGTAACTTATGTTTGATTCAAAGACACAATATTTTAAAAATTATTAAATTGTGTATTTAAGTTAATTAATTGTTATTTTTGAAACAGTATTTAAATTAATCGATTGATACAAGCTAATAACACTTCTAAATAAGTTCTAATTTTAGAAATAATGTAAAGCACAATCGTTATTAAAAAAAATTAAATCGGTTCTTGATGCTCGTGGGTTGAAAAATTAGAATCCGTTGGGCTGAGCTACAACAGGCCCAATATTTCATGGAGAGCCACAAAACTTGANAAAGAAAGAAAGAAAAAGGGAAAAAAAAAGAAAAAAAATTTGACGTCTATTATTATTTCTTTAATACAACATTTGGAGGCATGAATTTAAACTCAGATTTTTTTAAGTGGGAAATAAATACTTTGACGAATTGAACTTTGCTGATATTTCAAAACGTAATTATGTTTTATATTTTTTTTAATGATAAAGCTTTTATGTAATTTAAACTTAAATATGTTCTAAGTTAAATCTATGGATTTTGTCATTTGTTTAAAAAATTATCCTATCTTTTCAAAAATTTCAATATTATCCTTCACATTTTATTAACGTTCCTTCACATTTTATTAACGTTCTAAAAATATTATTTAAGTAAGTATCAGTTAATAATTTAAACGAAAAGGTTAAACAACACTTACAATTAATGTCATAATTTTGTCAAAATTTTTTCTTCATTTTATCAAGATAACTTGCTTTTCCGTTGTCGACTCAATTATACTTTAATTCCCTCTTTAAAAATTGATAGCTTCTTCCATATTTTTTTCTTTTCAAACTTAATCTAGACAACTCACGTTAATTATTATATTGTTTTAGATTTTGCAATGTGAATTTTTTGTTAAATTCTAATTAAACTTACATATTTTTAAAAAGTTTAGCAAAGATTGAAATTAGTATTAAAACTTTTGAAATAATAGGATGTTTTAGAAACAAATAAAAAGGTTTTGGAGTTTTTTTGTTTTTTTGTTTTTTTTGTTTTTTTGGTACTTTAGCCTAAAGTTTATACTCCACGGCCCACGCAAGTAGCGACTCATTACAATAATGTAATTGATTTAAAGATGCCCAACGCCGCTATAAATTTTGTTCTGTTTCAATTCGGTAATCATAAACCATGCCCCACAATTACAGATTACAATGCTCGATTACTTTTGAACTTTTTGCTCTCTTTTCTGTCAAATTGTTGTTCATTTCTGAAGATTTGATGTGGCATCTTCGTGAAACAATATAGCTTATCTATCAATTCAAGTTTACTTTCTCGGCGAACATGGAGATTCGGGCCGAAGATGATCCGGCTCCGAAATTTCTCGCTCTCAATCGTATCGACCTTTCGAGCTCAGATATTCATCAATCGGTTTCGTTACTCAAACAGGTAATCTTCAATTTGATAACGAAAGTAGTTGATATCTTCGATTTCGATTTTTGTTTCTACACAGAAATTGAAACCGAACTTTGTATACTGATTGAAGTAGCTCTTGATTCGTTCAGGCTTGTTTGGATACCGGATTCTTCTATGCTGTGAATCACGGAATCGCGGAGGAATTTATGGATGAGGTTTTTGCTCAGAGCAAAAAGCTTTTTAGTCTGCCGCTAAGCAATAAAATGAAGCTTCTGAGAAACGAGAAGCATAGAGGCTACACTCCTACACTCAAGTATGTTTTCTGCAATTCGCAATTCGTCTATGAGCACTGCAAAGAGAAATTAAAATTGCTGCACAGTTTTCTTCCTCAAATGCTTGGAATTTGATATTCTCAATTGTATATTGTTGTCTATTTAAGTAGGAGATTACAAGGAGGGGTATTACATAGGAATCGAGGAGAAGATTCCTGGAGATGATCCAGATGGAGAAAGGCCATTTTATGGTCCAAATATTTGGCCTGCAGAAGGTATCCCCTCAAAAACAAAGCAAAAAAAATGTACATGTATATTGGCTTTCGCTCAATATGTTTTTTTTGGTCTTTTAGATTTGTTACCTGGCTGGAGGGAGATCATGGAGAAGTTTCATACACAAGCACTGTATGTTATCGTTCTGGTGATTAGACAAATTTATTTAAATAGAGTTGTTATTCCAGTCTGCAAAGCGTCCGATCAATGGTAATAAGAGTTCTGCCAATCCCTCGTCTTGATTTATTAATATTTAGTTTAGGCACCCATATTTGATAAAAAAAAGTTGTGAGTTATAATCCCCACTCACATATTCAGCGTTTTCTTCTTGGCATAACCCAATAGATCAATTAAAAAATATTTATATCTTGATTTCTTTTATAAAAAATGTGAAATCAGAGAGGTTGCTAGAGCAATCTCAAGGATCATTGCTCTTGCGCTTGATCTTGAGATTGATTTTTTTGACAAGCCAGAAATGCTTGGTGAGCCAATTGCAGTCTTGCGCCTACTACACTATGAAGGTGTGAAACGAACATTTTTCTTCACTCTTGGTTCTGTGGCATATTATGGCTATATATAAATCATAAACTGTCCTGTTTCTGCATCAGCCCAAATTTCTGAACCCTCAAAAGGAATATTTGGAGCTGGAGCTCATTCAGACTATGGTTTAATCACACTCTTGGCGACAGACGAGAACCTCGGTCTCCAAGTAAGCAATTCCATTGTGTTCTCATCATCAGCATGCCATATGATTTGATTAGCCATTGAAAGTATTTGCAATTAGAACAGATTTGCAAGGACAAAGATGCTAAACCTCAGATATGGGAATATGTAGCACCACTCAAAGGGTGAGTTCTATGGAATTATTATGAACTAGTTGATCATATGCTTGATGATATCATTTTCATTTAGTATTCTTGCATGTATAAAGTTTGAAAAGACGATCATGAAAATGGCACAGAGTTGTTCAGTGTGCATCATAGATTATACTCGTGTTCTAAAATTCCACTCCAGAGTTTAAAAAATGACAAAAATACAGAGAAGGAAGCTATTTTTAGATGAGCAAACAAAAAATATTGTGTTTTTCTGGCTTCATGATTTCGGTCTGTATGGTATTTAACAGGGCGTTTGTGGTGAACCTTGGAGACATGCTGGAGCGATGGAGCAACTGCATATTCAAGTAAGATACAAAAATTTTCAACCTTTCATTTGTCTATTTGTCATTAACATTTAATCCAGATGTATGTTGAAGCATGATGAACTTTCAAATGTGATATTCTCTCAGATTTTATGAACTGATCATATGCTTTAAATTGTTTTTCAATATGCAATAATGATGTATTTATTTGCCTTCCCTAATACCTTCAAGAATCTTGAATGAGACTATATGAGTTGTTGCTTTTATTTGCATTCAATGTTACAATGAAAGTTGTAAATATTTAATTAGTCATACTTCACTTGAGCATCTTTTAAATATTTGTTTTTGGATGTAACATAACCTAACTCTTTTTCTTCTTATGTTCGATCTCAGGTCCACATTACACAGAGTTCTGGTGAATGGTCAAGATAGATATTCTGTAAGCCTTGCAAAACTTTGCAAAACTATTTAGTTCATCAATAACGGAGTCGTCTCCTCTCCTCAAAGAATAATACTTAGATACCTATCAATCAGCATCCATCTTTATGTTAACTAGGAATAGCAAAAAAACCCACATGACCCGTCGAGTCGGAAATCCCCGATTAAACTAGTGACGGGGTCAAATCGGGGATCCTAATCGGGGTCCCCGACGGGGATGGGGAGATCTCCTCACCTCGTCCCCGCTCTGTTTAATATTTTATTAATTTTTATTTTATATATATAAAATAATATTAATATATATTATTTTTTATAAATACTTTTTTATTTTTTTAAATATTGTAGTTGTATTTAATTAAATTTTACGTTATTCCATAAAAAAATGTTATATTTTCTAAAGAATTAAAATATTTATAAATTTTTTTAAAAAAAGATAAAATACAAATAAAAAAAAATCGGGGAATCCCAATCCCGTCCCCGCTCCGTTGCCATCCCTAATACCAACCATCGATAAAAATTTGATAGTTTTTTAGTTTTTTTAAGAGAAATCTGTTTCTCAATCTTATCTATCAAATAAAAATTTAATGGTAAATAGCAAAAAAATGGGAGCTGATTGGTCAAGCGATTTTCAAATATACAAAAAAGAAGAGAAAAACCATTGTCTATTAGTAGCAACGGTGCATGTTACATGAAATTCCTCTGAATATTGATTGTAAGATTTTTATTTTTTTTATGAGAGCAGATTGCATATTTTGTGGAACCTAGTCATGATTGTCTTGTGGAATGTTTGCCAACTTGCAAGTCAGAGAAAAACCCTCCCAAGTAAGTAGATATTTTGTGTAAAATTTAGTTTACCTCCTTTTGTTTTGTTCTTCATTTCATTCCATTGTTTCTGTTTCATGGAGGCATAATAATATTCCTCTTAATCTCTTTCTTTAATTTATAATTTGAGAATTTTTACTAAAAAAATATATACTCCTCTGTTGCAAACCAACTCGATCCTCCCTACGCTCAGTTTCTATTTTAAATTTGGCTTAGTTTCCTTCCTCTTCTTTCCTTTAATTTTATCTATTAAAATATTAAATTTATTCAAACTTATCAAGCTTTGAAATTTTACAGTTATGTTTACACATCTTAGTCACCTCTCCCTTCAAGATTTATTGCCTTGAACTACAACATTTTCGTAAATGAACATTGAAAATAATATTCTAAGTTTTCTTTCTTTTTCTTATGACAATATTCTATTGTTAGGTTTCCTCCGATTCTATGCAAGACATATTTAAGTCAGCGTTACCAAGAAACTCATGTTGATCTAAATACATACAGAAAGGATCAAGAATAAAAGTTGATAGAAATGTTATGAAAATAGTAATGCTAGTAAAGTAATATGATACATAATAAAGTCACTTGTAAATGCCCAAGTCTAACAGGGACAGGCAGACGGTGGATGGCTGAGGAAGATAGACCAAAACTCCACACCGGATTCAAGGGCTGTAGTTACTTATATAAAATGTAAGTAATTTTCAAGTGATCTCTATTCTCTAATGTCTGTAATAGATTTCATTGATCTCTTTAGGGAGAAATCAATATTTACTAATATATTTCATCGAAATTGTTGTTCTTTAATATTTTAAATATGTGGAAACTTTTTGGTTTAAAAGTTGTATCTTTCTTGTTTTCTTTGAGTGTATTATAATAGATGACAAAATTTGTTGATTGTCTTCTACACAAAAACATTAGTTTCTACTAATCTTGGTCACAATTTTTTAATAGTTTTAAAAATAAAATATTTCTCAAAATGCTATGAGTTTTTTTATAGTTGATGTTTGGGAGATGAAATGTCACACGGATCTAACCATTTTTATTTAGTTTAGAAACCATTTTTAAGAAAATTGATCCCATTTGATGATGAGTAGCTAAAGTTAAAGTAGCTACTCCCAAAATATTTTATAGTTAAATTGACTTTTAAAGAGGCATTTTGCTCACGAAGGTTTATATAGATAAAGTTATGAAGGTGAATATATAAACTTGATATGTTAATTTGTTTCTTCCAAATTATCATCATTCTTCCAGATAATTCAAATACAAACTAATAGAAGTACAATGTAAGCTAAATATCCCCTGAATAGACATTTATCCTCACAATTTCATAAATTTATAAAATCAAATGGAAAACTTTAGATTCACAATATCCAATATTTTCTACTAGGTACAAGTATCGACAGTGGTCAACTGATCCCATTTCTAGCAAAACAACGTGAAAAAAAAAATTTAAGTTATTGTTAAAATTAACGATAAAGAAAATTTTCGATGCGATGCGACTTCTTTCATCTGTATCAGCCACTCTATTTCTAAACCAATTGCCTTTATCTTCTCTGATAAACAACTAAAATTGTATATTTCTTTTTTTCTTTTAAGTAAACAATTCATTGTGCAGTTGACAATAGATAAATAGAACCCAGGCTTCAACTTTTCAGTTGAGTTTTCATTTCTTCACGTCAATCTACTGTCATTTGCCTGCTTGTACAAAAGTTGGAGATGCAATTACTCGTCTTTTATGGTCAATTTGGGTTGGGATAGCCCCATGGACTCTGCAACTTCTCTAGCAGCAAAAGTATCCGCTTGCGCCTGCAAAACTTAGCACGTTTCGAGGTTAAATATATGTGTACGGATCTAATATCATCATGCTAAGAGTAACTAGAATTTCCCTAAGATTTAGGGAGGGTTCAGTAGAGGGAGAAAAAAAAGGCCAACGAGACTGATTGAACCAAGTCTTCGTTCAGTTGGTTTGAACTTTGAAGTATTTTATTCGTCAGTTTTGTTTTTCAATGTATAAGAAAACAATCATTTCTTATTGGACACGGTCTGTTTAGTTCGATTTTTTTGGTTTGGGTTTGTTGTGTGGGTTTGAGTTGGTTGGTGGGTTGATTCGATGTTTTAGAAAAGCCTTTGCAAAAAGAAAAGAAAAAAAAAAAGTTTTAATAAAAGATCGGCTCTGACATCAATTTCGACCAAAAACTGACTCAACCCATTTACACCCTTAAAAGACATCATTCATTTGATGATGAGTGGCTAAAGTTAAAGTAGCTACTCCCAAAATATTTTTTTTTCTCGTTTAAAACTAAGCATGTCACTTTCATCTCGCATGACTTCTAACCTAAGATGTAGATACATGCATATGACATGTTACACGAACTTCACATATCCAGAACCAGATTCAGATAAGAGATTTGGGGTTGGAAAAGGAAGGTCAGTGAATACCAAACATACCTGCAAACGATGCAATAGGTACATCAAGAAAAGATGTACAAACACCTGCAAACAGATTTTCAACGTTACAGTCCGACTCCGATAATAACCTTATTAATCATACTTCAGACATTTTTTGGACAAAGGCAAAAGAAACTCTTACCAAATAAAAGAGTAGTATGAGTCTTGCAGTGGGATACCGCCAGAGAAATCTTGTTGCCCTGACTGCCCCTGAATCCAACAGTTTTGCTGCTTTCTGCAGCTGCACGATGCAAGTTGAAGGTAAAGATAAAGCCCGGCAAACAAAGGGTAAGCATTGGAATGGACAGGAGATTTACCTGCATGCTCGTCCCGGCCATATATCGATGATGCAAGGGGAGCGGCCTGAAATCATTACTTTGTAAGGGAAATTTCAAGTAATGCAAGATGTTGAAATACTAAAGAAATCGAAACAATTGGAAATCGCCAGATTCTTCATTAAAATTGTCAACAAGTGGACCTACATTCACCTTTTACTTCAAGTAACAAAGCAGTTTTGGGACGGCTATGGAAGTCACAAGAAACCTCATTCTTTTATGATATAGAACAGTTTCATGTGATTAAATATAATAATTTTGCATAATCAAGAACCTGATTTTCTGCAAGTAATATCACGTGCTATACCCACCCTTTTACATCAAAACATTCAAATGTTTAATGGGTCCGATTTTGAAAACTATATTTCTTTGTAGGATTATAAAGTTGAAACAGTTAGGTTGAAGTACAAGTATCTACAAATAACTGTAAAAATTTAGGACAAGGAACATACTCGAGAGATTTGATTTCAGAATCCTCTTCCCAAGATGCAGAAGCTCGACGTGAAACTCTACTTTTTTCTACTTCTACCTTTTCAATAATGCAGCCAAGTTATAATCTGATTCAATAAACTATTTGAACAATGAATAGGAGAAAAGGAATGATTATTTTTGAAAACGTATAGAGCACCAAGAGGCAGACCTGTGCCTCTTGAGCACGATTTATTTCCTTCTCCAGTTGAAACTCAGCAGCAGCTTTTTCACTAGCCATGGCTTCCAACTGCGTTTGCTTGTAGTACTACCATAACAATGTAACTTCGTATATAAGTAAGACTCCAGACATTCTTTCATGGAAAAAATAGGGGACATGGGCACTTAAACTCATTACCAATAGATCGGTCAGTTCACGATAACGCTTCTCAAGTTCCATGTGCTCCTGGTCATTTGAAACTATAATCAGTGAGTTGATGATTTGGTTAGTCAAAATTGAACAAAGAAAGAAACATCTAAATATGAGCTAAAGCCTAAAGGAACAGTACAAGACTAATGCAGTGAGATCATGAGATTTTATCAGTATCAAAGGCTTTCGATTTCATCCGAGTTGATTCTGATAGCAGATATACTACACATGAAAAGATAGTTCCTCCAGTTTATGTTTCTACTTTAGGAATATCATATTTTCTAGGTATTTCAAATAATATCAAGTGCTCCAAGTCACAGCATACAAACCATCATCATTATTATTATAATAAGAATAGTAATAATAATAACAACTCTTTGAATTTGAGGGAAAAAGAAATAGGAAAAATGACCTCCAAAGTCGTACGGATGCAATAAAATGAGAAGAAACTCAAGATTCACTAGACGTGAAAACAATGACTTTGTTAGGTTTACAATTACAGTAATCGTAATTCTAACTGCTAATGCTAACCATAATATTCCAAACCATGGAGCATTGTCTGCTTGGCAAAACATGTACAAGTTATAGAATGCAGTAACGAACCTGACGTGAATAATGCTCAGCATCTCGCTTCATAGCAGCCATTTCAACTCTCATTTTCTGCACTTCAGCCTGAAATTGAGTAGATAAAGAGGGCAAGGCCAAAGGCATTGCACTTAATTCAATTTAACTTATTCAAATTTATCGGATGTCTCCGAAGAGACTAAATTCAATCAACTAAATGGCCAACACTCAGAGTCTTAGACAGTAGACACAAAGCTTAAGACACTTGCCTCCATGGAAGATAGTTTGATTTCAGCATCTCTCTGACCTTGCAGTGCACGTTCCACTTCTTCTTGCCATGCCTGCATCTTGATGTCCGAAAGTGGAAGGTGGGAAAAAGAGATGATTAACATTAGACAATTTCAATTTAGAGAGAAACAACACAACAGCTATTGCAAGAAAATACGGGCATGAAAAATGAATCTTGAAAGACAATTGGTATTGCAATTGGCACAGTTAGCTATCTGTAGATATAAGCATAACTCGAAAAGAGAATATGTATGAGAAATGATGGAGCAAGAATTTGTTCATATAGTTACATAACAATACAAGCGCTAAAAGTTAAGTTGCCAGCCATGATGAATAGAAGTAAAAGATGGATACCAGAAACCATCTTCAAAGTCGGGCAATATTTACCTGAATCAATTGATTTGCATCTTCAGGCGACTTTTTTTGTCCACGGCGAGCACGAGCTTCTAAATCTTGCAATTCTTGGTTCAAAGATGAACACTCAACCTACAGTAAGGAACTTTCTAATTATATGAAGATTAAATCTGTTGAACTAAGAAATGCAGATTCATAATGATAATTACAAAAATAATCTATAACTATCTTACCTCAAGCAGCGCTACCTTCTGCTCAAGCTCTGTTGCTTTAGCTGTCCGCTCATCTGCTACTCTCTTAATAAGGGAAAACAAATAATCACATGGAACGAGAAGGATACATATTAAAGGTGATACAAAGGTGAGATTGTTACTTAGTGAGAGATATGATAGAGAGAGAGAAGAGAAAAATTACAGAGAGAAATTTTAAATAGAAAAGATTAGAGTGCGAAAATTAAAGAAAAATATATATGATAGAGAGAGAGAATACAGAGAAAAAATTCAAAAAGAGAAACTTTTGGCAGAAGGAAATATGTTAGAGAGAAAGGTAAGTTTGGGAGAGAAAATGATAGTATCGTGAAGAAAAAATGATAATAATAAAAACGTGTTTTAAAAAAAATACTAATAATTTCCAAAAAGAGATCCAAAATATAAAAATTCAGTTTAGAACTGAAATCTGAATGGTTTATGGAACAGCCATTAAAATTTAATTTAAAAAAAAAATAGTCATCAAAATACCACCTTCAGGTTCCTTTATTAAGATTTAATGATAAAAATGCATGTGACTACGAGCTGCAAGTTCAATTTGATGACTTGGTGCTTTACCTGGATCCTTGCAAGAGCTGATGCAGCTTCCACGGCTCTATGTTCCAATTCCATTTCTCTTTCCATGGAAGCCTGAAGACACCAAAGATCATCTATTTGAAGAAAATTGGAGAAAACACACACCACACGAACACGAAATGGATCACAATTGGCCTGTGCATATATACCATCTTTGTAGCATTATGAGCAGAACGTTCTTCTTCCGCTCTACGCTCTGCAGAAGCTAGCTCCTCTCTAAGAGCCTATAAGAGTAAACTTTATCAGGACCAACGAGTAAAAAAATTCAAATAATAGAAGGCTTTTCTTGGTTAACAAAAATATAGAAATTATTATTAAACAAAGGTGGAGAACTAGCTCACTTGCATCATCCTTGTCTCGGTTAGTTCTCTATTTCTAATCATTGACTCCATATTTGCCTGGAAAAATCATATGATAGAACTAAATGATAACATTGCCAGTAGCCAAATTGTATTCCGATTACAAGGCGAGCAAGATTTTGAATGCATGAGAAAATAATCAAGGGATTTTGAATGCATGAGAAAATAATCAAGGCAGAAGTCTCGCATAATGAAGTATTATAAGGACGACTAAATGGCAAAATACTAGCATAAATAAAAGTGAAATGACTTATTTTACAGCCATGCTTGAAACCATCCAGGACTGGCCCAATGATCAAAGGAGCAGGCTGTAACCCCATATAATTGAGATCTTAACTTTGTTAGAGTATTAATAGGACAATAGAGGAAATACAGCCTCAATTTTATTAATCAACAGATACGAGCCAAGGGAGATCAAAGAGCTCCCCTCCTCTCCCATTTCTTGCGTTCATTAATACTCTAACATATCAGCACATAAAGAACATAGTGAAAATGACAAACCTGAATCGAGGCCAGATTTCCTTCCGATAAGGCAGCTTGTTTCTTAAGTGCATCCATGGAACCAATAAGAGCCTCAATTTCAGAGTTCTTTGCTGCCAAAGCTTCTACCATACTTGACTCTACTCTTGATACTTCACCTTTGGACTCCGATAAATTATGCTCTAGCTGCTTTATGCGAGCATCATATGATCTACTCAATTCTCTCTGTCAAAGAACAAACTTAAGTGGTGAAAAGGAGGGGGGAAATGGCTGGAGTGTATCAAGAACAATAGAAAACACTAATTCTTGTGGGCATGGTTTAGACTATCATGAATAAATTCCAATAAGAAAAATATATATATATGATTACTCGCCAGGTTACCATCAAAACCAATCTTTACTGATTAACACCCTACACGAGTGCTTTCATTGAAACTAAAACAAGCTAATGGAATACATCAACTATTGACTACCAAAAAGAGAGAAAAAAAAAAAGCATTATATACACAAATGCACATATTATTTTTGGATAAAAGACATTTCATTTGATACCAAAATAGGTTTAGTGTAGACCGTGAACACTGAATGCATAAGTTCTCAACAATAAGAAGGTGCTTAAGAGTTCATTTAATACCTAATCCAGATGTGATAACTGATAACTCTCACCTCTGCAATAAGGAGTTCCTCCAACTGTGCATTTTCAGACTTGTATTCTTGAAGACGTGACGAAAGTCCAGCACAGACCTATGCCTCAATAAGAAAATGGTAAATCATCCAACAAAGTAACAGATGTCTGGCTATTTAAGTAACTAATATAAGATAACCGTTCTGATTGAAATTTGTATTCTTACAAACCGAGATTGTTAACTAGATATGCAGTCAAGATTTTCTGAGCCACATGCACTTTTGTGGAATTTTACCTTTGTAATATCATCATATCAATAATGATATAGGACAATCGTAAAATCCAAGGGATACAAAATGACACAAGATAACAGCTAGTTCAAAATATATCATGTAGCCCGTGCTACATGAGGAATCCAAATTCTACAACTGACATATTCTGACCAAATCTGCATCATAAAAGTTCAAGAATGAGGCATGACGCAAGAACATACCCGAGCTAGCCTTGCTTCCTTTGACTGACCAGTGGAACTAGAAGTTTTAAGCAGTCCTTGTGCCTGCACACCAACTAAATGAACTTTTAACAAAACTAGTAGTAGAAACAGGATCAGTGAAAGCTGAAGAAAACAAAAAATACGATCCTACTACATACAAACAAAATCACTATTATACCTCTTCAAGTTGGTCCTGCATTTTCATTGAAGACTGGTCAGCTTTATTCTCTTGTTCCTTTTGATTCACTGGTGATTGAACCTTATTAGAATCATCTTTCGTTTGATTTTCCCCATTAGCCTGGAAGTCTGTAGTTGCCAACTCAGACGTGTCTTGATCTATCTTTGATATAGTTTCTTCACCTCCCAATGGATTACTCTGCCCATCATCTTGATGATCCTTTTTAATCTCCTCAATCTCTTTAATGGGTATTGACGAGAAATTCTCCTCTTGAACATCCACGGCGTTCACATTATTTACCTCATTTTTAGAAGTTGGTGCAGTAACTTCAACATCAGCAACAACTGCTGAAGCATCCACACCATCAGGAATTTGTTTTACGGCTTCAACTACCAGGGCATCTGTTGAAGGACTGTCTAGCTCAGGGACATTATTGTCATCGTCATCTTGCTTCCTTTTGTTTACTTGGGTCAAAGACTTATCAGAAGCAGTCCGGTCGTCTTCATTGAAAGAAACAATTCCGTCTGTTCCAGGTACAGGCACTGATCCCACATCTGCCGGTGATGATAATATGCTTGTTTGCTCTTCTGCAGTGTCATTTGCTTTAGAAGGTTCGTTCGCGGATGGTTTCTTTGCCTAAAAATATTCAAATGTAGAACCAAAATATATTTTAAGACGTGAAAATAATGTATAATGCTACTATTTGACACCAACAAGTGAGCCATAACCCACCTCTTTCTTTGACTTTGTCCTCTTGGTTTGAGATCCTTGGCCATTAGAAGCTTCATCCAACGGTAGTTGAAAAAAAGAAAAGGATTCATATGATCAATATTATCACAACAAATGACTACTTATGGGAAGGTAAAAAACCATTTCGAGTCCAGAAATCAATTTCAGTTATAATCTTTGAACGAAATTCTTGGTTCTTCTGAAGAAGATCTGCTTCAATAATTATGGCCTAACCAGTAGTCATTAAATTATTCTAGAAAACCCAATTCCAAAGGGAGCTACAATTCCAACGGAAAGTAATGTTGCCCTACATACAGGAAGTAAAATATCAATTCTTACATAAATGACATAAATCAAGATGCATACCAGGAGTTTGAATATCGGACTGCTCTTCTGACAACTCACTGACGACAAGCTTTGCCCTTCGATCTACAACTTCAAACAATCCTGACAATCATAAATGACTTTTAGGAATTTTCTTTGCAAGGGGAAGCTATGATAATAGATGAGTAAATCGAGACATTCATGGGAATTTATGATTTTCTTTTCCGATAACTGGGGTGCCACCAATGGGCCCACTCCCATTAAAATTCCTGGAGAGGCTATTCCCACCTCAAGAACTAAGAAGTCCAGCTCCGAGAGACAATAAGAGTGAAGCACTAGACTTCAAACCTTTTTGCTCTTAAAGCAGAAAAATCTTAACCTTCAAGTGATGACCATTAGATTGCAGTTTCTCTTTATCTCCACAGATATGGATAAATTCTCCAAGTTATAAAACGTGAAATGTGAATTCCTTTCCTCCACAAAATCAACATAGGTATGTGCAACAGTAATACTAATGTAACAGAAAATAAAATCTCGATGATATTCAGAAATTAAAAGTTATAGCCAACACTCGATAGTAACAATCAATTAATAGAGTACAAATAAGTTCTCATTAAAGGTACCTTTAGTAAGAAATATAGAAGGGAAATAAGAAAAAAAAACGTAAAAATTTAAAAACCAACCCGAACTATAGAGGTTATCACACTAGCACCGTCAAACTTTCAGTTTAAGCAATTATCCATTGAACTTATGAGACCGCTGCAATTAAATTCTGATGTTATAACTTAATTTTTCTTTTCTTTTTCTTTTTTTATAACTGGGAGTAGGAACTTTACTCCCTCGTACCAAGGGCCCTTGCACCCGCCCAAGTCCGATATTATAGCTCAGTTAAGTTATATCAGTATGATTATTATCTCGTAGCTAGTGTGTGATTGTAACAATTCCTACCGTTCAATGGTGGCTTTTGCCCCAAAAAGAGAGACGAAGAAGAAGGAAAAAAAAAATGCCCGAGAAAAAAAATTATTTTAAAAGAAAACACAGAAGCAGCTAATTCATATGAAACTTCTACCCATGGTTCGCCACCTGAATGTTAAATCCCAAGGCGGACTACTGAGAAACTGGAATCCCCGATTGTCTACCATCATAAATATATTCGAAACAAAGAGAAGTGCCAAATTAGATGTTTAATTTGCTACATATGCGATCTTGATCTTGTCATTAGATGCTCACAATTAACGTTGAGCGAGATCTCGACATAATTCCATCAGAACAAACAATAGTTGAAACTTAACAAAAACCTAAATCCATTATTTTGCAAACCAGGTGAACCCAGTACCAAAAGCCTGAGCCTTACTTTAAACGACCTAGAAATGGAGAAGCGGGGTACAAAATGTACTCTCTGAAACTTTTCAATTACAGCATCAGATCGGAAACTTGCCTCCGAATTAAAACGTTCTTCAATCACAATAATTCTAAAACATCTTTGCTCAGGCAATAATTCTCACACTGTAACACATCAAACTCAAATTCGTGGAATTTCAGAATCTATGCGGAAACGTAGTAGCTTTAATTTGATAACGAATCCAAGATTAATGAAAAAACGCTTCAGATCAGAACGATAATTCGAGCACATATATGTAAGAGAAACAGAAGAACCTCGAACCTTCAGCAGCTTTGAGCCACGAAGCCATTAAGAAGCCGAAACTCGGATCGGAAACAATGCCAAGCCCTACCAAGCGGTGGCCGGAGATTGGATGAACCGAAGTATGAGATTCTAAACGTTCCGGTAGCTCGAACGGAAATCTTGTTTCGCCAAAGGACACTGTAAGCTCTACAGGCACCACAATGGCGGTGAATTTTCAGCGGAATTAGTTTATCGGCAATTCTGAGAATCGGCAACAGAGTGCGGCGGAGGATCGTGAAAAATGAGAATTTCCGACGAAGAGAATCGTTAGTTGAGGACCCTGTTCTGAATCTTCTGATCGACGAGTGAAATCGAAGGAAACGCGGCAGAATAATCATGTGCTGTAACGACTTTGGCGCCCTCCGTGTTCCACCAATGTATACCTTCCACGTCACCAAAAGAAATCGTCAAAATAAAAATAAAAAAATGAAACCACAAAACAAATGGAGATGCGGGGTATCGATCCCCGTTCCTCTCGCATGCTAAGCGAGCGCTCTACCATCTGAGCTACATCCCCAATTGATATAAAGATAATTACTACAATTTTATTAATAATATAAATTTATGGGAATAATTTAAATTTCATTAAATTATAAATTTAGCCTAAATTGTGGTTATTGTGCCTATCCAAATTCCAATCTTAAATTTGGAAGGAGTTTCGATTATATTATTGAATACTAAGTTTTATTTAATATCGTATTTCTAACAAATTAATTTAATTTATGTTGTTGGGTTTTTATTAACATAAATTTGAGATAACATCACATCACATTAATGTTAACTTTTCACTACATAATTTTTAATTGATTTGACGAAATAGATGGCAAAAACAAGTTAGGTAATCGGTAGAAATCTTGTTAGAATTTTTTATTTTGAATATATTTATGTACCTTTGTCTATTTGGTAGCATTTATCTACAATAATCGATTGGATTTGATGAATATTTCAATATTAACCATTGAGTTGAAAAATATTAGTTTTAAAATAAATTATTTTAAACTAGCCTACAAATGATGTCAACCGATCGTTTTTAGTCGATTACATTTTACTTTTTCTGCATAGTGACAAACCAAAGTCAACATAGGCCTTGTCTGAATTAATGGGCTGGATATCAACCCACTGCTCATCGGCCCAATTACCCCTCAACTGCTCAATGCAAATGGGCTGGACTACCAGCCCAGCCCACTTCTCATTTGCAGTTCTGAAAGAAAAGGAAAGGAGAGTTGAAATCACTTCACTTTCACTTTAGTTTGCAAAAAAATATAAATAATAAATAAATACACTTTTAAAATTTGGTAACAACACTAGATTACTATAGTTCAAATTTGGCTCATGAATTTAACAATATCCTTCTATTAAAATGTTTTGTTACTTGGTGGATTTTGAATCTCCTACCCCCCTCAATACAAATCCCTTATTTCTTTTAACCAAGAGAATCATGAAGTGTTAAAGGCACAACTATTTGTACTAAAATGTTTTTTTTTGTATTAAAAAAATAAAAATAAAAAACAAAAACATATTGTTCTACCAGCTTTTTCTCGGGGTAATATTATTTTCTACACTTGATACATATATATATACGTGTATATATATACAAAGTTAAATATCCACATTATCCAAGCCAAAATTAATGAAAAATGAAAAATAATATTCTTACATCTTTTGGCCAAAATTTAGCTAAACTTAAATTGCACTCATGTCGAGTAAGAAGTCAAACATCTGAAAATTAGCTTTCCATTGTTGCTTGGTGTTTACTCATAATTATTATGTTTAATCTTACTTTTAATGAATAATCATTAGGTGGAAAAGTGCAAAATTTTAAAGTTTTACTATTTAAATGAATAACAATAATGTTTACATGCAAGCTAAAATAGTAAGATTTGCCTTTTATAATTACTTTTTGTAAATTCAAATATTTAATAATCCATTGAAAGAAAAGTTGATATGAAACAATCATGATGGACAAGAAAATCCTTTATAGAAGAGTTGATGATGAGACATGTGACTCCAAAAGCGAATTTAGCATGCATCTTTAAATGACGTAGCTATCATAAAAAGGAGACATGTGTTGTCGTGTTCGAGTTGAATTGTTTTTTTAAACCGACGTGATCTAAATAGATGGAATACGAAGTAGAATTTCATTATTCAAAACTACAACAATTTCAGATCAAACACTACGTAATGGTTATATAATAGTATTTGAAATGGTTACGGTTAAATAGTTATGCCAAGTGGGCGAACAAGAGGATCTTGTATAACGACCTGTGACGTCTATGACTCAACAGATAAAATCTAATAAATTCTAACACCACCTCGTCGATTCAAATGTCCCTCTCCTCAAATTGTTTTTAGGGCAAAGAAGAAGGAAAAAAAGTTGGATAGATGACATCTTGTAACCACGCAAAAGAATGAGAACCACTAGAACACCTAATTATAATAAATTGAACACATCACTCTATAGAGTAGAGAAACTAAAGAGACCTGTAATAAATCCAAAGGCTACCTTTCAACAACTATGAAAAAGCAACATTTGCATGGTATTTATATATATATGAAAATTCTTAAAATGTGACCAATTTATTTTAATTTCATTTTTGTCATAAATTTTCATATTTTTTTTTAAATATAGTATGGCATAAGTTTTAGATTTCTTAGTACATTTTGTTAACATACCACACTACTAATCTATTTTTATCGGTTGTTAATTACTCGTATTAAAGTGAAGTGTTTGTCATTTGTCTGCTACTTTCTCTAGCTTTCTATCAGTTTCACATTTTTTTCCTATCTCTTAAATTCAAGTTTGTTTGGGGAAGAGAATACCCTGGACACGTGGAGGACCCCTATTGGTGCTCCAAGATGACTCATGAGTCATGCCCAGCTCGGACGGCCGAGATCACCACCACTAGCGTTGACAGATGCTAAGTATGAGGGTCGAGGTGAACCTGGCCAAGGTCCGACCTACCAGGAAGCTCGGTGGGGGTCGATGTGAGCTACTGTCAGCGACGTGATTATCGGGTATAACCGTCGGTCCCGAGATTACCGGGTGTAACCGACGGTCCCGAGATTACCGGGTGTAACCGTCGCGAGATTAGCGGGACTACCAGCCATAAGTAGAGGACTTCACTCCACGATCAGGTACGATGATTTCTGACCTCGAACTAAACTGGGAATCCGACCTATACTGACTTGATCGTCGGAGTGCTCACCTTTTTGTGCAGGTCCGCCCAGTATTCAGATCGGTCCGGAGGCCGAGTTCGAGCTACAATCTGAAATACACTGTTGTGCATATCCTTGCATAAACAAAGTTCAATGTGTGTTCTTCTACCCGGGGTGTTAAGATATCCCACTAGTAATTTTATCTTTCATATGTGGTTAATTAATTATTGCTATTAAGACGAAGTGTTTATCATTTGTTTGCTGCTTCTCGGATTGTTGATATTCTCATCAAGTATTTAATAGTTTCACGTTTTCTGCCTCTTGAATGTTTGTTCTTTCTATTGACTACTATTGACTTGAGGGGGGTGTTTGTTAGTTTGTTGGAATTGATAGTTAGGTTGTTCTACTATTCACGGTAAATCAATTATATGTATGAGAGAGTGGGTTATATATTGTATATCACTGATCTTATCATTTTATCATTCATCACATGATCACGTTCTGTGTTAATCTCGATATATTTTATGTTACATTTAAGTTTGACTTTGAATTTAACCATGTCATTCTAGTAAAAATTTGAACTTTTGACTAATTTAAAATTATATATTTCTTTTATGTTTATGTCTCGATTTATAAACATCAATTTGTTTGTTGGAGAGATTGAGTTGTGAATTCTTATATATATCTTTAAGATATTGTGCCAATCTCTTATTACTTGAGATATTGGTTAAAAAATGTATCATCGACTAAAAAGTCGTATGTTTGAACCTCCATCCTTATACATTGTTGTATTAAAAAACAAATATCTCATATATCAAATAGGAAAATACTTGAGTCTTAACAAACGAAGATCTATCTCAATACTGACTACCATTCAAAATGGACAGCTCTCAATATTTTTTAAATAAAAAATTATCTCGTTTTAGATTGGTGTCTTAAATATTGAGAATTAATGTTAGGACCGGAGTATTTTCCTATCAAATAGGAGTGATATCCAAAACTACATAAAAAGATTATATCATATATCATCTTCGGTGTATTTTATTTTGCAAATAGAAAAATACTATTTTCTTTCTTAAAATCATTCCGGGCACATCACTTTCAATCATTTTACCTCAATCATTCTACCTCAAAACCAGTAGATAAAACAAAAGGAATCATTTGAAAATTGTTATACTATTTATTAATTTTTTAGCACTTTTCCTAAAAAAATAATAATAATAATAATAATAAATAAATAAAACTAGCATTATTCTACTAAATTCTCGAAAGCTAAACGCAAGATTTATAGCATTACTAACTAAAATAAAGCAAATACGCTTGAACTTTCATTTCATCATTATTTTATGTTAATTTTTTGAAATTTCAATACTTTCAATTGTTTCGTTTTAATATTTACACTCTTACATAAAATCTATTTTAATCGTGCTTGTTAATTATTTATTAATCATGTTATATAAAACGAAATCAATTTCCAACAAACTCAACATCTAACCAAAAACTATAAAAACTTAGACAAATTGCATATATATTAAGTAAATAAAAAAAAGCTGTCACATCTCATTAAAACAGAACCTTTAGGTTCAGTGGCTGAAAAAACATGAAAATTCTAAGATCTAAAATTCCAAGCTAAATTTTAGTAAAACTACTTTGAGAGGAAAAGAAAAAGAAAAAAGAAAATGAAGAAATTATCTAAACTTAGTTAGATTTGTATTTGCTCGAGAGCTTCAACAGATATGGCTGAGGATCAATCACGTCTCTCGAGGCAAATACTGGTGTGAATTGTGATTCGATTCGACGTTCGTTTATGATGTTCAACTGTCGCAAATTCCGCAGGTTCGTCGTCGTACGGCGATCGGAAAACTTGTTCATATCTTCATCGGCACAGCGTGTTCCGATACGGCGATTCGAAAGTTGCTAAACTTCTCTCCAGCCGTAGATCCGTGTAGAACTTCTTGATAAATTCCTCCGCCGCCTTGTCGACGAACTGGCTATCGCCGTCGTCTTTCAGAGAAAACGGCGAGTCCGTAACGCGCAACTGCCGTACTGACCGCGGACTCTTTCCGAATCCCGGTAACGGCACTAACGGCGACGCCTCCGACTTCTGATCGCTGTGAAGAATATCCAGAACTCTGTGGACGGCCGTAACGGTGGAGAAATCGTCGTAGCGGTAGGATTTGGAGAAATAGTGGTGGTTTTGGTGTTTTCGAAGCTTATTGAAGTAACGGAACGGATACGCCGGCGCCGGACTGTTGCTGCAACTGAACTCGTAATCGCGAGTGGAGATGTAGGAATTGGCGATGTCGATCGTCTGGCAACTGAAGGCGGAGCCGTGGTGGAACTCCACCAGATTCGCTATCGCTTTTCCGACGATTTTGCTCTGTTTGATCATCAAATGAAGATCCAACACTATCTTGCTTTTACTCAGCCCTTTCCTCAACATAAATACAATCGCTCGCACCACGTTCCACAGCTTCTTCTTCACCGCCGGCCGATTCGCCTCAATTTCCATTTCGAACATACAGCGAATTCACAATCAGTTCACAATTCCGCCTTCTTCTTCAATTCCTCGTTCTAATTCGTTCCAATGGATGAGAGAGAGAGAGTTTTTCTTTTTTTCTTTTTCTTTTTCTTTTTCTCGATGGAGGAGCGCTTGATCTTGAGCGGTTACAGGGAAGGGTATATAAAGGGGATGAGTGGTACTTGGAGAGGAAGGGTGGCCCACTCTCGGTCTTAGCGCGTGTCTTCAACCGCGGGAACAGACCCAATTGAAATTTCTGGTTCTTTTCCACGCGCTACGCCGGAGCGTTGGGGGCGAGAGTTGTCTTCCGTTTCAATAAGAAAAGCCAAGAAATAAATATCTAATATAAAGTAATACTTTTTGGGAGTTTTTTTTTTTCCTTAAAAGAATTGAGATGACATTAAATTGAAATTTCCTTCCATATGAAACAAAAATTCCGGATTGCTTTGATTTGTGTCCCAATGATTACATATATCATGATCAACCTTTGCCCAAAAATCAAGTTACTAGGTGACATGAGTTCCAAGTTTAAGTTTTAGATGATTAGCTTCTCGAAATTGTCACCCAAAATTATATTTTTATGTCATTTTACTTTAAAAATCTTTGACATTTTATTTTATTCTCTAAATTGTGTGTATATAATTATTTATTTCATTTTAAAAAAATGATTTAATAAAAGGTGGATATCAACAAATTTTTTTTTATTTTTTATTTTCTAGTATTACATGTGAATGTGAGGATCAAACTAAAGTTAGAGATATATTTCAATTAACGTTGAATTATTCTCACTTTTGCAACAAATTTTTTATTTACTTGTGAATATTTACATGTTTAGTTTTTTAATTTTAATAAATTAACATAATTAGTTGAGGTATATATTTTCAACCAAAATACGAGAGATTTCAATTTTTAGGGTTGAACTAAAAAAATTATTTATCTTTGAATTTTGGCACATGCGTGAAGTTCCATTAGTTATGAATTGAATTTTAAAATACAATTTATTTTTTCGTTAAATGATGAATGGAGATATATATATATATATATATAGTACTTATCAATGGAGATTAAGATCATTATAATCCTACGATTTTATTCAATCTCCTCAATTTCTTATTTTGTTACTTCATCAAAGAGAATAAAAATAAATAAAAATTTTAAAGAAAATAATTTCTTATGTTTGTCTTAGATAATTAAGAGTTAACAAATTAAGATTCTGGTTTTTAACATTTAATAAATAAAAATATAATTACATTTTTTTTCTAACAAAAAGATATAATTATATTTGATTTCTTTATTCTTTTAATTGAAAAATAAGGTAACAATTTCTTTTACTTTTTCTCTAAAATTTTAAATTCAAAAATTAAAAATTTTATATGGAAACTAAAATTTTAAATTAAATATTTAATGTTGTTATTACTTTTTAATATCGATTATGCATTTTGTAGGTAAAGAATGATAAAACAATATTTTGTCTATGTTTAAAAAAAATAGAAATAGTAACAAAATACAAGAAATTTAATTTTGTTCTTTCCAAAATTTCTCTACAAAATTAAAATATATATATATATATACACAATTTTGCAAACATATCTTTTAAAGAGATGAGAAACAAAGAAACAACAATTAGCAAATACTTAAATTTTAAAATAAGAAACAATAAATAAAAATATTATGAAACAGCCAATAACAATACGTTTTAAAATTTTTTGAAAAAAAAAACAATACGTTTTAAAATTAGTTTTAAGACATTAACTTTTGGGCTAAAATTACTTTGATTAACTTTGGATACTAATAATGTTGAAGAAAAAAAGGTAAGAAAAAAACTCTGAAAAAAAGTAGCAAAGGCTATGTTTTAACCGAACCTGACGTAGAGAGGTTGGTTTTGAGTCTTTTGACACACATTACACGACAACTATGGAAAAAGTGCAATTTTGTATTTTGCTTTTGTTTTCTTATTTTTCCTTTTGCACCTCAAAAAAAGGAAATCTACGCATTAGAAGTGAAGGGAATCTAATTTTTACTTTTATAAACAAATACTAATTTTTTATTTAAAGACCAAAGAGTTCAAAATCAGCAAACCCCGTTTTTTAATTCAAAAAAGAGGATACAATACAAAATCGAAAATAAGTCAGATTCTTTATTAAAAACCATATAATATATATTTTAAAATATAATATATATATATATATGTATAAATGATGGAATATTTTAAAATACATTATTTTATCACGTAATCGGGTAAATATTATGATAAAAATGTTTTTTATTTACTATAAAATATTTATTAAGAAATAACCATAAATTTGTATGAAATAGTTTCTACATCTTACCAAATATATCAAAATGACCACTCTTTGAAAGCTGTCAAACTGAAACAAATGTTTTCAAAATCTAAAGGGTAGGAATTAAATGAAAATAGAAAAATACATAATTTGACATTTAGAAAATACATGAATCAAAATAAACCAAAGTCCAAAATATAGAAATCAAAATAGGATTTAAACCTAAACTTTATTTCTAAAAAAATCCATTTCAAATAGTCACTTCAAAAAAAAATATATATATATATATAATTTACCATATATTTTTCCCTTTATTTATTTGTCGACAAGATTTACCGGTACATGATTTGCCAGAAATGATAATATTTGACAAAATGCAATTAATTTCAATTCACCTTAATAACTTCAAATAATCAATGTGAAATTTAAGAACATACCAAATATGTATACTCTTTCAAATTACTTAATAATTTCAATACGTGAAGCAAATTTTAATCCCAAAATTCAATAGGGCAGAGACTTGACACCAACTCACTTCATTTTCCAGCATAAATGCAAGCGCGTATAAATATATATATATATAATTAATAAAAGCTTAGAGAATGCCCTCCGCTTCGTTTTGTACCACACGCCGCCCTCAGCAGCCAGCTTGAGAAAGTTGGCAGGAATGAATTGCATTACCTAACGAACTGACACGTGTCACGATACAATTTTTCCCTGCTGACCACGTGTCACATTATTGAGGAGCTACTTATTTATACGGAAATATTTAAAAACATTATGGTATTGCTAAAATTTTATATAATTATTTTAAATAATTTCATGACATAAAAATTAATAAATTTGTTTTTCTTCTGACTCATACTGCTATTTAAAATGGTATTGAATATTTAGTACAAGTTTTGTACTGGAAATTCTCTCATTTTACATCTTGAGTTTGTTTTATTTTAATGCATTTACATATTAGGGGAAATCAATTAATATTATTGTTGTTCTTATTATTACTTCAATTATAGTTTGTTCTAAGGTTGAAATTATGATTACAATTTACTGCATGTTATGTATGAATTATTTTTGGTAATCGTTAGAAGTTAAGAACCCAATATATATGTGAAAGAGAAAGTTGCGTTATTGTTAGTCAAGATTAATACTATTTTATAATTAATTTAAAAGTAGGCAACAGTTTGAGAGTTGAGATAAAAATCTATTTTTAATTCTTCGAAGCCTGAAAATGAATGGGGAAGAAGAAATTCAATTCTATCTTTCAATGCCTAAATCTTATTAAATTCTCAAGTTATACATGTCAGATTTAATTCAATAATTAATTGACAAGTAACAATATAAAAGATAGCTCCATTTAGTCTATTTAATTAATATACATATTAGTCGATATTTCATTTCATATCTTTTTTATTAGTAAGCGGGACGTACTGAATAAGTACTAGTTCGTTTTGCCAATTTAGCTGAATGGTTAAGCCATTACAATCTCTTAAAGTTGAGGTTCAAATTCTCTTCCATCTCCTTCTCGTTGATATAAAATAAAAGGTACTGTCTCATTTTTATTTTGAAAAAATGTAGTGCTAGTTTGTTGATGTTAACGCAATTAATTATAAGGATCAATTGTGAATTATGGCTACCATATATTAAAAAAAAATGGAGTTATGTAGCTCCAAAATATACTATGACTATCTATTGATATCGTACTTTTTTATTAAATAGAGAGTCACACATTTGAAGCCCGAATCATATAGTCCAAGAAAAGATTAAAACTAGGTGAATCTTGTTATCACAGAGTTAAAAGGTTATGTAGTATGACATAACCTATAGATTTAACTCTTTCTACTTTTTCAATACAAATTATACACAAATAGTTATTGTTACTTAATTATTATTAAATAAACTTTTTTCTATTGATATCTGTCAGTGTCCACGTCAGTTTGTGCCCACATCGACTCATCTCACGAAATAACCACTTTAACTTTACGATATTTAGTATCGGAAAATACATAAAAGTTAAATATTATTGAATAACTTACGAATTATAATTTCAATAATTCTTCTAAAGATTCAGGGTTTTTTTAGTCGACAACATAAACACACACTACTTTTTAAAATTCAACACTCATTTCTATTAGATATATTATTATCTGATTGTACTCATCTTAATTATTTTTTTTCTCATAACATGTGGAGATAAAGATTAAACTTACAATCTGTTAGTTGGAGATATATGTCAATTATGGTTGAGTAAGGTTGACTCAACTACTCATCTTAATCGTTTATTGTTATAGATACGTAGATAAATAAATACGTAATTAGAACGAAATTCTCTCTCCAGCGCCACCAAATAATAGCTAGAATTGATTTTGTCCATAATTAAGTCTCTTCGTTCAAAGAAAAATATTAATCATTCATGACACCAAGAAAACGAAATTAAATAATATTTTATATATATAGTACAATATACCAAATCGTCTTTCATGGTGGGTGGTTTGAGTTTAAAGTCTTCGGCTAGTGGAACGACGCCGTGGGGCCCGGTTGGTTACGGCGGCCTACGACATTGAAACTCCATAATATCGTATGTGTGATCACCAACGTAACACACATCCATCCATTTTCATCCTAATTATTGTGAAATAATGACATCCAATGCATAAAACAACTGGTAGGTTTTTGTTGTATTATGTGAGAATTTGAAAAGATAAAAGATGTGTTTGGTTAGTGATCAAATCTGAAAACAACGGATTTAATGGATGTATTCTTTGTTTTCAAATATATATTTGATACCATATTTGAAAGTTGAATTTGAATTTTAAAAAAATCAATTCAAGATGTTTGGTAATGTATTAGTAAGTCATTAATTGGTTACTAATTAAATATTTAATTTCATCTAAAATATTATTAATTGGTTATTAATGTTATAAATTTGGTTAGAATTTGTATTTTAAAATACTATATAATTTATAATATCTTATATTTATATGTTTTAATTTTAACTAAAATGAAATTAGTTTGTAACATAAAATAAAGTATTAATCAAAGTTTTTATCTTTTTAAATAAAACCTATTTTAAAGTTTTAGATTTAAAATCTGAAAAGACTAAAAATATAAAATAAAAAATAAAAAATTTCAGAATTTCCACTGTTTATATTACATAATCCAAAAACAACAATGCCAAAATAGATATTCATTGAACCCATTTGATTTAGTGAAAAAATAAACAAGGTTCGAATTCTCTACCAAACATATATATCCTAAGTGATATAACAAATATATAACTGAATTATTACTTTTCTCATTGTCAATTGATTTTTAGATGAACTTGATGATACAAATATCAGAGTCCGATAAACTCAAACGAACATCCAAATCAAGATTGGTGAGCCCAAAAGAGTGACTATCTTGAGAGACATATTGTGAAAAGATAAGAGACCTCTCTTACTAATTGATTTTCAGATGAAACTCATGAATATTGATATATTTTAATCTTAATCGATTATTTATTAATCTTGATATTTAGACAGATAAATAATGCCTAGAAAGAAAAAGTTTGAGTTCTATACTCCATCCATGATGGCTAAACCATTTTTTTTGTTTATTTAAATTCATATTAAATATTATGGGTTTTGATTTCTAAATTTTTTAGGAAAGCCAATACAGTCCTAATCTTTAAAATAAAACTATTTAAGAGACATTTATATAAATAGGATGAAAATAAACATAGATTTAGAAAGTTTGAAAATATTTTCAATTGCAAAATATAGAATACATACCAAGAAAAAGGTCGCACTTATACGGTTATACCGTTATTGACGTTTCTTTTAAGTACATGTAAATTTATTGTTTGGGGTGGGAATATTCTCATTATTTAAAATTTAAATAGATTTACAAATAGACACATCTTCTGTTTATGGACAAATATTTACATGAAATAGGTATTTAAATCCTATATAGTAGTATGTTTTTGTTCAACCTTTCAAAAAAGTCTGGCTTTTGTTCAATGATTAGCGAAAAAATTAAATTATAAAAATTAAAATAGTATTTCATGTAACATTATTACATAATTAAATTATTTGAAAACGTTAATGATGAAAATATACGAAAGTTTAGGAGTTAAAATATATATATTTATATATAGTTTGAATTTATATATAAATTTGAATTTAATTTTTATCTCCATTTTTATTTTAATCATTATAATTTGACAACTTTTGGTTTTCGTCCATAATCTAGAGGTTTAATTGCAATTCTATTATCTATATACTTTAGACTCAATTTCAACTTAATTTATAAATAGTTCTAGATATTTGACCATCATTCTTATTTTTTATTTTTTATTTTTAGGAAATCATTCTTATCTTTTACTAAATTTTGTTATAAGTCTTTTAAAATCTAAACAACCATAGAAGTATATGTCTAATTATTTGTAGACGTAAAATATTCGATGCTAATTTTTTGTTAAAAATATGAATAGAGTTATAAATTTGAGTATAATTTATGAGATAAGACACTAAGAATTACCTCATGTGAAGTTGAGGAGGTTGGATTGAGGCAATCTTCATTTTTGTGACTATTCAATTTTCTTTCATTTCTATACAAATAATTGTTGAGTATCGTTTTTATTAAATAAAAAATATCATACATTCAGTCCATACAAAATATATTCTTTGTGTAAAGGATATTATTGATGTTTTGTTGAATTTTCTTAAAGTAGTCTTTTCTTACACCAATCGCAAGTGAAACATGCAAGCAAATCCTTTCATGAAGACAGCTTTGCGACATTAGTATTTAAAAATCTGATGGATAGTTTTGAATACACGAACAACTCTTCCTTTGTAGTCCTTGAGACATTTTTCCATGAATGAATTTTTTCTTCTTAAAAAAAGGTCTGACATAATATTTATTTATTATAGATAATTAAAATTAAGATAATGATAAGTAGAAAAAAAATAATAATGATAAAAAAAGAAAGTTAATTTTGAAAATTTGATTTGGAGGGGCAACAAAATAATGGGACTATGGGAGTGAAAGCTGGCTTTGAATGTGAAGTTGTGGAGAGAGAAGGAAAACCACCATTTTTTCCCTCTCTCTCCCCACTAAGTATAAGATATATGTATTTAAAAAAATAATAATAATAAAGTAAAAAATGCGTGCAGGACCGTTTGGCTGGCGGGGCCACTTTCACTATTAATTTTTTTTATTTAATTTTTTTTTTGTTCTCTGAATATTCTTAAATAAATTAATATTCATTTTCAGTGGAGGAGGATCCCGAGGCATCTCTCGAATCTTTTGTGGTTTCTTTTTTAAAAGAAAATTTCATTAATGAAATAGTCATGATCAAGTAAATCTGGAGATGGCATCGAGATGTTACTGTGGTCTTCGGTCAAGTAGAATGAAACTTAAATTAATTAAATCCAGCCTAATAAAATTATTTAGAGATTTCGTGCCTTTAAAAATGTGAGACTCCACATTTTATAGTCTAGTGTATGAGATTTCTTATCAACCTTCTTTAGAACATGTCAGTCAGGTTTTTAAGATATTATCCTTTTACTTTCTACTGTCTTTTAAGTAATTTTGTCGGTCCCACTTTATCCCCAAGTGACTAAGTTGAGGTTTAAATTCATGTTCTAAGATGAGTGGTCCATGTGGCAGACTCATAACCTACTTATGTGGCAGACTCATAACCTACCTATAACGAGAATTATGAACACATTCTTCATATTTAATTTCTTAGAGTTTTTTTTTTACTATATATATATATATTTTTCTTTGAAAAAAAGAAAAAAAAATCTTAGAAAATTTTTATTTGATAATTATTAGATTTTGGATTAGAAAGGAGACGAGTTAGAGCAAAATATTTATTTTCCGTCTCAAAACAAATTTTGGGAAAACAAGCTTTTTCTCCTAATTGTATTTCAAATAGGATTCTCGATTCCATTCATGCAACCCCACAAAGACTTGTCTTTTGCAAGGGTTTTTTTTTTCTGTCATCTATGAGAAAATTGGATAATCATGAATCATATTGTACAAATTCTTGATAAGATCAAATGATAAGTTTGAAAACATGTTCAGCCAATTTCAACGCATTGCATATAAAAAGTATAACACGTTAGTTCAGTTAAACAGTTGATTTCTACATTTCAATAAATTTATAATCTCGAAACACATAGCATAATTTCAAGAAACAACCTAGAGACGTCATAAAAAGAGTGCTTTTTATAGTCTAAACTTCACCACCATGTATTTCTAGCTTTGGTTATTTAGTTTCATGTAATTTTAAAAAATTACCATTTTGATTCTATTTATATTTTTATGTCATTTCTTTCCATATCATAATTTCAATATGGTACTAAATTTCTTGAAATGTAGTTATAAATTTATCTTTAAGGATTTCTACGGTGTATAAATTTTGTGTTAAAATTTTGTAAACAAAAATCAAATTAGTAATTTTTTTAAAGCATATCGATTAAAATGGATGTTTTGAGAGTATAAGAGAACAAAAATTAAAATTAAAGAGACCAAAATAAAAGTTTTGAGTACCAAGATGAACTAAAGCTAACAACACACGACCCCAAAATAGTTTTTTTTTCCTTGAAATATGATGGCCCAAAATAGTATTTAAACATTACAAAAAGCTAAAATACAAATATTAAAGTATTAAAATAATGTTTTTCTTTTTCTTTTATTTATATTCTTAACCAAGAATTCGAATAGAGCATCTACTCTTCTACCATTAAACTAGGATCATAAAAACTTAAAACTAATTATATTTAATCTTAATCTTAATTTTTTAAAGTGCTTTCCAAAAGAAATAAATAAATAAAAAGAGAAAAACTATCCAAACACTACTAGAGGATTGGCTTCCACCAGCCAATTCAATCACAATCAATTAACCAAAAGGCAAAAACCATCATGAAGGTAATACACTTTTTTTTTATTAATGCAACATTATGATATAATTATTGAGCAATTCAACTTTGGATAACAACTTGGCTCTTTCATTAAAGTGCTAACTTTTTCAGGGTAAAGAGAAACCAAACTGTTACTTATTTGGGACATCATCATTACTTGGCTAAGCATGCTTCCAAAGAGAGACCAAAGTCAAATTTTTGTTGGAAACTCATTGTAAAGCAATCTCCATTAGCTAGAGATTCCTAGCTTTTCACTAATAAATTCAGAGGAAATAAATTTAAAAGCAATCAATAAGAAATATTATATTGTTTATATTTATTTATTTTAATAAATATTTCATTTGTGACATACCCCTTTTTGATTTTTACCTTTCACTTTAGCAATATTAAAAATAGAATTTGATAGACTTATCAATTGTAATATATTCCATTAACATATGCACCTCACTTTATCTTTATCTAATTTGATTTTTTCGATTTTCGTGCTCTTATAGAATATTAGTTGAATGAGGCTAATAATTACAATTTTACAGTCAATTTAATTATAATGCAACTGGTTAAGATACTGATAACCTCTCTTGTATATCGAATATTCGAATACTTACAATTATATTCTTTAAAAAAACCACATTAAAGAAAACATTAAATTTTTGCTAAATTTCAAAAGTTAAAAATAAGTTTTTCACAACTATTTTTGGCAAAACTTCAAATTATTATTAAAAATTTTAAACCAAAAAAAAGTATATAAACTTGATTGTTAAAACAAAATAATCAATAACAAAATTAAATTATTTTCAGGTAGGGATAAGATTTCAAACTTATTTGATATACTCGAAATAAATATACCACAAGTTACTTTCTTTGAGTTATTTAAGCACGACAAAACTTAATCTAATGCAAATAATGCCTTATGAAAACATATCTCTATTTCTTTGTTTTTGTTGTCTCCTTGTGTAATAATTGTAAATAATCAAAACAGCTGTAATTTTCAATCTTTTTTTTTTCTTGGAGAAAAAATCAATCTTAATGCATTAGCGCCAAATAATAATAATAATTAATAATAATAAAATCTCAATTTTAATTGTGATATTGACCTCCCAACTCTCTCTCCCTCCATATATATAGTGTTATATAATATGATGGAACAAACCCAACCTCACAACAATTATGAAAATTCAAGAAGACAAAATAATATCAAAGAAGGAGATCCATGTATCTGTGATCAGGGTTTTAAATTTCGAACGATACGTTGCAACATGTCGACGTGTCGAATATCTCAATATCGACATGGGGATGTCGAGGTGCTCGTGGCATGTTCGATTATCTTTTTAACTTAGTTATCAATCTTTCAAAGTTCGAGTGGCAAGAAAGAAGAACAAAAATGGTCCAAATCCTCCCCAATATTACTCAGTGGCATGTTCAATTATCTTTTTTAACTTAATCCTGCAATATAGAAAAGAACAGAATCAAAGAAACCATACATTTTTATTTCTTAAATAAAAAAGAAAAAAAAACGAACTGAATTATTTTATCTATTTTGATGATTTTGCTACCACAATTAATTAAAGATTAAAGAATGACCTTATTAATGATATTTGATTTCTAACTATTCGGTGGTCCATCTTTTATTTTAAACATGTAGACCAGACATATATATTTCTACATTCAAACTTTCTTAAAGGTCTCACGATGTCTATATTTCCTCCCAATCAAGATGTACTTAAATTTGGTCTTGATTTTATGGCGATGCACCATAAATTGCAAGTATTCATATTTGAATAGGTTAGTTACTTAACTTAATGGGTACATTTCTCTAATTAAGAGGTTATAAGTTCGAATCTCCACCCCAATTTATTGTACTTAAAAAAAGAAAGGAAAAAACTTGATATAGGCATGACAAAAAAGTAAAAATAAAAGATGAGCTAATTATTTTAAATAAGAATTATTTTCTAAAAAAAATAATTAAGTAGTGTTTATAGCAAATAAACTTGCCATGATCTTGGTAGTAGCGAAGTCATGATGGAGAGATCAAATTCTTGTTATTTTAGTCTACACACGAATAATCACAATTTACACAATTCACATCAAGTATCTTTGATGAGTCATAGACAAATCCTTTTCATTTATCCATCAATGAATAGTGATGCATTATAGAGACATTTGAATATATAACTCTCAAGGAATCTAAGTTACGTGTAATTGAAAATTTAAATTGAGGTAACGTGAACATGTTATATTTTAAGAACTATATAGCATTGAATGCATTCTCTAATCTCTCTTGATAATACTCTAATTAGAATTTCTAAATTATAGTCCTCTAATATCTATATCTATGTACGATATATTCTATGGTCTTAAGTAACAAATTTTAATTTGACAAAAAAAAAGGAATTCTATACGTGTTTCAAAGTATTTTGATTTAAAAATTTAACATGTTGAAATCTATTGGCAAAGACAACAAGTCAATTGGTAAAGATCAGATAAAATATTAAAAGAAAAACTCGATAAGAGTTCAATCCCTCACCTTTGTTGCATTCGTAAAGAACTAAGATAAAACAAAGTTCAAAATTCCTTAATAAATCATAGATCAAAAGAAAAAGTTTTAAGCCCTTCCATGTATAGACTTGGAAATATGATTGTTACCGATTCTCTCTTTCTGTACATGTTTTAATTTTTCTAAAGTACTGTATAAAATTTATTTGATGGATGAAATTTTTCAATTTTATCCAATTGTCCACTCCCTTCTGAACTTTGTGATTCATGTCGTAATAAATTAGTTAACATTTATCTAATCAGACATATCATACCATCCTTTCATTTAGTTAATAATATTATGAAAATAAAATTTCATTCAAAATACAAGGGAGTAGGTAAAACTTTTTAAACTCAGGATCTAAATAAACACAAATGTCCAAGTATAGGCAAATTGAAATAAAGCCCAAGATGCCTTCATAAGCCATGGCCCAAAGAAGAAGCTTGGGCCTTGTAGTGCCTTGATCTGATTTTAAAAAGCCCATCGTCACGAATTGGGCCCCCACACCGATTCGCTATTGAAGCCCAAACTGTGAGGCCTGCGGGGCCCGATCCCTTCGTTAAGAATTTAAGAGGTCGTTTCTTGAACGCAAACCCAGAATTCCGATCAATCAGAAGAAAGCAGAAGCTCCATTTTCTCTGCGACACAAGCTTCAGCTTCTCCCCGGTCTGCAATTTCTAGGTTTTGCATGGACGCTGTAGCAGAATCATCGCCGATTCCGGAATCGAAGGCGGATGATCCGACGATACAGGATGATCTCAATTCTACGGTTCTAGATCTCACCAGCTTTCAGCTCCACGACCTCGACTCTATCGAGCTGCCTTCTAGTTTAACGGAGTTGGACCTGACGGCGAATCGACTTTCGAGTTTGGACTCTCGAATTGGAGAGCTCTCGAACCTGAAGAAGCTCTCTATTCGTCAGAATCTGATCAATGATGCTGCCGCTGAATCGCTTTCTCGCTGGAACGCACTGTCAGGTCTCGAGGTATTCAATCGTTCCTCTTCGTGTTCGGTTTTAGAAAAATACTTCGGAATTGGTGGAATATTGCTTCGCATTTCAATTTAGAGAGCTCCTTATGTATATTCTTTGCTGTCGACTGCGTACAGTGTGAGTTTTAAAGCTATATCTATATTATTATGTTGCTATGTGATTGTTTTCACTTAATCATATTATCGAAAATGTCGCTTGATGATCGTTAGAGTGATACAACTCCAGAATAATCCAACACCTTGCTGTTTTTATCTTCGTTGTTGCAGGAGCTTGTTCTTAGAGACAATCAAATGACGAAAATACCTGATGCGAGCATATACAAGAGGCTTTTGATATTTGATGTTTCTTTCAACGAAATCACTTCGTTACATGGCTTATCCAAGGTCTCCAATTCACTGAAGGAACTTTATGTATCTAAGAATGAAGTTGCTAGAATCGAAGAGCTAGACCACTTCCAGCAGTTGCGGATTCTTGAGCTTGGTTCCAATAGACTGCGGGTTTGCTCTCTATATCTAATCTATGCTGTATCAACTAGTCTACAATATGAGTTTTTATGAGCTGTAATTACAACTAGTAGTCATAGGTATATTATGAAGTGTATATATGATCATCCATGCTTTACTATTTCATACAGTATTCTTTATATATTGAAGGCGCAATGCACATGGTGAAACAAAAAAGCTCAAAAATAAGAGTCCTGAAGAAGTAAATGAATGAGAATTTAGTTTGTTTCTGCTCAACAGATATGAAGGTTCTTGAATAATAGTATTGCGATTGAAGTTCCTGTGCTGCTTGACAGGTAATGGAGAATTTGAAAAACTTGACCAATTTACAGGAGCTTTGGTTAGGTCGTAACCGGATCAAGGCAGTTAACCTCTGCGGACTAAAATGTCTCAAGAAAATTAGTTTACAGAGCAATCGTTTGACTTCAATGACAGGATTTGAGGTATGATGATAACTGAATGTGGCAAATGTTTGTTGTTGCACTTGCAAGATAAACCTCCTGCTGCATTCAATGTGAACTTTTATCTTCGTTGTTTGCCCCAACTTTCCAGGACTGTGTTGCTTTGGAAGAACTATATCTGAGCCATAATGGAATTTCAAAAATTGAAAGCATGTCAACCTTAGTCAATCTTCGTATATTGGATGTTTCATCAAATAAGTTAACGAGTGTGAGTGACATTCAAAATCTGACATGGTATCACGAATTCCCTAGCTCCGTCTTGTACAACATGCTTAACTTTTTTAGGGTGATAATCCGGTCTCCTCATTGGATCTATCTTTCCAGTTTAGAAGATTTGTGGCTTAACGACAACCAAATAGAATCACTTGAAAGCATTTCTGAGGATGTTGCTGGTTCAAGACAGAAGCTCACAACCATCTACCTTGAGAACAATCCATGTGTAAGTTTCCAAACTGGTTAATGTTTCATCGACTAATTGCTTCTGGCTCGTTGGTGCTTCACTTGTGTGATAATCTCTTTTTGGTCTACATTTCTTTATATTCCGTATTTCAGCTTTTTAACTTCTGAGGAAAAAGTGTCTGAGACCTTATTTGATAAAAAGTTATTTTAGTTTTTGGTTTTTAAAGAATAAAGCTATTGACCGATAATTATTTGTTTAATTTTCTTATTTTTAAAGACACTTTTGAAAATTATTAAACTTTGTAGACTAGTATTTTTAGTTCTTAAAATTTTACTAGGATTTTAAAAACAGTTTAAAAATGCATACAGACAAAGAAATTGTTCCTGAACAAGCCTGTTTTTAGGAAACGGAAAATTAAAAAAAAAATGATTATCAAATGAGCTTTATTTGAATTAATCAATTTGGCAACTTCTCTTAGTAATTATTCCCTGATAGGTTTATGCGTAATTATTGTTCTATTTGGCATGCTTGCTACATCTACTCACTCTATTTATAATCAGCTATCTGAAATTGTTATCTAGTTATCTTATAATTTACATGAGAGGACTCAGAACAGGAATTTAATGGATCAAATAGAAGTTTTGTGTCGTATATGCTATACCTCATGTATCAGCATGTATCTGATATTTTTCTTAAATCTAAAATAATAGAGAATGCCCTGCATCTCCTCTTAAGCTAGGATTTCTCTTGCGGGGTTGGTCAAAGAAATAAAGGCTAATGAGAACCATTAATTGAGATTTTCATTTTAAAAAATTGGTTCGTTTTTTCATTTAAAAAAATTGAGATTTCAAAATCAGTTTTTAAAATTTTTATTCGATGTAATATCCTGCAGCTATTCATATTGATGGACCTCTGCATTTGGAATTTTCGTCCAAGTTGTTAGACATATTCAACTTTCTTTGACACCATCTAAATTTAAAATCGTCACTGTTTGCAGGCAAAGTCTCCCAACTATTTCGCCAGACTAAGACAGATTTTTCCGAACATTCAGCAAATTGATTCGGAGGTCTTTACCAAGAACTTCTGAGAGCAGCAGCCAACTTCTTGTTGTGACAGCCATAATATGCAAGTAATACTTACTCCACTATCCGCTCTTTCACTGTTTTAGTGAAGCCAAATCGGCCATTTTCGCAATTTATTAATTATTTTTCTTTCTTGTGGGTCTGTTCAGCAGGTAAATTATCAATCAAATGTTATACAGGAGGGGGCAATACAATATTCGTTTGTTGATTTCTGCCCTGCTCTCTTTTCCTTTACCAATATTTATTGTTGCTTTGCTCTTAAATGATTTCTTCTTTATCCGACCAAATTTTGCATGTTATTTTGAGTGCAAAACCTTGTTCTAATCTTGTTCGAACAGTTCCAAACACTTCTTGTAAAGTTTGAGATTTGAGAGTTAGTAGAGATAACGATATCCCAGCTGTGTCTAAAAGTATCTCTAAGAAAATTTTAGAGGATTGAAGTCAGTTTCAAGTTTAAATGTCTTTGTGAATTTTTCTGAATGGGTTAGCTGAAAATGTCATTCTTGCCCCTTGGCACACAAAGGAAAACAGCAGCAGAAGCCACAAGACTAAGGGCAGAGACGTAAAAGTGCTACGAATTGCTGTCAAATGCGAGAATGCAACCTAACTTGGTCTGGTTCAGGTGAATGCTCTCTGTCACAAAAACTTTCTTCTTTTAATTATCATAAATTGATTATGTAATTAGTTGGAGATTAGATGCTGTTTTGAGTCCAGGGTTTTGGTGAATAAAAAATCATTTTTGTTTTCGCTGGGTAGGAAAAAAAATACAGAAAAGTAAGAGATATTTAACAGAATAATACGTATTTTATTTATTATTTAACTGAGCAGAGTACATTTCTAAATGGATAAATATTTAGAATTGGGTGTCGAATTTTATAACTTCAGATTCTTTTGTTGAATGGTTGATTCGTGGTCCATTAAATTTCCAGTTCTAAGATTTTGAAAAGATGTTTATGAAATTAGAAGTGAATTTAAAAATAAAAAATTTTCTACTTCTCGAAATCTTTTTTTTTCCGACACGATAGGTAGCCCACTTTCTTTCAACAATGTCTCTCTCATATACTTCTGTACCTTATTTTTCTCACTTCAAAATTTTTGTTAAGTGAAGTGATTAATAGATTCACTTTTATTAATTTTTTAAATACAAAACCAAAGTCAACAAATAAGACAGCAAATTTAACAAATTGAATAGAAAATTTTTATGCAAATTTAGAGACTAAAAATACTTCCCCCGCTCCCCCAACTTCATGTTTTGAGCATTTATTTCTCTCGACTTTGCCCTTACCTTATAATCAAGCCCCCGCTCCCCCAACATCATGTTTATTTTTATCGTGTTTCTCACTAAAGTATTCTATTTCTCTCTACAAAATTAATCCTTCAATAAAATTAATTTCTATAAGTTTCCTTTTCCTTAAATGATATTAATAAATTTCATTTGTGTCTTTCAGATATTAGGTTCACGTAGTAACTTGCTATCTTAATAAACTCTTATTGCCTTCTTATGTTATAAATATTCATAGAAATTGAAGAAAACAAGCATAGTTTTCAAAAATAGAAAAAAGTGAGAGACATCGAAAATAAAACTATAAACAGGAGATAAAAGACCAGAAACAAAAATCTTATCAAACATTTAAAAGTCGAATTTTTATTATATGTGCTTCAAAATGGGTGAAAGAGAATACCTGTCGACGTGTTTGCCCTCCAAAATCCATGATTCGGTAGCTTTCATTTTCTCCTATTTTTCTTAATAATTTATTATTTGGTGGCGGTCGTCGTCGATCATTCTTTTTCATCATTACTCTCTCACGAATAGGGTTTTCGGTTAATAAATCAAAGCAAGAGAATCGGAAAGGAAAATCCAGCGTAGGTTCTATGTTCCTTTTTTTTTTCCTAAATGAACCGTTTCACCTGTGATCGACAAAGAAGAAGATAAGCAAATAATTAAAGAAGG
This sequence comes from Momordica charantia, assembly GCF_001995035.1. Next base: position 660,314 of record NW_019104606.1, read on the forward strand.
TAACAAATTTTCAATCGAAAATTAAAGAGAAAAAAAAAAGTGACATTCAAATCTCAATTGTTTGTTCCCTAGGCCGATTCAAATCTCAAGTGTAAAGTAAAGATCGCAATACACAAAAATAAAATTAAAATAACGTCAGATGAAAATGAAAATTCACTAATACATCCAACTTAATCTATAACAACTCTTCCTGAAATTTTGAAAAGAAAATCGTAATTTTGTGTTTTTAAACTAGACCAGAAATATCTTAAATCATTCAAAAAATGCATGAAAAAATTATCTCGTGAATGATAAATTGATAAAGATTGAAAAAGTCACCTCAAGGCATCTAAGATATACATGTGAAAAATTTGGCACCATTTTCTCCGAAAATTATTCCCTTGATCAGTATGCCAACTTTTCCACCTGTCGCAACGAAACTCAATCCAGATGAGTAAGAGATCTTCCAACGCAAGAAGAAAAAGCATACAGAAAACAAATAGGGTAAAAAAATGGCACTCAATAAAAGGTCAAAATACATGATAAAACTGATTGCATTGTACCTCCTAATGCCCTCTTTCGAACCCAATGCGAGTTCTACCGGAGCCACCATCATAACCATCTCGCGTCGAAGAACCACCACTGGCTCTCATCGTCCCGCCACTGCCAACTTTATCCATAGCTTTTTTACCTTTCTTCACTTCAGTCAAGAACTGATCAAGTCCAAATGGATCGGCTTCCTCGACCTCTCTTTCAAACTCAACTGGCCTGTCTCTAGGTCCAGACCTTTCTGCAGTGCCCGAAAACGACTTGTCGGGTTTGAAGCGATCAGTCTTCATAATCTTGTCCAACTGTTCATCAGCACCTCCATACATATCGGAATCAGCATCTTTTTTGGGTCTGTAAAGGGTTGAAAGAGTTGGTTGAGCAGTAAATAAGCCCTTGTCGTATATATTGTACTGGTCGTCAGTGGCGAATCCAGAGTCCATTCCTTTATCTTGGTTAAATAGCCTCTGGTCATACATAACCTCTCCTTCTCTACCTGCTCCAGTAGAAGCCATACCAAGTGCAACCTTCTCACTGATATCACGATCTCTATCTCTTGTAATCTTACTCTTCTTCCCCATTGCTGCATCTTTGGCCTCTAACCTTCTTTCCCTTTCCCTCTCTCGACGTCGTTCTTCACGAATCTTCTCGCGCTGCAACCGCTCTTCCCTTTCTTCCCGCGTCTCCCTTGGTAAATCCTTCTCTTTTTCTCTTACACGCTCGAAATCCCCTTTCACCTCAGAAGCATCTTCTGCGCTCCTCTCAGATGGATAAGGAATCGCAGAAGGAGGTGCAGCTCCAGTCCTCTCAGACCGAGCTTTCTGAGCCAAAGCACGGAGCTCCAGCTCCTTTTTCTCTTTCTGTTTCATGAGCATTTCTTTCTGAACCTTCGATCTCATTGCAACTGCTTCTCTAGCTTTCTGTTCTGCAACGTACAGTGCTTCAGATAGCTTTGCAAAATTGTCATTAATTTGGACTTCTTGAAGGCCTCTCCCGTCAGCTGCAAGGCGCTTATCAAGTGGGATTGTATAACCTTTTGGATTTTTCCAATTTGAAATACAAGGTGGTATCTTCCAATCCTGTTGATCCTTCACGGTGACGGGACGAGGTGGGGAATGCATGACAGGCACTGGCGGAGAACCAGAAGCTCTAGGAACACGCTTATGCTTGAACTTTGGAGGCTCAAGTGGATCTACTGGCATCTCCACCATTCTAATTATTCTCTCCTTGGCACCTGAATTAAAAGCAGCTGATTGCTGAGATGGCTTATACTTGATAAACTTTGAATCCGATGATTGTTTGGGTACATTTTTAGGCTGAGCTGCACTCAATCTGACATTAACTATCTTTTCGAGTGCAGACTTTGTTTCCTCGGTCGTTTCTTCAATCTCTTTCTGCAACTCTTCATCTTCTTCCTCATCATGGTCTTCATCATTTTTCAAAATCTTTGGAATGAGGTCTTTATGCTGCGAGTAGACAATCTTTTTAGAATTTTCATTCTGCTTGACAATAGCATCATATGCAACATTTCCACGAGCATCCACTGTAACAGGAAGGATCTTTGATCCAGGCTTTGATGATTTGTCTCTACCCATGTCAAGTGGGTATTGAGCAATGTGAATCTCTGGGAATGCACCACCATCTCCGAAATCCTCTACTTTCCGTGGAACAAATCCACTACGCTTCAAGTAAGGTGGCACAGGAATGGGTTTGATAACAGAAGTTTGCTCTGCTTCTGATGTACTAAACCGCTGCTTGAACCATGGATCATTTGAGTGATCATAGTGCATTACAGTCGTTGACTTTACAGCAGGAAGAAGGTCTTTCAGAGTTGCCATGATTTTTGCCTAACTAAAAGGATCTGCAGAGACTAAAATATCAATTGGTATGAAATGTTATTATTTGTTGAAAGTGAAAAAACTAACAAACACCTTGATCTAAAATACCATTAACCCAGACCAGAATTTACTTCTGCAGTAAAAAGGATCTCTCACTAACAAGGGGCTTTAAATTTGAGAGAATCCATTCAATTCTGACCAATAATAGTTGCTAGCAAAAAATGAAGAAGCTGAGAGCTTCCCAGAATAATAAGTTTCAATCTATAAGGGAAAAGAGGGGAAAAGTTTCTAGTTCACTCGCAAAAACAGGTGCAAATAAGGTGGGAGGATAACTTATTTCAATAAATACTACCTTAACAGAAAACTCTGTTGACATTTCCAATGAAATTAACCCAATTTAATTTTTAAGTAGGATGTTCTCATCAATCGCTTCTGATACAACTTATGTATAAAACCTTTGAATTAATTTAATTTTGTTTTAGTAGCAAGTAAAACCCAAGGGGTTAGTCTGCTTGGGGCCTTGGCCAATCCAAGGGTCAAATCAAAAGATCATTTGCTTCCAGCTTGATATAAAACTAGCCAATGGTTGGGACATTGATGCAATATACAACAATTACAATAGAAGAAGTGAGAAATTATCAACCAGATGGCTACCAAATTGATTGACTTGCACAGAATTTCAAAACTTGAAACTAATGTGACCGAATATTGATGTGAGTCGCGATTATAAATTCATTGATTCTAAGTAGAAGAAGGAAATTGGAACGAGAAACCTCACCTAACTATAACAAAATTTGACCTGCGTTTATAACCAATTTCTGAGGATTGTTTATAAAAGATTATTTAGTTACAGACTTTTTATTTCCAATCAGAGAAATTTGGAATCAAATTCAGGATCAGATAATTGATGACAGAGTTTTTTTCAAAAAAAAAGAAAAAAAAAGAAGAGCAGGCAAGGGCCTTTCAATGTTCAACTTAATGACTCTGCATTCATGGAGAATTCAATTATAATCAATTTTAAAATACGAATAAATCATTAAAATTCTAGAATAAGATCATCAGCTCAATCCAATGGTTAATTCATTTGAAAAGAAGCTTGAAAAAACATCAGTTTCCAGCTTGATATAACCCTAGCCAAAGGTCGAGACATTGATGCAATAAACAACAATTACAAAGAGAAACTGTCAATCAGATGTCTGCCAAATTGTTTGACTTCCATAGAATTTCAAAACTTGAAACCTGAGGTGAGATTGTGACTATAAATTTATTGATTCTAAGTAGGCGAAGGAGATTAAAACTTAAAAACTATTCTTACTGTAACAAAATTGGACTTGTCTTCTATACAATTTATGAGAGTTCTTTGTTAAAGAGTACTTAGTTGCATTTCACACTACTTTAATTCCAACTAAATAAACTTGGAAGTCAACTTCATAATCAAGATAATCGATGAAAAAGTTAAATAAAATAAAACGCCAGAAATTATTGGCATGCCAAGAATCTTCAATATTCAAATCAATGAGTCCAAAGTTAGAGAAATCATACTCTATCGATTCTAGAAGACAGTAAGATCTTCGGACTGCTAGAATTTGAGATCCAGTTCCATACTAATATGAAGCAAGAGAAGAAATAGTTTATAGCATAATAAATTACAATTCGCACTGCCAGTAACGGGAATAACACCATCAATATTCAACGCAACGACTCCAAATTCATAGATAAATTATTCTTTACCGATTTTAAAATACGAATAGTTCATCAGAACGCTAGAACAAGATCTCCAGTTCCACAAGAATATGAAGTAAGAGAGAAGCAATAGCTTATAGCATGAGAAATCAAATTACGATTCTCATCACCAGAAGCAAGAATCAAACCATCAATATTCAACTCAATGACTCCGAAAATTCATATAGAAATCATTCTTTATCGACTGTAAAATACTAATAGACCTTCAGAGTTCAGAATACTAGAATAAAATCTCCAGCTCCACACGAATATGAAGGAAGAAAGGAGAAAGAAGAACTTATAGCATAAGAAATCACGATTCTCACCAGTAGAGACAAAAAAACACCATCAATGTTCAACTCAATGACTTCGAATTCACGGAGAAAACATTCTTGATCGATTATTAAATAGATCTTCGGAATGCTAAAATAATCTCTCCGTTCCACACGAATATGAAGGAAAAGAGAAGAAACAGCTTATAGCACAATAATTCTCACCATCAGAGACAAGAATAACACTATCCTGTTTCCAGATTCCAGTTCAAAATCCATCAATCACGAAACAAATGAAACTTACAGGTAGCGAACCTCTGAAACACGACAGACGCGGAAACCGACTTTGTTTCTGCAACTAGGAAATAGACGCCGAAAGGCGTAGATCGGCGACGGCTCCGTGAGTAAAGAAGGTGAGCTTCCAGCGATGGCCTCGGTTGAGCAGAGAGAAAAGAGAAGGAATGAGAAAGAGAGATATGGTTTTTGGTTCGATCCTCAGCGAGAACTTGGGTTCGCTGAGACGGAAATTCCGGCTTGGGGTAATGGGCAAGCTATATATATATATGCTGCAGTTCACGCACCAACCTTCGACGCCGCCCCTTCTTGAATTCTCGTTATTACCCCTTTCTTTATACGATATTCCGCTTTTTTCCTCACTTTTTTAGTTTCCATTTGTACCCTTCCACGGCTGGTGTTTTCCATTATAATTCGTCTATTTAAGAGTATTTAAGAGTCCTAATTACGTAGAATGGTGAAAAAGTATACAATTTACACTTATCCTAACAAAAATATCGGATCATTTCTACAACATCGTCGTGTCTCTGGCGATTCTGATTTCTTTGTTTGCAGAACATTTCACCGCCAGCCTCCGTCGCATCTAATTCCGTTGGTTACCATTATACGGTAACATCGTTGATGTCTCCCTTTGTCTCAGGCGGCTCAATTATACGGTAACATCTAATTTCATCTCCGGCCTCCATCGCGTGAGCATTTCAGTCCATCGATTCCCATTATATCGTAGTTTATGCTATATTTAGGTGTAAATTTTGGACAGAATCGAGGTTCATCTCTTGCTCTCTGGTTCTATTGTTTAAATTAGTTCTTAAAACTAGAGATATAATATATATCATACGAAAATAGAACCAGAGAAATCAGAACTATATACTCATATATTATATCTTTTGTTCTATTGTTTTATGTATCATTTAACTAGAGATATAATATATATCCTACAGAAATAGAACAATATCGAGAAATCGGAAGAAATAAAACAATACATAAATATATATATCATACGGAAATAGAACCACATAATCAGAGAAATCAGAACTATATACTCGTATATTATATCTCTGGTTCTATTGTTTTATGTATTATTTATATCTCTAGTTTTATGTAGCAGAAATTGGAAGAAATGAGGATCATGATATTTGAATATTTTTTAATTAATAATATTGATAAATAAAGAAAATCAATCTTTTTGGAAGGATTTGAAGGGGTGAATTAAGAGATTTGAATTGACAATTAATATGAGACCCACATTAATTAAAGGATTGTGATATTAATTTATGGAAATAACTATTTTATATTAAAAAAAACTATAAATGAAAATGAAATAAGTAAAGGTAAATTCAAAATTAAACTAAAATCCTACTCGTAGAAATCTAAAACGGTATAGGATACTATTGACCATAGAGCTAGCATACGTCCAAAATGACCAAATTTTATGGATGTGTTTTCCTTTTCCCTTTTTCTCTCTAACATTCATGATTTTTTTTAATTTTTTTTTTGTGCAAGTGATTTGAATAATTTTTATAAAATTTTCAACTACAACATACGTTTGTTTAGTCTTTATACTCTTAAAAATTTGACTTTTTTTTTTTAATTTTGATTGTTACTTTCATCTATTTTATTTCAATCCAAATTTTAGCATGAAACTACCTTTACTAAATTTCTTAAAATATAATCTTAAATTTGTATTAAAAAATTTATATTATGCACAAAATGTAGATTAAAATTTTACAAATAAAGTCTAAAATGATCAGTTTTTTAAATTATAAAGACCAAATGTAGTTAAAATTTTACAAATAGAGACTAAAATTATTAGTTTTTCAAATTATAAAGACCAAATGTAGATTAAAATTTTACAAATAGAGACTAAAATTATCAGTTTTTTAATGAATGTTTTGAAAGTACATAAAATAAAATAAGCAGAAGTTAAAAATAAGTGGGAAAATGTTTTAAAAGTACGTAAACTAAAATAAGCAGAAGTTAAAAGTAAGTGGAAAAAATGAACATTTTAAAAGGAACAGAATAGTATTTAAATTTTATTAGGATTACTTATATAAACATAACTCAACTAATCAAAACATCTCAAATTCTCACACCTTTAATGGAACTAAAAATTAAATTATTATAATTTTTTTAATTTTTAGAACAACTATTATAATATCTATATTAATCGATGATATGAATCAATATTTAAATCAATCATCCATTAACCAACCTGAAATAACTCAACGCATCTACTGCTTCATTTGAGGTCCGAAATAGTTTAACGCATCTACTTCTTCCTTTGAGGTCGGAAGTTCAAATGCTATACATGTACTACAAATAATAATAATAATGAAGCACAAGAGAGGAAGAAACTATTGTCATAAAAACGTATACAATCTCAATCTACAACATTTAACAAATTTTCCATCTCAATGCACATGATTTATTGGTTCGAAGCAGGTGGGGAAAGATTTAAAATCACGCTGTTCTCAAATATGAATATAATCAGCCCAAAATGCACCATCTTCCTTCTCATTCTTCTACAAATCTACAAGCCTAAATCAATATACAACTAAAAACTCACGACATACACTTCAATCAATGAACATACAGGGGAGGGAAACACAAAAATCATCAGTATCAGATTACAACTGCCAAAAGAAGAAAATTAACTCCCTATTTAAAGTTGAAGTTTGTGTGTCATTTCTTACGGTGTGGTATGAGATATGTATGTTAAAAAGAAGTGTGTCACAATCAGATGGTTGAAGAAAGCAGAGGAACCTCACCAAGTATGCTGTGTTCTTTGTCCTTTTACCTAACTATGTATAGAACAGGCTGTAACTGTAAGGATCCAGAGGAACAAAAGTCTGCATATCTCGCACCGGGACTGTGGATGCAAGAAACTGCACTTTCCTACGACGATATCAAGCAAGAATGTTCTCTCTGAGGACCGTAAATTTCAATGCACGAACTCATAACTTGTTGCCACAATTGGCACAAGGCTGCCTTCTATGTACAGTATATCATTGGATTGGTGAGGCATGGAATTCTATTCCAGCTCTAATCTTGAAGAGAATCATTTACATTGGTAAGTTCGTCAGCAAATCTGTCATAGTTTTTTGGGCAAATTGTAAGTCTTCTTGAGAAACTTTGCAGCTATCTCATCGTTGCGATAGCACAAGACACGGAGAAGGGTGTTCGGCTCGGTTGGACCCCAATGGCCAGAAGTTGGTGGCAAAGGAAGCCTGGATTTAGCTTGAGTGCCATGTGATTCCACCATTGCACATTTGAACTGTTCGATTAGACTTTCTGAGTCTGAACAAAATAGATCGATAACTCCCTTAACGTTTCCTGCATGTTTACTAATCAAATCAGCAGGCAGTCCATCCCCATTAGACCAAAATAGATCTGTAAGAAACTTAAAATCCTCCTCTATTAGTTCTGAATCTTGCTTAAGGAAAGTACGAGACGGTCCCCCAGCAAGTAAAACCAAAAGAAAACATTCTAAAGAGGCTTTCATCACGTCAGTTATAACTCGCGTTCTGACTCTGTCATGGACAACTGTTGATGAAATAGTTTCTAAATATTGCTCAAGCTCCTGAAGGAATGGCTCAATCCTTGAAGATGCAACTTCCCGTATATATAAGCCATCCCATAAAAATTGACTGAGATCATGAAATACAACTTTGTATGCTGTTGCTTCACATAGTTGCCTTATCCCTTCCACACATGAAGACGCCGAGAGCTCAAACCATTTCCCAGCTTGGTTCCTAACAGCATCTGTGTAAGTAGAATCGAGATTCTTAAGACGGGCAATTGCTTTTCTTTCCTGAACTTCCAGCTCGCTCCGAATATGGTGCAAAGAATTGATACAAACGCATAGCTGAGGTATCGACAAAGAGTTGTCCATGCCTGTGATCCCAAATTGGGTTTTTCTACCCTGACCTGTTTGCAATTTTTCCTTCTTTTTAAACACGCCGAACTTTGATCCTTTCGAACATCTAGTTAAAGCAGGAAGAGCAGGAATATAGGTGCTTCGAGAACCTGAAAAGATATAATATCCATTTGATGGTTGTACAAGATCAATAACTTCCTTTAAGTTCTAAAAATAAAAAATAAAAAATCTTGCTGTAGTAAAAATAGGACACTCACCGCAGCCAGATTTTGCCTTAAGTATGTACTGCTGCAAGCATTTATCAAGACCAGTCATTAGATCAGGAAGCAACGATGCGTGCTGCGGTATCGGTAACAGAAAAAATGCTTCAAAACTTTCATCGACAATTCGTAGAACTTCAACGACAGAAGGAGCAATATGCTCTTTGTTTGCACGTGGGTTCCACACCTATCAAAAGTGTTCATAAATGATAGTTCAATATCAATATGAAAAGTATAGTAAAATGTACAAATATGTAACTGCCAGAGTTTATCCCCAGTCTATAGACCTATATTTAGAGGCAAACCATTTCCAATATACAGAACTACCACCAATCTAAATCTATATAACAGCCAGATATGTCACAACCACATACCTCTTGTTGAAGGAATCTACCAATCCATTCCTTTAACCTGTCCACTCTCATAGTGATCCACGACTTCACGAGGTTCCCAATTAGCGCTTCAGCTTCATAAGGAGGCATCTCTTGTATTATGGACTTCCCACCATCTTCGCTGTCTACCGAATCTCCTACTGCGATCTGTACGAGATCCTTCTCCAATTTATCAGCTGCGTTCAGCACTTCAATAGCATCAGGCGTCAGTTCACCGATACCCGAAATGAATTTTTTCAGTTCCTTCCCATAACAAGAATGAAGTGTTGACACGGCTACTCCTGCTGCATTAGGGTGCCATTCCTTCAATATCGGACTAATCATCGCCTTCTCGTCAAAGGCCAGTTCACTCATGTCTTGTGCAAGGACGGAAAGAACATGAACTGGACTTTTCTGGTTTTTAGAGGAATACTTGCTTGATTTCACCTGCTCCATTTTCTGTTATGAGGACAAGAAGAGTCTTCAGTGACAATGCATGAAGCAGGGAAAAAGGAAGCTGGCTTGCCAAAGCATAACAAAAAAATTTCAAGACAAAGAAAAAGACAACCGTTACATAAAATCAAGTTTCTATAGCCTATTCCATTATACAGTTCCAACAAAGATCACACAAATTCAAATTTAGATTTCCAACCTCAAGTTTCATAAATCCAAACTAAAATAACTTTAACCCAAGCATTCCCTTAGAGAGTTAAACAAAGTCAATTAATAGGAGAGAATCTTTAACTGATCACACTTGCCTTAGAAAAAGCCGTTTGAAGTGACGATCGTATATATTTATCAACCTTGTTATAAGCCACATCAACTTCTACCTTCTTCCAATCATGGTTGTGACCATTTTGCATTAACTCGGACGATAACACTGCAATAGAAACTAGGTTTTGCATACACTCAATATTGTCACTGTGAAAGTCGCTGCGATATGCAATAAGCTTTCTCTCCGTCCAAACCAGAATCGAACTAAGAGTGGCATTCAGGATGGTTGAATAAATAGGATCCTTGAAGGACTCAACCTCGTTCTCAACTTCAGCCAACAGGCTTTTGGATGCAAATAACAAGTCACTAGCCACCTGCCCCGTGCCAACATAATGATTGAATAAAACCCACGAGAAACAAAGATTATGCAGCATCTGGTTCATACCAAGCACCACCCAAGTTTTCTTAACGTGTTCCAAGACCTCATCAACCTCTTCAATGATAGAAGTTGCATCATTAGCATCAAAACAAGCTTCTAACAGCGTTTGGTAGAGCCTGAGATTTAAAGGGAACCCATCTGCCCAATGGCACGTGCTTGGATCAGACTCGCAAACTGATCTACAAGCAAGAGACAACACGATACTTCGGAGGTCTTGTATTGTTTCAAAGTTCTTTCCTGCATCAATGGGTTTCTCCATAGCACCACGAACAATGTGCCGAAAACGTTTTGGAGCATCACCTGTCTTTTCTAGCGGCATGTGAGGATGCAATAGAAGTCCTACTTCAAGAACCTTTAAATACCGCCTTTGCCAAGCCATGTATTCTTCACTGTTTTGAAAGTCCAAGGCCTTGAGCTGTTGAAAGAGCTCAAGGGGCAGAACCATCGACTCTATGCGTCTTCCAAGCTGACAAAAGTACAAGGAGCGTTAACACATGGCATAAAAGATGGATTGCAACATACAGAAATGCCTCATGGCTCTTTGTATTGGAGGACTCCACTATTTGCATTATGCCCATGGCCTACCTATAGACCCCTAGGAGGCTTCATCTACTCTAGGACCAGATTTTGAGACCGGGTTGGTCTACTTTGAAACAAGCTCTGGGAGATTAAAAGAGTTCTAAATTATCAAGTTTTCATCTCGAGGCGGCCTTGGTATCTTTTACCACAAAAGCCACCCAAATGGCTAAACTCTTGAATCCATAATCCTCAAATAATGTAATAAAGATGCATTTGCTAAATATACTAAGCATTTCCAAAGCATATAGGAAAATAGTAATAACACACGTTCACAAAAGCTTCTCATCCAAATTAATCACAATCGCGTCTTTTTTCCACGGGAAGCTGCTAAGACAAGCAATAATCTATCATCAAAACGAATTACGAAGCAGAAGGGGGGGAAAGTTATGTTTTCCATGTCACTTCCCGAAACTTTCTAACCCACGAAGCAGAACATTCGACTTCACTTCCAAGTTTCAAAACGTACCTGTCCAGCAGTGATCCTCAACAGTGCCCTTCTAATTCTCGAATCAATCTGCTCTGAAATTCTCATCTGAACCCTAATCAACTCCCCAACCGTCAATCCCGATTTCGCTCGACCTTGACTTCCCGAATCATCGCCTCCGATTGTCCTCTTCTTCGCCGACGACGACGATTTAAGCCCTAGCGCCTTCTTAAATTTGCTCGCAGCCGTCGACGTCAGCGACCGGTGTAGCGACGGCGCCGTCGACATCGACCGGTCAACTCCCCTCTCCGACTGCGAGATATAAGTTAACGGCTTCCCTCCGGTGCTCCGGCACGATCCAATCAAGATCTCGTACGCGGTTACTCGAAGCTCCGAGTCGGACAGTTGCAGGCCTAAGTCGCCGAACGGCGAAGGGATCTCGTCAATCGGATAAACTGGCATGGTTATGGAGGTCGCAGCGGCGCTGGTGGAAGCGGCGGCGGCCGAAGTAGTGTTAGTTGTTGTGTCAACTAGCACTGAGCTCGAACTCGAACCATGCCTCCTTGAGCTTCCTCGTGATCGCTCTCTGAATAAACGGGACATCGTTGCAACTTTTGAACAGAGAAAAGGCAAAGAATCGACGAGAAGGTAAGAATCGGAGGAGAAATTGTGGGGTCGGAGTTCGCTTTTCTCTCTCTTTCTCGTCAATTACGATTTACGATTAGCTTCCGTCGGATGTAAGAGACGACAGAGAAATTCCTCGCTTCGTTTTCAAGGAAAATCCATAGAAACGAAACAGAAATAGCTACCAGAAATCTGTAATTCACAAGAACAAGAGAATTTTCAACAACGATGGAAAGGTAAGGAGAGAGGGAGAGAGGTTTTTCGCTCCTTTTCAAGGGTGACAGTGTGAAAAAGAATAAATCTGACAGGAAGAACATTAGCATAGCACTAGCAGTTGATTAATTCAACGATTAATTAATCTAAAAAATCCATTTGGTCTTGCTTCTTTTTTTCTATTTTTTTAATAACATTATCAAATTTTGGCCATTAATTAAATTGATTTTTCAAGCATAACAATCGAAGCTAATAATCTACAAAATGCTAAGAACATTTTCTTATCAGTACTAGTCTACCTAGTCTCTCATTTACACTATAATTTTTTCTATAAATGGTTCTTCATGGGTGAGGGACCTTATATCATTTTTAATTGATATTGGCATGGTTAATCATGATGGTTTTATTTTTATTTTCATTTTTTGTTAGTACAATAAGAGAAGCGGGAGATTCAAACTTACAACTTATTCGTCAACGACAGGTGTCAATTAACGCTAGTTAAGTTCATGTTGGCACAATGGTTGTTTTATTATACTCCCACAAAACAAAAAATAGGGTAGTTGCAAATATGATAAAAACATTTAGTAAAATGAGTAAAATAACAAACACATTTAGTTTTTTCAAATATGACACTCTAAAAAAAYAGAGGTCCAATCTTAAAATGACAGTTTTACCCAAATGATATACATATGTAATATATCTATAATATATATGACTAATGATAAATGTATGTGATATACATCTGATATACTATTGATATGAATGTCAATATGTACAATATGTACATGACATATATCTGACATACTATGTGAGTGTCTGATATACTGATATGAGTATTTTATATACTATTAATATAAGTGAAAATTTACGTTATATTTAAAATTGTTAAAAAATAGGTGACATATTTTGAAATACATAAAAGATTTTTGCTATCACTGTAATTTTCCTAAATAAATATCTCATATGCTACACAAGGTAAGAAATTCATTGTGTTATGCAAAACAAGATGATCTACGAGAGTATTGATTGGACCACGTGTTATGAGATAATAAATTTCATATCGTAATTGGCGTATAGAGGGAAGATATGTCCAAGCTCTCGAGCTTGAAGAATAATTAGATGTTTTGAGATTGGGGTGTGTTTTGAGACATATTTTAACATCACTTGTATGATGATTAATTCTATTTCCAAAATGTTGCTTAAATCAATTATGGTTAAATCTCTATTTCAAAAATCATTGATTCTACGATCACTCTCAAAAACATATTTAGATGTTGGACAATACAAGAGTGGGAGGCAAGTATGCTTATCGAGTGGGGTTCTGTACCTACAATAAAATTAATCGATATTTACAAAGAAACAAGTTGAAACTAGCAATATCAAAATGTTGGAAGCCCTAGCAATTAGAGAAGGGTTGAAGAAAAATGCAATTCAAATTGAAACTGATTTTTCAGGGTAGCCAGTTTGCTGCACTTCGATGGATTATTGAAGAAATTATCCACCTTATGGATTGTTATGGAGCAATCTATTGTCACTTTTCAGGGGATAGGAAGAGAAGCCAATTTTTAGTGTTTTGTAACATGGACAAACGGGATTTCCATTCGATTCAATGGATTATTTTTTTATTATAAAAAAAAACAAAACAAAATAAAATCGGAAGCGAATTACATATAATAAAATAATTTTAAAAAATGACACACATAGAATATTAAAAAAAAAAAGTCAAATACATTAAACAAACATTTGAATAATATGATGGAATGAAAAAAATAATATTCTCAATTTTTGTAGTAGAATAAAAACAAATCATTCTTGTACTCAAAAAAGAGAAATCATTCTTTAATATGTGGCCTTTTAACTTTTTTAATTACAATTTTTTTTTATAAATAACTCCATAATGTTAGAATTTGAAAGTCTCGAGTCGCAAGAGTGATAGAGATCACTTGCAAAATAATGATAAGTAAGTGAAAAGAAAAATCATTACATTTTTATATATTTTAAGTTTTATTAATAAATTTGTTTCCTAATCAACATAAAAATTAATAATTTACTTTTTTCTTTTTGCTTTTTTTGTTTTGTTTTTTGTTTTACCTGATAGTCCATCTCTCTTCACATTCTCCTTGCTACAAAATCCCAACATATAAATAGTAATAAAATTATCCTACATCAATACAAAATCGTGTCGGGGAGAATGAATCTTAGTCTACAGATTCTTAAAAAAATAATCCATTTTAAGTATAATCTAATATATCTCAATTTCTCTCTCTCTTTTATTAATATCTATGAATGGAGCAAAGAATATATATTTTTGAGTACTAAAAAGAATCCCTATTTCAAGCGAGGGGTAGAAACTTGAAAGCAAATACTCCATTCCATTCTCAATCTCCAATTAAAAGCCCAAATGAATTTCGTGCAAAACTCCACTTTTGAGCCCAAAATGATCATGGGCTTATATCTTTATCAAATGGGCAACATACAGGCCCAACTTGAATTGCTCCTTGGTTTCCCTGGAAATGGATTGGATACGGAGCCAATTATCACAATAATTTTTTTTCTTTTTATATATAATATTAAGAAAATAATTATTAGATTCGAAACTTCAATCTACTGAAAGAAAAAAAAAAGTTAGTTAATGTTTTAGCTTAACTACAGCTCACCTTTCTATCACAACGCGAGCTTAATTTAATTTAGCGACATATGTACTAAGAGATCATGAATTCAAATTCTCACCTTCATGATTGTTGTAATAAAAAAAATCCTCTTTTCTATTATCTTAAAAAATTATGCCACATCTCATAATAATTATTTTTTAAAAATTAAACTTACAACCATTATTTAGAACACAACTATGTATTCTACTTTGAAAAATCATTTTTAAAAATCCAATCTAAAATTTTTGAAAACAAAAATAAGTAGTTCACGAAAACTTGTTTTTATTTTAAAAATTTTGTTGAAAATTTAGATGTTTGTTGAACAAAGGTGAAAATTTTGAGAAAACAATCCTAATTAAAAAAAATAGAATTGTTATCCAATAAAACCTTAATTTGTTTATTTTAAGTATTTAAATATAATATTCACCATGTGCAGGTGGCAAAAACCCAAAAGAAAAAATGCGTAAATATCGTGGCAGGACTGGAATTGATCAATTGTTTGTCCTTCTAAAATCAAAACTTCATATTTTTAATTTCGAATTGGGTCCAAAATCGACGGTGAACAATTTGAAATTTATTTATAAAAAAAAAATATTCCGGACAAATCAATATACTTGAAAATATATTTTTCAAATGAGGGTATTATGGAGTATGTCAAAGCCTAGATTTACTCCTCTATCCTTGCCCCACCCCTAAATCACTGTCTTATCTCGTTAAGATATTCGCTAAAAGTCAAAAGAAGCACACATAATACATTCCTTACAATAGAATGCCAGGAAATGAATTTTCATATGATGATTTTTCTCGAAGCAATAGATATATATTCATAAGACTTCAATGTTATATTAATTAATATTAATTAAATAAGTATAGAAGAATAAAATTCTAAACTAATATCAATCTAAATTTAATTTAGCAAAATCAATCTAAAAGATTTGAATCCCCATCCTATAAGTGGATATTAAAAATACTTTTCTCGATATATTTTTGTTAGATGTTACTCAACCTATCAGTTTAAATTTTTGTGTTGAGTGATGATTTATTTTATTCTTAATATGATATCGGAGTTTAAAATGCTTAAACGAGCATATAGTCCAAAAATAGGATTTAACCAAGATTGATAAATCTAAGCACCATCTCGAGAGAGCATGTTAAGGATCTCACGTTGAAAAAGACAAGGGACGTAACATCTAAGTGGAGTCACTCTTCTAATTGTCATCCTTAACTTGGTATCATAACAAAAGGTCATGTATTTGAACCCGTGCATGCATTGTTGTTTCCTCTCGATTTATAATACTTTCTACTTGTTGGGTTTGGTACAATTATCCAAACCCACAAACCTAAATTTTTTGGTTGAACGATGGTCTATTGATTCTTTTTGGTTAAACAGAGAGGCCACGTCGACATTGCAGATCAAATACGTGTGCAAGGCAATTACACGTGCGCCACGACCCGAAACCAAAAAGATGTTTGGGGGCAAAGGATCCCGACACTGGTGGACCCCGCAAATCCAGTGGGGTCCATACGCTACTTCTGTTCTCACCGTAAAGACCATATCACCGTCCAATCTTTTACCGCCACGTTCTTCAGTTTACCTTGAAAGTCAATTTCTTATCGTCACCGCGATGGTGACCCCAGAGATCTGACGGCAAAACGTTGGGCGATGGCTTTCGTCTATCACGTAGAAAAGTTACATAACGGAAACGGAACCTGAGTCGTGTCGGCACAATCCTATTGGTCCGTCTCGTGGAACCTTACCAAGCAGGTGTCGGCTTCAAGAGTCGGCAAATCTTTTATCCCGTATCTTATGCATGGCTAAATAGTTGGCGACAGTAATTAATGACGGGTCGATTGCAACTTATCATAGGATTATTTTTTTGGTTATGTTTTCTTTTTCAATTTTTAATTCTTTTTTAATTTCATCTTAATAATTTTGTGAGGGTATGTGGCCAGGAATTAATATAAATTTCGGCAATTAATTGATAGTCACCATTTGATAATTAACATATTTACATGTAACTCATCAAATGGATTGTCATCGACCGCTTTCATTTTTGTCTTTACTATTGTCCGAAATTTATGTGTCGGGTCATGTTATTTTATTGGAAGATGTCTAAAGTTTTGTTAAAATTTGTTTGATCATCCTAATATACTTAATTATTAAATATATACTATTCTTAAGGTTCTCAAATGATAGGATTCAACATGGTAGAACTACTAAAATTAAATGAAAAGGAAATGATATTTACACAATTTCAGCTTAAATTTGTATGTTTTAATACTACATCAAATTACCAATAAATCCCAGTATAATAAGCTAGAGCGTATAGGGTATAATTTTGATTTACGATCTTAGTAATTAATATGAAATAGGGAGAGGGAGGAAATGAGTTACAATATAAAAATTTGAAAGTCTCAAAATCTTTTAAACTAAAAGCTTAATAAATTAAGCTTTAATTTAATGATTACCACAATACAGTGTAATTTTTCCTCTATATTTATATAATGTTGAAGAGAATCCCTTGCTAATATTAATATAATTGCAAATTTTACGTTTTACATTTTTGAGGTTTAAAGACACAATTTAAGGTCTCATGATGTTTCTGTTTTTCGTTTTCAATTTTATCAAGAAATATAAGTATTTTGTAATTAATTATGTTTCTTGTTTTTAATTTTTTAGAAATATTCTCAAAATTATATAGAAATTGTGAAAACAATAAAAAACAAGTTTCTTTTTTTGTTTCCGTTCCAATTTATTATAACACATAAATATAAATATTGCTTGAATTCATGGATGTAATTGGGCCATGTAATTATATTGTTCTTTAATAAAAATGATAAAACCGAAACAAGAAACAAGAACGATACCTTAATGGCTTGCATATATATCATATTTCATATTTTTTWAAAAAATAAATAAATTGTATCATATATTAACTTTTACATTGTAACACACATCAAATAAGCGATACATCAACCATCATGAGTGACTCATTGTCCAAAGAGGCCAGGATTAATTAACAGGGAATGAATTCTGTTTATGCAAGGGTATGCACAACAGTGTGTTCCAGATTGCAGCTCGAACTCGGCCTCCGGACCGACCTGAACGCTTGGGCGGACCTGCACAAAAAGGTGAGCACTCCGACGATCAAGTCAGTATAGGTCGGATTCCCAGTTTAGTTCGAGGCCAGAATCATCGTACCTGATCGTGGAGTGAGGTCCTCTACTTATGGGCGGTAGTCCCACTAATCTCGCGACGGTTACATTCGGTAATCTCGGGACCGTCGGTTACACCCGATAATCACGCCGC
>NW_019104607.1:49857-110232 GCF_001995035.1 Momordica charantia
CCTTTGAGTGCGGAGGCATAGCACTCCCTCGAAGCGGTCTGTTCTCCTCGGACTGTGCCCACGCCACTGGGGGTGGAATACTTCAAAATTTGATGAAGTGTTGAGGGAACGGCCCAAAATGAGTGGATGATGGGTCTCCCAAAGATGGCGTTATAGGCCGATCTACCGTCAATCACCACGAACTCGGCCATTTGGGTGACCTGAGTTTTGTCTTGCCCAAATGTGACCGGCAAGTCGATGCAACCTTCTGGGATKACCGATTCTCCAGAGAACCCAACTAGYGGTGTTGGGCTTTTCTTCAACTGCGACCTTGTCCATCCTAGGGCGTGGTAGGTCGGTAGGGACAGGATATTAGCAGATGCGCCCCCGTCTACTAGCACCCTTCTGACCACCACATGATCAATCAAGGGAGCGATCACAAGTGCATCATTGTGGGGCAGGTGGACCTCCTCCAAGTCTGCGCTGTCGAAGGTGATTGGGCAGGTCGGCCTCTGCTCCCTGATGATGCACACCTCGCGCCTGGCTGCACGAGCTAACTCCTTTCTTTTATGTCCGGACTGGCCCCCGCTTGGCCCTCCGAAAATGGTGTTGATGACCGCAGGTCGATCAGTGCACCGGGACGGCGTCCGCGAACGCTTCCTATCTTCCTTTTTTTCTGCCGAGCTGGTCCCGGGCTTCCCCACAAATTTCTTGAAGTATCCATCTTGAATTAGATCCTCAATTTGGCGCTTCAATTCCCAGCAATCCGACGTGTTATGGCCGTGCTCCCGATGGAAGCGGCAATACTTGTCCTTGCTGCGCCTCTCCGGGGCTCCCCGAAGCTTCTCAAGGCGTTTGAGGTGTTTTTCCATTCCAGACTCCTCGATGTTCGTTAGGATCTCGGAAATTGGAATCGTGGTCGGGGTGAAGCGTTCGTAAGGTCGGCTCCTGGTAGGTCTGTTCTCCACCCTTCGATACTCAGCTCGGCCACTGGAGAAGGATCCCTTGTCCTTGGACTTGGGATCTGCCTTTTCTATATCTTTTCCACTTCTGCCCCGGCCGATCTTTCGTTCTGGTCGGCCGGTTTTGATTCGGAGGAGCTCCTGTCCATCGATGACTTTCTTCGCCTTCTGAAGCACTTCGGCGAAGGTGGTCGGGGCCTCCTCTCCAAGCTTCACCGTGAGGGCTTCGTCGGCTAGACCGGTGAGAAAATAGCACATGGCCGAGTCATCGGCCCTCATACTTAGCACCTGTCAACGCTAGTGGTGGTAATCTCGRCGGTTCGAGCTGGGCATGACTCATGAGTCATCTTGGAGCACCAATAGCGGTCCTCCACGTGTCCAGGGTATTCTTTTCTCCAAACAGAGATTAACTTCAATTCAATTGCTTAGACATATACAATGACTGTTTTTCATTGTTGTAGTCATTTTTATTCTTTTCAAAAGCCTATTTCTCTTATTGAATAGATTTGTTTCTTATACTTTTGAATACGTTACTATTTGGAGGTTCAACAATGTTCAAAGACTTCAAGAGAAGGTTACGTAGCGACTTGAAGAAGATTGTGGATGGCCAGATCCTTACTTCTGAAACTAGACTAGGAGGGAAAGCAAGAAGATTGTGGATGGCCAGATCCYTACTTCTGAAACTAGACTAGGAGGGAAAGCAAGGTGATAATTATTATATGACCATTATTTTGATCTGATTATGATATTATATGTTTTTAACTTAACCCACATCAGAAATTACTTTCCAATTATTATGCTTTTTTCTTGATAAATTTCTATATAGATTACTGAAAAGTAATTCCCACGGAGTTGTATATTTTTTCTTGATTTTGTTACATCCAATCTGGAATTTGTTAAAGTTTACAAGAGTGCTTAAATTGAGAGTTTGTTAGTTTAGCCCAATTGGTTACTATCATTGGTATGGTTTGTTAAATTTTAAACATTTTTTTGTGGACAAGTGTCCTACATAATCTTGGTAGAGTAAATTGACGTATTCTCAATTTATGCTTACTCACGCCCAAACAAARCCYGATCTGTGATACCAATACCTTATTTTCATCAAATCTACAAGTCTCAAAACTTTTGCCATCGTTTCAGTAAGGTTTAGTGGGTAACGACCCTTTGAACACCCTTTTAGATTCAACTTTAGTAGCCAAAATTGAGTTGTAACATGCTGATTTTACCTTGTTGCCTAGGTTTCAATTCGACTCAAGAAGTTAGGAGCGTTTAGGGGAGTTGTAAGTAGCTCTTACTTAGAGGGATGTTTGTTGTGTGCTTAGTATGAATGACATGTTTTAATTTATGTGTTTGATCTCTTAATGCTCGTTGGATATTGATGCTAAATGTTTCTCTATGAATGTTGGATGTTCTAGATGGCTATGATTGATTCTAGTTGTTTATAATTGTTTGATTATGCTTTGTTATGACTACAATCACTATAAAGCATTATATTTTTCTGGTCAAGTATATATGCATTATGTTTATGCAAAAAATATGACAGGGTATGACCTGATCAAGGTCAGGGAAGAGCTCGACCTGCTCCAGGTATGACCGTCGGGAGAGCATGACCTGCTTTTCAGGTATGACCACGGGAAGAGCATGACCTGCTTCAGGTATGACCGTGAGAAGAGCTTGGGTTTCCTTGAAAAGGGATGACCAGCTCAAAAGGTCAAGGTTGGTTGACTGGGATGAGCTGGTGTCAGGAATGAGCTRAAAGGTCACTTGACGAGGARAGACCTGCACAAGGGAACAAATACTCCAACTCTCAAGTCAGTTTTGAGTCCGACCTTAGTATGGAGGCCGAGCTAGAATAAGATACCTGRCTGAAGAGTGAAGTGCCCTATTTATAGGCTGAGGTACCCGACAAGRAATCCGACCGGCAGTTGAGCATGTCGGGACCAAGGTCGGCCTGTCGAGGGTAGGTATTCCAGTTCATACTCTTGTCATCTGGAATTTGACTAAGTATAGAAGGTCATTCCCCCCTTGAATGATCTTCAGGGAAGACCTTCAGATCGGCCTTTAAGGAAGGCCTYAGGTCGGYCATTAGGCAAGGCCTTCAAGTCGGCCCTCAGGGGAGCTCTTCAGGTCGGCCCTMAGTGGAGCTCTTTAGGTCGGCCACGAAAAGAAAGATTTTCAKGTCGGCCACTTCAGGTCGGCCAACAAAGGGAAGACCTCCAAAGTTGGATCTTTTTCTGTCCTCCACGTGGCAATACGATTTTCAACCCCCAAACACATTACATTTTGAATGAAAATAAATAGTTATTTGTTTTGTCAAAATGTTTTCTTTTTGGCAAGACAAATTAGCAAAATGATGATATTCAAGTGATTCAATCAAAGAAGATCAATGAAGTGCAGTGGCAATGGCTAAACAAATGGCTACTTATAACTAACTTCTTTAATGTTAAGAACTTTTCTGTTATGCTTGCTAATTGTTGGAACTATTTGCTTGTTTATGGTTGTGATATTTGATGATTTNTTTTCTGTTATGCTTGCTAATTGTTGGAACTATTTGCTTGTTTATGGTTGTGATATTTGATGATTTGATCTCCAAATAGCTAACGATTTGAACTACTTTTCTTGTGTATAAGTGTACAATATTGGGATKTAGCTAGATTTTTCTCAAGACCTTGTTTGTTAAAAATCTCGAATCAAAACTTRTATTTATGTGTAATATTTTTCATTAAATTTTATTGTCGCAACGTCATCGCGACGCKGAGCGACCGACGTCATCCCCTGACGAGTCTCTTTCGAGATTAGGGTTTGRAGTTGCTACCAATCATCTACAAGGTGTGATTGGTCACCTATTTAAAAAAAAAACTTAGTCTATGAAAATAGAATTTTGGTTCGGGAATTGGTTGAGCATAGGGAAGGTGTTAGCACCCTACGACACCCGTTCGAAAACGATACCATATTTTTGGTAAAACAAATTATAAATTTAATTTGAGGGCCGCAAGGATTCAAACTTGAGCTATGAGTATTATTAATATCCAAGTGTCTTGCCAATGTGCCAACACCTTAGGATGCAACTTAAAATTCTTGACTTGAACTTGTAACATAAGACTCAATACCCAATTTTTKTGCTGCTATGCCATACACTAAGATATGTTATTTAGAGTATTTTTAAATAACAAAGTTTATTTTCGAAATTTGTATTAAAAAAAAGAAAAAATATATTAACGAAAATTTAAAAAAAAAAACTTTTATTTTAGGGATTTGAAATTCGTTTTAAAAAAAAAGAATCWCCTATTTAAAATCAAATTGGTTTTAAAAGAAATCTTATTCACTTTTTCCAAAACTTAAATAAAAAATCTTTACTTACTTTTTAAAAATATTATTTAAAACGTAAAACAAGATCTTTAAAAAAAAATCATACTGGAAATAAGAAAACAAATCTTACTATTTTCAATAAAAATTTAAATTTTAAAAATCTTTTATTTTCTTTCCTTTAAAAAAAACTTTGTTCTTTTTAATAAAAAAAACTTTATTTAAAAGAAAAACTCTTTCCAAAACAACGTTTGTTTAAAGCTAAAAGTTCCTTTTTTTCTATTTCCGAACTCACCTTCTCCCCTAGACAGTTTTAAACAGAGGTTCCCGCAATGTTGTGGGTTGATGAGGTGTATATCCGAATGGGTTCGCCGAAATTAATTTGTGCCATTGCCAGAGTTGATCGTGGTCGAAGGTTGTCGGTGTAGGTGAAGAAGAAGAGAAGATAATGGTAAAAAAAAAAAGTGAATGATTTGATTTTTTCTCCTCTCTATCTGGGTTTTCTCTGTTCCTCCTCTCTACTGCAGTCCTCTTTAAATACACCTAAAGATAACGGTAAAAAAGAAAAGAAAAGGCAAGAGAAGAGAGAAAAAGAGGGAGGAGAAGAAGGGAAGGGAAGGGAAGGGAGAKGAGGCCACGTTAGAGAAAAAGAAGGGGAGTAAAAGGAGAGGAGACCACGTAGGTGCCTTTGACGAGGAAAAAAATCCAAGAGGAAAAACCGTTAAAAATCAAAAGTTTTGTTAAAATAAAATGCTTATTTAATTAAAACAAAATCTTTTTAAAAGAAAATTATTTACTTAAAAACAAATCATTTTTATTTATCTATTTTTTATTTTAATAATAAAACAAAATCTAAAGAGACCATTTTTTTTTATTTTTTTTATTAATAAAATTAAACATTTTAATAAATCTTAACATTTTAATTTTAGTTAATTTAAACTTTATATTAAAACTAATAATAAAGTAAACCTATGTTATTCTTTAATTAAAATAAAACTCAATAAAATAAAATACAATAATATAAATTAAAATTAAAATTAAAAATAAGTCGGACCAAATATGGTGTCTACATTAATTATAATTGAGTTTTCRCAGATGTGGAGTATGCATTATATCGAGTTCCAGTTCTTCCATTTGGAGTCTTTTCTTTGACCTTGGTTTTTTGTATTTTGTATAATGGTCACCACTGGAAAGTCATAAGTTTCAGAGAAGGTTAAGTGACCACGTCTTTTCTTGTTTTTATTTTTGCTTTCTTGACTTCGGGAATTTTCTCTTCTGCTTAGGTAGAAATTGGTATCATTACAAAATAACAATTTCTTATTAATTAGTATGACCAAAGTTCATTAATCTATATATTTTTTCATGCTTATATTTGATTGTACTTGATCTCATACCGGAGGTAAAAAATGCAATCAACATTTTGGTAAGTGCAGAATTTTCAATTATGAAGTTCTATTTGTGGAAAAGTTGGTAACTTTGTTTTTCTGTTTGGTTGCAGATGACTAGAAAKAACAGTGGAGTTGTACACTCGTCATATGTTTGAAGTTTGTTTTTATATCACTCATCTCATCATATGTATGAAGTTGTACACATTTATGTTGGAATGAATAAAAAAGCTTTACGATGTTATTCGTTTACTAATTTTCAACTAACTGCAGTCTATTAAGAACATGGCTTTTTGTAACTTGCTTATCATTGCATTATATGACAGAGACCGGTAATAAAGATTTCAAGATTGACATTAGGAACGAGAAGTTGCCAAGTTTCTCCCGCCTACAATCTAYGATCCCTCGGGCCCTGCAACCTCGAATTAGGGTTTGACTACGGAGGTTCTGGAATCATCTTCACGACTATAAGTAGCAGTGAGATCCAACCTTGAGGGGGTAGGTGACTAATCCTTAGCTAATTATTTTCTCAACTCTCCCTCGCTAACTTAAGCATCGGAACCCGTGTGACTAAGGTCACACCGGTTTAGATCGGTTTGATTTTGCAGGTATCGATTCCCTTTTCATTGAGTTTGGTGTGTGCGAGCCGGAGGGTCAAAATCCACACATCAACGACATTTAACTAAAATGAAATTGATTCCACTTTTGCATATAGCGGCGGATCACAGAATATTTGTGTTTAGAATTTTTTTTTATTAACTATTATATTCAAAATAACCTCAATTTTTTAAATTGTCGACTTSTTTAGACTATACAAAATTTAAATAAAACACTACATAGAAAAACAATTGAATTTCGAAAAATTTGATTAAAAAAAACTTTGCTAGCAATAATTAAACCAGAGACACCATAAATATATATAAATTTGACTATAATCTCTCAAAGTTCAAAACAGTAAGATACTGCGCCATTATCGATATATATTTTTTATTTTTTCCTTTTCTTAAATAGAAATTCTTATTTATATATATTTTTAAGGAATAAAAGCAATATATACATATTTTTCTTTTCTTAATAGACATATTTATATAAAGAAATAAAAACAAGCACAAAATACATTTTTGGTCTATGGAGTTTCATTTCATCCGGATTTGAGGTAGGTCTCTAATTGGTCCCTAAATTTTAAAAATGAACATTTTTGCTCCTTGAAGTTTGAGAAATACTTCTAAATAGTCCCTGATTTTTTTTAGTGTTAATTAACTAATATTAAAATGAGGCGGCAAATTGAAATTAAATTATTTATTGTAGTTGCTAATGTGGCAAATTATATTAATTAAATGATATATGTCCRGTATGAATGACGGACAGCGACAGAAAAGACGCGGTGGTCGTTGGAAAAGGGTAGGAGAAAGAGAGACGAAGAGATGAGGAGAGAAGAGAGAAAGTAGTATCACCTATATATATTATTTAATTAATATAATTTGYCACATGAGCAGCTACAATAAATAATTTAATTGCAATTCGYCACGTCATTTTAATATTAGTTAATTAACAGTGAAAAAATTCAGGAAGAACTATTTTTCAAATTTCAAGGACAAAAAATGTTTATTTTAAAACTTCAGAGATCAAGTTGACACCTTAAAGACCAAAAATATTCATTTTGAAACTTTAGCGACCAGGTAGACACCTACCTCAAACGTTAGAGACAAAAAAATGTTCATTTTGAAACTTTAGGAAATAAATAGACATCTACCTCAAATCTCATGGACCAAAAATGTAYTTGGCCCTAAAAACAATTATATTTCGAATTTTGTAAATATACATATATATAAGTGAGTAGAAATTTTTTAACAAAACAGAAGATCCGAATGGTTTTATTATTTTCCTTTTTTACATCAATAGTTTATTATATAATAGTATATCGTAGATCCACCCCGGGGTTGCATGGATAGGAGTTAGTATTTTTCTTCCTTCAAATAAAGAAAGAGAAAAAAAGGAATTAGTATTTTTCTTTTAGTAAAGGAAATGATTGGTCAACCACATCTAGAATCGGTGTATATAATTCGAGAATTATGGAATTTAATTTTGTGACGGAATCTGACRGACATTTTCTCAATGTGGTGTTTAATATTCCAAAAAGACTATGAATCTACCACCAGACGTGACTTGGACGACACAAACTTACTTCAAAAGCTCACTATAAATTACTTTACCAATTACTTTAAACACAATAAGGACAATCTTATATTTTGGAACATATCTTTTTTATGAAGAGTTTTAAAATATCTTTGAAATTTCTTTAAAAGCACCATCTTGATAAATTTWATTAGAATTGTTAATTGTACAAACTACCATATGACAAAATTAGTTAAAAGTTATTAAAATATTTTAAAATTTAGAAGCTAAATATATAACTATTCAAGTTTGGGGATTGTTATATAAAGTTTTAAACTCAACTCAACACTAATTAGATGTGTCACAAAMAAGCTTACTATATTGGTATTTATTTTTGGATCTCRTCCAATAAAGGCATCTAACAGACAAAAATTGTTACATCGATCGTTGCACTACCTAAACTCAAAGTTATAAGTTCGGAGAGGTAAACTTATATTAAGTTTGTAAGAGGAATGCAAACAAAGTTCTATATTAACTAGGAAAGAGCATGATCCATAATATATAAATAGGGACAATTATCTTCACTGATATGAGATATTTTTGACGTAAAACTAAAAGCAAAGCTGTGAGCCTTATTCAACCATTCTTGTTGAGTTCATGTACTAACTCAAGATTTAACACTTAACTATTAGAAACAYGGGGATAAAGGAAACAATATCGTATAAAATTTTAACTTCAAACTCTAGATCTCTATCTATGGTACCATGTTAAATCATGGTTGAACCTAGCAAACTTGAGTGGTAACAATCCCATTTATCCTCATTTCACATCAACTATTTACGTTTTAGATCTATGAGTTTCCAATCATCAATATGAGATTTCATTCACACCGAAAATCAAGATGATTATGTCAACTTTCAGGTTTAGTTAAAGAAAAAACGGAAAATTGTGAGTTCCCATGCATGTCATAAAAATCCAAAATTTTGCCAGAACTTCCGAGCTTCTTCAAATTATATGCCAGCTAAAATCCTAAAAGCAAACAAATGAGTGATGGAGTTATTATTATTTTTTTACAAAATCATTTTATAAGTTTTGCTAATCCTTGGACGCCACGTTCTCCTTCAAACCCTATAAAATCCTACCCTTCTCCCAATTCTCCCACCACACTCTCAGCTGAGAATTAGCTTCTTCATTTCCTTTAAGTTTCAAGAGCTAAYTCATTCCCCTCTTCAAACTATGGCTTCCAAAGCTATAGCCTCTCTCGCCTTCCTCCTCTCTCTCAATCTCCTCCTCTCGCTCATCGCTGCCTGCAACGACTGCTACGCTCCGTCCCACCCCCACCCCACGCCTTCACCCGAGCAAGGAAAGAAATGCCCCAAAAACACTCTTAAACTTGGCGTCTGTGCCAAATTGCTCGGCGGTCTTGTCGATGTTACCATTGGCCACCCACCGGTGACTCCGTGCTGCAGTCTGATCAATGGTCTCGCCGATCTTGAAGCTGCTGTTTGCCTTTGCACTGCCATTAAAGCCAATGTTTTGGGCAACAACCTCAACATCCCCCTCTCCCTCAGCTTGCTCCTCAATGTCTGCAACAAGAATCTTCCAAACGGCTTCCAGTGTTAATTTAGTACCTTTGATTGAATAATTCAATAATGTTTAATTAATGTCTGCTGTTTTTTGCTTTGTCTATTTTTGAATTGTAACACTTAATTCTAGCTTTGCTTGTTTGTTTGTGGGTTTCTTTTGGGTTCTTTTACTTTTCGGTTTAAGGGTCAACAATAAGTTTGCCTATTGCTGAATTTGATTAGTGATTGTAGTTTTACTGATTAGAAATGGACCTATATCATTTCCTATCTTATTTCCATAATTCTTCCAAAATTTCTTTTATAACTTCTCTCAAAAAGATTGTTAAATTGATTAATTGGTGTTGATGATGTAAAAGACAAAAATTAAACAGAAGTCTTGAGAAAAAAAAACAGTAAGTAGCAAGAAGCACAATGAACCACCCATAGCGACTATACGGGAGGTTGTTGTTGATGCCAATTTATGGGCAAGTGCCACATCARTGTTACGTAGGTGCCACRGATACCTTCATCTCTAAGGTCTCTATTTTCTGTACATAATTAAAATCTAGTATCGACATGGTGATCTACCCAATGAACTTTGATGCTTACTGTTGAATTCAAGTTTTAGGAGTAGACAAGTATGGAGCAAATAGAGCAAAAKGGCAGTAATCTCGAGGGTTGAGATTTTGCTTAACGGTGTGTGTCGAATTCTCAAAAGGAGATGTGTAAGGGGGACGACTTACCTCGATTAGGGTTGCTCTCTTTTCTTTATATATGGAGTGAGGGGTTTTTTGTGTGAGGCAGACACAGAGAGGTGGTATGCTGCACTCGGGGTTCGTGGGTACCACCGACATCCTCTTTTCCCTTCTGTGRTGCAGATGTGGTGCGTGACAACACTCTGGGTAATCTTACAAGGCGTATCATAGTTTGGGTATAGGGTGTCAGCACCCTAGCTGCAGCTAGCTATCCATTTGTACGCGAGATATCCAAATGTGCTAGGGATTAGGTCCGGTTCGCTCAATCTTTAATGGTTCTTCTTTCACCCAACCCACATGTTTTGATGAGCTAATGACGATTGACACGTGGAATCTCAATTTTCCCTCGATAACAGTTACAATTAAAACTCTCACAATTATAAGGGTTATTAAAACTAAACATTCAAAATTGTTGTAATTATACTTTTCGACTTATAAAATTGTTGCAATTAAATATAATCATTAATAAAAACAAGCAATAAAGTTACTTACAATGATTCGGTCTTAATGAAAAGTTAAGGTGAGTTTAGAGGACAAATAATTTTTCCAATTGAAATTGTTGGGATTGGTGGAGCCAAATCAACGTTGAAACAAGCTAGGGATGAGTCGGAATGTGTCGAGACGAAAAGGGATGAAAACAGGTGTAGTGGAGTGCTAGGCCAGAATGGCCGAGGAGGCTGCACCAAGGCTGAAGGAATGTGAATAAAACCCAACAAAGGCGTTGGGGGGCAGCATCGTAGCGGTGTCCCAATGGGGCACGTGCAAACTTTTTTTCGTCCGTAGTGTCATGGCGCTATATCGATGTTATAAGCAGTGCAGTTTCATATTTTAGGGTTTTTTCGAGCCGTGGGGTTTGATTCTTCAGCCGATTTTCAAAGGGTTTTATGGAAGATTTGAGGTGATGGCTCGAGGCGTTGACAACACACAAAGAGAGCAGATCAAGATCATTATTTGAGGTAATTGTATCTTGATTCTTTGCGAGTTTTTCATTCCCGTACCTAAGTATATTGTGTAGGATACCTCCACTCACATGTCTCCACATAAACGATCTGGATGGAGTCGTTTGTCATTATTACAAAGCGGGTCGTATCCACAGTGTTACCAGGATAAGGTACTCAACCTTATCCATATGTAATATAGATCATTTAGGTTTTTGCTGGAACATTATCCACTCGTATACCGAATATATACTGTATATTAATTGTATATCAAATATATACCTTGTATATTAAATATATATTGTATGTCAAATATATACGGTTAAGTTAGATGAAATAACATTGGATCTTAGTTTATTGGAATACGAGTAATGCAAAAAAATAACTCTGTATTGAAAAAAATAAATTGTTTATTAATTACAAATACACGAGCTAAGGGCACAAAATCCAACATCCTCTWTGGTTCGAGGTTTTTTTCATCCAGAGAAAGTAGTCATTTTGTATCTCCGTTCTTGGAAAAATCGATYAGTTCTGGGGGACGCCATGAGGGTTGTGAAGGAGGCATTTAACCAAGCTATGGAGTCTTGGTTCAACGACATAGAGAAAGATCTGTAAAGCCCAATTTCTTATAGGATGACATTGCTGTGGTTAGTTCTTCTGTTGGTCTGATGCTTTGGACTCTTTCTTCTTTATGATGCATCATCTTGGAAGTTGGCAGTAGTGTGGCATTCGGATGAAGCAGGGAGAGAATCTCTCTCTACTTTCTCTATTGTTTGTTTTTAGACTCAAAATATTATTACAACTAAACTCAAACCATATGATTTGTTAATCAAAAAATCCAATAAATCATTGTAGTTAAACTCTCAAATTTATGAAATTGTTGCAATTTAGAGTTATAACATAGGATTTTATAGTAATAGTATCATGATTTTAATTAGGAGATGTATATAATTCTCCCAATTAAAAATTTTAGAGTTAAATGGTAAGAATTATATAGTTTAACAGGGGTGTGAGCTGCAATTTTTCCTTTTTAAATTGGAACTTTGTCAGGAGATCGTTTTGTGGTCAAGAAAACAAGACCTTGAGATCTTGAAAAATTAATGGTTGCAATAGATATATGATGATTTAGCGTGACGTGACATAATGAAGTAGATCAAATTTATAATTTTTTGTTTAAAATTTATCCCGTTTGCTTGTGCTCCAATTTTTTGGCCAACCAAAATTTATTTTATCCAATTAATCTACTCTCTTCTAGCATATCATGTCAAACCACTCATTTATCATTCAATCAACTTGTCGGATGTGGTTAACAATAATATTGTTAGAATCAAAATTGAAAATTTATAAATCTAAATTAAACTTTATAGAATTGAAGACATAAACTAGGTAATTTATTATTATATATAAAAAAACTTTTTAGAATAGTCTTTTTAGTATAGTAGAGGCAGGGGATGGAAGATTGAACTTTTAAACTCTAGATAATGAATCATATATTTTAACGGTTGAATTATGAATGCTTATATTGGTAAAAACTAAGTAGTTGTTCGGTAGAAAAACAAATTTATGGAGGAGCAAAAACTTTCGTTCTACATTTTTATATGATCTTTTAATTTAAAACCTTTAACTTGTTAATATAATTTTTTATCATCTAAGACAGCATTATTCCTCTTTACTTTCTCGCTCTGCCCTTCTATGTAATTACATTTATTTGTTTGTTATAATTTTTGTAATTTAATATTAGAATCTTGTAATTTGGAATCTTAGGTTCATTTCATGGAAATGTTTTGCCTTTCAATTAAAAATTCGTACATTTGGAAGTGGTACACATGTCTCCAATTAAAATGAAATAACATTATATTGTAAAAATCAAAATACAAAGAGCAATCTCTAATTTATTTATTTTATGATATACCATCTTTAACATATTCTTGATTTCTTTAAGCAACTTATCAAAGTTTTTTTTATAGATTATGTCACCCTATAATATCGAGTTGCGCATCTTTTCAACCCATTTATCTACTGTTACCAACTAAATTTAACTAACATTTACTTAAGAAATATAATCATTTAGTTTGTATTATTGTTAGTGGCAGGAGCTACGACATAAAATTACAGATTAAAAGTTAATAGATGTAATTTATTTTTTCTAAAAAATTATAGATTAAATAGATGCAACTATTAATTCTGAGGAGTTATTACATATAAAAAGTTTAAATAGAAAATAGTTGAAAAATTATGTTACCAACCATCATAATTACCGTATATCTTTGTTATTTATAGAAAGACATCCCACCAAAAATAATTAAACTAAAAATGTATAGGTTAGAGATAAATTTAATGATTTAAAATATTATTCTTTAACACTTGCACTTTTTTTCTACAAAGGTGAACACAAGATTTACCACATGAAGTCATGAACCATATATTGTTCTCTCTTCTATATTATGATTTTTTTTTTCTTGTAAAAGTTACCGAGGTTTCAAAAGAGTATGTGACAAATGTAAAAATTACAAGAAGGAGGGTATATGAAAGAACTCCTTTTGAAGGAAATGGTGAAGATATCATAGTTACAAAAGAGGTTTGATTTCAAAGACCATGTTGAGGTTAAGACCTTTATATCCTCTCAAAGGTGAAAGGCAGATTTAAAGGAATCATAAAAATTCGGTTGTTCCTTTCCAACCAAATAGACCACATAAGCGAGCCCATAACGTTACTCAATAATATGTTACAAAGATTACTTAATGAAGAAGAGAGGGAGGACGTGAGACCTTGTTTATACTCCTCGCAAACCCAACATAATTTCAACAGCTAAAAAGGTATATTTTCTTCTCATTATATTTCATATCAACCATTTATAAATTATAGATACTCTCGTAAATTGATTTCTTGCTCATCTCATTTTCAATCAATATGAAATTTTATTTCCACCGAAAATCTGGATCTCGTCAACCTTTCAAGTTAGTTAGAGGAAAATTTAAAAATGGAAATTGTGAGTCCCCATGTCACAAGGTTCCAAAACTTTGGCAGAACTTCCGAGCCAGCTAAAATCCTAAGAGCAGTCATATGGGTGAGATGATGGAGTTCTTTTATGAGTTTTGCTAATCCTTGGACGCCACGTTCTCCTTCAAACCCTATAAAAACCCTACCCTTCTCCCAATTCTCCCACCACACCCTCAGCTCAGAATTAGCTTCTTCATTTCCTTTTAAATTTCAAGAGCTAATTCGTTCCCCTCTTCAAACTATGGCTTCCAAAGCTACGGCCTCTCTCGCCTTTCTCCTCTCTCTCAATCTCCTCCTCTCGCTCGTCACTGCCTGCAACGACTGCTACGCTCCGTCCCACCCCCACCCCACGCCTTCACCCGAGCAAGGAAAGAAATGCCCCAAAAATACTCTTAAACTCGGCGTCTGTGCCAAATTGCTCGGTGGTCTTGTCAATGTTTCCATTGGCCACCCGCCGGTGACTCCGTGCTGCAGTCTGATCAATGGCCTCGCGGATCTTGAAGCTGCTGTTTGCCTTTGCACTGCCATTAAAGCCAATGTTTTGGGCAACAACCTCAACATACCCCTCTCCCTCAGCCTGCTCCTCAATGCCTGCAACAAGAATCTTCCAAACGGCTTCCAGTGCTAATTTAGTATCTTTGATGGAATAATTAAATAATGTTTAATTAATAATGTCTGTAGTTTTGTCTGTTCTGGAATTGTAACGCTCAATTCTAGCTTTTCTTGTTTGTTTGTGGGTTTCTTTTAGGTTCTTTACTTTTTCGGTTTAAGGTTCAACAATAAGTTTGCCTTATGGGTGAATTTGATTAGAGATTGTAGTCTTACTTATTAGAAATGAAAGGTCTTTCATTTCCTATCTTATTTCCATATGATTCTTCCGAAAAATTCTTCATAATTTCTTTCAAAAAGCTTGATAGTGGATTAATATTGGGTGTTCCATATATTTTATGAACGACGTTAAACAATAAAACTAAAATAAGTCCTCCAAAAATTAAACTAAATAGAATGAAGTTCAACTTTTTTAAAATATAAGAATTTTATCAAAGTGAAAGATAATTTATAATTAATCATCCATTTATTTTTAAAAAGGAAAAGGGCAAAAAACCACATCTTGAAATTCTATAAAAAAAAACCACATTTTAACTATTAATTATAGATTGTTATATAAACCCATGGACCTTGAATTTGAACAATTTTCTTGAAAATTAATAAAATGGTAAATTGCAAAAACGACCCTAAACTATAATAGTTGTTGCAAATACACCCGAAAAATTAAACCGTCCAACTTAAATAATGATTCAAATTAAACCTCTCTGTTAGTTAGGTTAACCTAAGTTCTCCTTTAAAAAACAAACTGATGTTTTAAAAAATAAAAAGAAAAATAAAATAAAGTTATTCATTTAAGTTAGAGAATCATGCGAGGAAGGGAGAAAACAAAGAGTTTTCAAGATTTCTAAACGAAGATAGACAAAATCGATTTTAAACAAGATAACTACTTGGATTCCAGTTTTGATCATAATATATATAATCGGCTTGGGAGTGTTCAATGGTAAGTAATACAGAATCGAGTATCATCTTCTTAAATTTTCTCCTTTTCATATGTTTGGCCGTAGAGTCTTGAATGCAGCTGAGTTTTGATCTTTTCCTTTTCAATTTTATTGTTAAGTCACTTGATATTATAGCAAACATGGAGAAGTTTTTTTGTGTATTCGCTTATGGAGGTTCATATGTGAAAATAGATGAAATCATTGTTTTTTTATAGAAGAAACCTCATATAACAATAATTAATGAATGCTTATTTATTATATGTTAGGTCTTCCATAACTGATGAAGTTCTTAAAAGAAGACTCAGGAAAACCAATAGAGGTAATTTTTTTTTAAAGTAAACTCAACTTTAGTGGGTTTTTTTTTATGATTTTGGTTACGTAGATGATTTTTTTAGCATGTTGGTCAGATGGGAGAATATCTTTTCACAATATATTTACATCATGGAGGTCGATTTATTTATAATGACAGAACATCATATACAGGAGGGTTGATACATAAAATTGTAGTTCTTATATGATGTCCATGTCCCTGAAATTGAAGAAACACTGAGAGAGGTAAATGCATTAGATTGGAATAAAATATACTTTTTAATTCTAGATATGGATTTTGATAGAGGATTAAGACTTTTATAGCCAGATAGGAATCTTTTCGACATGTTAAATTGCGTTGCTCATAAGAAAATACTACATATATATGTAGAGAACCCTAGCAATATTTTCGATGAAGGAGAAAGCTTTGTGGGTGTTGAAGTGATTGCAAAAACACCTATTGCCATAAAAGAGTCACATAATAGTTTAGAATTAGACGATATTTGTGGTAGTAGCGATAGAGGAATGCACTTAGGAGAGCTACTAAACCTTGATTATAATGGAGAGGATGATGATGAATTGTTTAATGAAAAGTTTGATAGTGTGGGGTTAAACTTAGGGGATGGTGGTATAGGTTTATATTTAGAGGATGACGAATTGTGTAATTCTGAATGTGGTTCCTTTAGACCTAAACTCACCCATTCAATTCTGATGATGATGTTGTCGAGGGATCACAAAAGTATGTTGAGTTCCATCCTTCTATGTTGAAGGATAACATAGAATTTATATTAGGGATGAAATTTGAAACATTAACTAAATTGAGAGATGCAATAAGAGAATATTATGTACGATTTGGACATGAATTGATTTACCAGAAAAATGAACCTGGAAATGTTATAGTGAGATGTCAAGATGGGTGCAATTGGAGGTTGTATGCCTCTAACAGACAAGATGAATGTATGAACTGAATTAAGTCATTATATAGTACACAGTCCTACGCTAGAAATACAACCAATAAGCATGCAACGGCCAGTTGGCTTGCTTGTCCAGGGTGTGTTACCCATGGCCGCATGTCCAAACCATCCTCACCACTCGCTTTCCTTTCATGTCTTTAAAGCTTTCTAGTGTAATTTTCTTGTATCGGGTTTTTGGGGTTGTAGGTGGAATTTGGCCGAGCGGCTTTGGAACTAGGTGTGTATTAGTAAGATATGTAAGCACGCCAAATTCCAAGCCAATTGGAGTTCACACGGGCCCTGTAGGCCACCGAGTGACTCCTCGCCACTTAGGACGTCTACACCTGCCACACCAAAAATGTCTTATAATGTACCTTAGGGGGACCAAGTAGTCATCAAACCTACCCCCGACCAAGTGTTGTATACTTTCTTGCAATCAAAGCTTTCTTGCATCCAATGTCTACAATGCTTGTTTTAAAGATGTTTTCAACTGTTTTTCTCTCTCACGTTTTCTAAAACCAATTTTCTCCTAAAACGTGAGCGGAGGCTAGACCCACGACCGAGATTGTCCGCAACTTACAATTTTTCCTGGCTGACTTGCTCGTTTGAGCTAGAGCAAGTGCCGCACAATCGCTCGAGCTGCTTTGAAAAGGTGCGATTGTGACATTGAGCACTACTTTTACAGATTTAGGGCTCAACTAGACATGGATTGGAAAGCAATTGTAGATCTTGTGAGGAAGGACTTTAATATTAACATCTCAAGGCATCAAGCATATAGAGCAAGAAAGATTGCAATGCGTAAGCTTGAAGGCACAATTGAGATGCAATATGCCAAGCTATGGGATTACTGTGAGGAATTGAGAAGATCTAATCAGAATAGTTCCTTGTTTACTAAGTGTGGATAGAACTCAAAATTTATATGCAACCTATATTTAGAAGTATGTATATTTGTCTCAAAACAAACCATAGATCTCCACATGCGTTGCTTCAAAACAAAACCATAGATCTCCTCATACATTCCTTTAAATTGACATAAGTTAAAAAAAATGATGCTCTCTTCATACATTCCTTTAAATTGATATAAGTTAAAAAAAAATATCCTGAAGTCTCAAGAAAAAATATAGTGCACACAACAATGACTATTTAACTTGTTTTCAAGATTAAACTACTTTACAATAATCTGCATTAAGTTCACTAAATAAGATACATCTTGCATTTGCACTAATCGGTGAAAAAAAAATTAAGAAGAAATTGAAAGACAAAGTGACCTAATTATTAAGAACTCAAAATTTAGCAACTGACGAATGGGTTGAGTACTCTATAGAGGTATTGGAAATAAAATAATAAAGCAAGACTAAAATTCAACTAAAAAATTTCAAGAACGTCTAAAGCATTGAATCTTGCATGAGAAGTTTCTCGATCCATCGATAGTAAAATTACAGTTCATTCCTTCGTAAGAGGAATTTATCATTAAAATTTTTTTTCAAAATACAGGTTTCACATTTTTCTCAAACAAAATTAATTCAACTTGAACAACAAGAATCGTACATAAACAATGTCAAGGCGCCAACCAACAGAAACTAATTTGGTGAGGTTTCTTCTATAGAAAAAAATAATAATAATAAGAATGGTTTCATCTACTTCCACGTATGAACCTCCATAAGCGAACTCACACAAAAATTTCAGCAACTTTTCATCTCCATTTTTTCTATAATATCAAGTGACTTAACAATAAAATTGAAAAGGAAAATATCAAAACTCAGCTGCGTTCAAAACTCTACAACCAAACTTATGAAAAGGAGAAAATGTAAGAAAATGATACTTGATTCTGTATTACTTACCATGAACACTCCCAAGCTGAACATATATATTACGATTGAAACTGGAATCCAAGTAGTGATCTTGTTTAAAAATTGATTTTGCCTTTGTTTTCATCTAAAAATCTTGAAAACTCTTCGTTTTCTCCCTCTCTCCAGGAAAGATTTTTGTTTGTTAGGCGTGATTCTCTAACTTAATGAACGACTTTATTTTAAAGGTTAACCTATCTAACACAGAGATTTAATTTGAACCATTATTTAAGTGGAAGGGTTTAATTTTTGCAATTAAAAGTTTGTGAGTGTATTTGCAACAATTATTATAGCGTTCAGGGGTGGTTTTTGCAATTTACCCTTAATAAAATCATTGCAATTTAAGACATGTTTTTTTAGTAAAATAAAGGTAGGATTGGGGTTCGGACCTCCCTGGAAGGAAATAAGATGCCTTAACTGTGAGTTGTGCTCATGTTGGCTATTTAAGACACATTGTTATAAATATTTTAGTGATACTTTGAAAAAATGTACAACATTTAGGTGTTCGTGGATTGGATTTTGACCTAATCGTTTGGTTTCTTAGACTCATACAACCAAATAAACCTTTGTAACTTATGAAGGTAACCCAGACTAACCCATAAAAATTAGGTTGAATTGAGTTTGGATTGGTTCTATATCATATTTCAATCAAAATTAACTCATAGCTTATATAGTTTTGTCGTTGAGGTAGGTAGCTTTTAAATATGTGTTTAAAAAATTGGACTAACCAAAAATAATTCTCAACAGTTAATCCAATCTCATATGATTTGGATTTGGTTTCAACTCAAAATCAATTTTGGATTAGAAATGGAAATGAACTTGAATCTTTAAGTCTAAGTTCAAATTTAAAAATTTATGATTATATATTACACATAGATTGGGTTGGGTTGAAGTTGGTTCAACTAAATGGATCATCCAAAAACTAAATCAAACCAATCTAAGTTTCCAAAAACATTGAACTCAATGTAACTTAAATTAATTTTCAATAACCCAACCCAGAAAAGGGGAAAAACAATTGTATTGGGCTGCTTTAATTTTTTCGGATCTTTTGAACACTCCAACAAATTAATCACCCCTAAACTAAAACGACCGCGTTACATTTAAAACTCTCGCACAACTATAAAGGTCAATAAAACTAAACATTCGAAATGGTTGTAATTATACTATAAACTTATAAATTGTTGTAATTTTAACGAATATTTGTGGTGGAAATTATTCGAATTCTGTAGTTTAATTAAAGATATGTATTTTGCAATATTTTTCCATTTTAAAATGGTTCCTTAGAATATTTTATGGGCAAAGAAGAAAAATCCTAAATCCTAAAAAAATTATCGGGTGTAACAAAGTAGTTTCCAACATGTCGACGGTTTACCGGGCCACGTATGGTCCCACGGTTATGCAAGGCACGGCAAAATCAAAATCCTACCTTATCTTCAAAAAAAAGGATTAAAAATACATTTATCCTTTTAACAATTAAAAGTAAAGATTTAGTCCTGYATTTTAAAATTGGTTACAATTTAATTTTCGCCGTTAAAAAATAGGTTAGATTTAATAGAAATATGACGTGGTGTATTCACGCGTGCAGATTAAATGGCTGACTGTACAGATGGATTCAGTTTCAGTCGGTTTAAATTTGACCCGGTTCGAATGGGCCATGAACTGCTTTAGAAATCCAATATTCTTACACTTTCAGCAAGATTTTGAAGAGGGTCGAGGGAGGATTCGAGCTTGTCGGCGATTCGACGGGGATGAAAGAGTGGTGGGAATTTGGGGAATCGGGAAGGCCATGCCCATGTAGCCGTGAGAACGAGAGAAAGATTTGGAATTGGAGGTGACGAGAGAAGCGATTCCGTCGGTGAAAGGATGACGAGGGGTGGGGATGGTGGAGAAAGAGGCGGCGGAATTTGGATGGGTGGTGAAATCAAGAAAGCCAATAGGGTTTACGAGGAGTGTGAAGAATGGTGTTGTTTCTGAGGCGGGCGTCACCGGAGAGGGTAATGTTCTCGGCGGGCAACAAAGCAGAGGCAGAAGAAGAAGAAATGAAGCCAAATGGGCTTGTAGCTGGAGTTGAACGATGAGCCATGACACCTTCAATCGCCGTTTTGGGGAAAAAAAATTGACTCAAATTGGGAGAAATAATACAAGCCTCATTTTTGGCCTCCAATTACATGAATTTCGATTTCTGGTAATTGCACTCTTGAGCTGCCGGATTGCACCCATCTTTGGAACTAGACATGGTGGCATGTGAACAACGACAATGGAATTTGAGAAAGGGGATTGTGGAGGATAACAGAATGGTGGGGATCTACAGCCCGAATCCTCAGTCGAGTGAATTTCCGAGTGGCTGATTTTGAATTGGTACAAAATTAAACCAACTCGAAATTGAATCGGTTTTCATAGTAAGCTATTTAATTTGTACAAGTCATATGCCACGTCATACGTCTGTTAAATCTAATCTATTTTTTAAGGGTGAGAACTAAATTGTAACCAATTTTAAAGTACAAGGACTAAATCGTTACTATTCAAAGTTCAGGAACCAAATCGTTACCTTCAAAAAAAATTGGATCATGGGAAAAAATTAAAAGGACCAACCCAACTTGGATTATAGACTTATTTAGATTCGGTTGGGTCCAAATAAATGAAAATTTTATGAGATAATATCTCCGACTGTTTTAGAAACTTATTTATATAAATGTATAAATTTTTATAAATTTACACTTTTAGATTTATGCATGTAGGATTTTAATTTAATTCCGAAATTACCCCTACTGATTGCATTTTCATTTATTAAGGGATTTGGATTTTTTGAAATATAAAATTGTTATTTCCATAAATTA
Organism: Momordica charantia; assembly: GCF_001995035.1. Next base: position 71,356 of record NW_019104607.1, read on the forward strand.
ATATCACAATCATTTAATAAATGTGGGCCCCGTAGTAATTGTCAAATCAAATTCCTTAATTCTCTCCTTYAAATCGCTCAAAAAAGATTTTTTTTCATCTCTCTTTCATTGTTTCCGATTTTCTTCTTCGTTCACTTCCAAGGTATCCCGTTTTTTCTACCGTTTTTCTTCTTCGTTCACTGCCAAGCACAACATCCTTGTCGTCTGCTACAGTGCTACGAACACTTTCCGTTCGATTTCTGCTATGGTGCAAAATGCTACAATGTTTCAAAATGGTAATCTAAATTTTCTGCATTCCTCTCACATTCGCACTTGTTCAAAAGAAAAACACACACACACAGTATGTTGCACGCCACTGCCAAGAAAAAAACGTGATTCTGGTTTTTCCACCGTCATTCACGCCTCCAGCAATTACATGTTTTTATTATTTCTTATGATTACAGGTTAATATCACTTCCACTGTCACATTATTTCTATACTTCCTATTGCCGCACTTCCTATTACTATCTTATTTTAAATTACATTTTAGCTATTCGTATTTATGGGTATAAATTATGTCCATGTTGTTTCGTTATTATAAGATAGGGATTAGTACATAGATGGGTATATAATATACTTATACTATTGAAATCTACTATTAAACATTATGTATAAACGCCTATTAAGTAGTATATAATTTATACCCATGTAAGTAAATATACTTTTATAAATGTCATGTAGGTARTACTTCTATTACCGTGAGCATGTTTCATGGTGGATTTTGTAACGATAGAGATAATTACGTGGAATACAAAGATATATACATGTTGATAGTAAAGTAATTTCATAATTTAACAAATACATGTTGATATATCCCTTTATAAACACTATAAGATATWTACTTGTACAACCATTGGAGATATTGATAGTCAAGTAATTTCATAATTTCATAAGTTTGACAAATACATATTGATATATTCCTGTACGAACACTATGAGATATATCCATGTACAACCATTTCAGATATCGATAGTCAAGTAATTTCATAATTTCATAAGTTGACAACTGCATGTTGATATTTCCCTGTATGAACACTATAAGAAATATTCCTGTATAACTATTATAGATATTGATATATCACTCAAGTGTGTCTAAAGTTTATCAAATGATTACTAACTTAGTATTCTTCACAAAAGAAGCAAGAATATATCAAATCTCTGAGTCATATTTAATACATCTAACMAAAAAGTACATAATAACTACCACAAAAGTACATTTACTAATGAATTCCATTACATAAARTCGATACTTAAAGTTGTGATAAAAAGTTGGGGCCTCAAAATCATCAATGCTTGGTATCTTATATTTACTATCTTCTGCTGAACCGAACTTTGTAGTGTATGGTGATCTATTCACCTTAGAAGGCACCACCACAATAGTAAAGGCTCATTACAGGACAAAAAATCCTAGTTGAAAGCCAATATGAAGTTCTAAAGACATGGTATAAAGTATAACATATTCAATATATAATATATCCGATATAAGATAGACTAAACCTTATGCGATATAAAATTTATCCGTATGTATTGATGTAAATCATGTTGGGTACTCTGTCCTAAAACTCGTAGTTTGTAAACAGTGAACATTAATATGAGGTTATTCAGACAAATGTTGTTAAATGARAGTGAATTTGTTTTTTAATAAATCCAATAAACTACGAACCYTTGGCTATTATAATGAGTACTTGGACTTTATGTGGAGACATAAACTGGATCAAGTTCAACTAAATAACCTAAACAGTCTATAGTACATGGATCAAGTTGGGTACCTTTTCCTGGAGACACTATTGAATACGGCCCGCTTTATGATTGTTACATATGTTGTAAGGTGTCATAAACGAAGTGATCCTGATTCGTTCGTGTAGAAACATGTGAGTGGGGGTGTTCTACACAATGAGATTGTGTAAGACTGACCYTGAAATAATCATTGTTACGTATTAACACCGTTTACGGATAACATAGATTAATTTCATTTATCGATGACCTAAATAACTTGATCTAAATCATGAGCCATCTATGAATTCCTATTTATTCAGGATTCTCCCTTGATCTGCATAGGTGAGAGTAAGCTCACCAGCGCTGCTTAATATGCCTCCCATTTCAGGGATAAGACTAGGTAGATAGCTGGAGACATAGAATTAGMAAGACGAAATTCACTCCTACCCGATTTAGGKATAGTAGAGAGGTTGTTCCCTTAAGGGCTGATCCCGGGTCTTGATCAAGGGGCCTCATCCTCTCACTGGCCCGAGAGGAATTGGATTTAGTGATTTGATCCTAAATCAATTGTTCATTAGAGGGATAGTGGTACTTAAGGAGAAAAGATGTAACTCAGGGGTAAAACGTTTTTTTTTTACCTAGCTGAGGTTACGAACGGCCTATGAAAGATCAACTTACCGATGACGGTTATATCGAATGGACACAAATATATCTACAGTGAGGGGAGTGCATCTACAGGCTATAGTGGACAGTCATGTTAGTTAACGAATGTTGATTAACTAAGTTAAAGAGTTTGACTAGTTAATCTCGAATCGTTGGAGCCCATGATCTGTAGGTCCAACGGGTCTCCATGCTAGCTCATAAAGGATAAAATTGATGAACTAGGTAAAGCAAGAATTTGAAGTGTTCAAATTCGGTTTTTAAGAGAATATTGTATTTTATATGAGATATAATATATAATCTAATTGACATTTAATTATTATGGAGAGTATGACTTATTTAAATTAGTCTTAAATAAGTTCAAAGCATGAAAAAGAGTTGTAATTTGATTAATGTGATTAATCAAGCTTAGGTGTCAAAGACCAATTAATATGAGATATTGATTTGACTTGGTTTTTGTTTTAATAGAAAATTGATATTTCAATTTTTGTTTTTATAAAAATTAGTTTTATCAAAGTTTTATTTAAAAAATCAAGTTAGTGGAAAAATCTAACTAGTGGTTTTCGAAGTGTTTCTTCAAGGCAATGACACCTATCTTTTACATGCTAGTAGAGTTTGAAGTGGAAGGCATGCAAGGCTTGTCTTTGCACGCATTTGGTCTTTATATAGGTGATGAAGATCACTTGGATAAGGCTAATGCTTACTTACATAAGTGCAGAATTTTTCCACTTAAATTTCTATTGTCTTCTCCTAGCCATTAGTGTTTTCCCTTTGTTTTCACTCAAAATTCGGTCCCACAACTGTGTTCATCAACCCGAGGATAGCACGGATTTGTCGTTGGTGGTCCCATTGAGTTAGGAGAAGAAGTTATAATGGAGGTCTTCAAAGGTATAAAGTTAATCTTTTTTCTCTTTACCTTTTCCATCATTTTTCCAAGCATGCTTATTTTGGTTAAATTGCTTCATTAAGTATATTATGATCCTTAGCTTCCGCTGTGCATGTCTAAGAGTTCCAACAAATCATTAACGGTATATATCCAATATATTTTTAACTGTWAATCACAATCCGTATATATCGAGATACATAAATCTTAAGATATAATATATCCTTATCTAAACACTATATATCACCATACATACATTACTMAGAACAAATAAATAAATAAAAATATACTCGTATATACCAATGTAATACTGAAAGTCTTCTGTAAACTAGAGACATATTATATATCCTAATACATTTTCCATGGAAAYTGTTTCACTGGTATATATGGAGATACTTTAATCTAGATATATATTATATATCCTAATCAGTGTCACTATATTATATAAACTCAATTATACACTATTGTAAAGGATAATAGCATATAGCAAGAGATAACGGGAACCAGAGAGCAACAGATTCTGTCAATAAATGAAACCTAAATTGAGCATATACAATAAGAACTATATACCTCGATTTTGTGCAAACTTGAAACCTAAATATAGCATAAAATACGGTATAAGTGGACATGACGGACTGGATTGCTCATGCGACGGAGAAAGAAGATGAAATTAGAACTTACTGTGTAATGGGTCGACATAGCCGCCGGAGACGAAGGAAGCGTGACGATGTTGCCCTCTGAAATGCGATGGAGGTCGTCGCAGATATTTTCTGCAAAGAACGGAGAAGCACCCACCGGAGAAATCTCTTCAGAAACGCGACGATGGAAAAACTGATGGCCTTGAAGATGGAGATTAGAAGCTTGAAGATGGAGAAACCTTTTTGTCACAGCGGTGAAGAGGGAGAAACCGACGGCGATGAAGAGGTTACGAAATCGTGGGTTTCTAAAAATCTCAATTTTGGAAATTTGAATTTGCTTGATTTTAGGGATTCCATATATCTTAATAATTATTTACCAATTTCATATTTTATTAATGATTTAATATTGAGATTGATATATTAGTAATTTCTATTATGTGTATCATCTATTTTGGGAATTATGTTAGACATAAGTCTAAATTCTAGACTTTCAATCCTTTTACGTAATTAGGTCTCTTAAATAGACCATCTATGTACTAATCCCAAATTTTATGGGATGAGTTGGTTCAATGATTCACTTAAAATAAATTTTTAGTTAACTGAACCAATCCAAACTTATTATTAATTTTAAAATTATTTATTTTACTTCCCATAAAATTTTATATGGGATATATTTATTTTATTTTATTTTATTCAATAATTCTATATGGATTATTTATGAATATCCAACAACTTTTAAAAATAAAACTTTAAGTTTTTCAAATATAATTTTTCACCATATAAATAAACAATTACTTATATTTCATGATTGAATGTTAAAAAATATGTAAATAAATGTTTGATATTAACATTTATTATCTTTTTTATTATACAATATTTTGAATTATGAGTGACTCGAACCAACCCAATCCAAATATTTCATGGTTGGGTTTGGTTGGATTCATTATTAAATAGAGTTTTTTGGGTTGAATAAATTTATCACCCGAACAATTGGATTGAGTCTAAAAAGTACCTCAACCAAACCAAATCCAACCCACTAACACTCGTATTCATATGTATTATATTTATTTGTTATAATACAATAATTCTTAAAATATCGTTTAATAATTTTTATACCATGGTTGATGYAGGATTTTTGTATTCGCATTTCGTTGACAGAAGTTCAAGGGAATACCCGCTGTTATGAATGAGAAAATYGTATTTTCTACAATTCGAWTTCCTCCTTATTTAAGAAATTCAAAAGGGAATATATATCTTGATGGACTTATGATTCAGGAGAAGATATATCTTATATTCAAAAGGACAAGATATCCTGATTGCCTTAAGATTCTCCCTAGATTCAGATAACCAGATTTCTTAGATGTATTAGGATTCGAATTCCACAATCCTAGGATCAGGATTCAACTTCTATAAATAGGGGAGTAAGTCAAACCCTAAAGGGGACGACAAATCTCTACTCTTTGCTATGCTCACAATACTCTACACTTTATATTCAACTACTCCGATTCTGACTTAAGCATCGGAGACCGATCTTTAATGTTATTCTGTTTTGCAGGTCCGGCTTTTAGTGCTATTCTGTTTTGTAGGTCTCGTCGATCTCTCTTATTCTTGAAGATTGGTGCGAATTTGGCGGAATCCCAAGAGGTCAAATTTCTGCATCAACAATTGGCACCGTCTGTGGGGACAACTAGAGATTGCAGATTTGTCGACATGAGTTTGGGAAGGAGTCCACAACATTCTAATGAAGAATGTCGCTACAGGAGAAAAGTTCATATGAGTACACCTCCGTCCGAGACAGTCGAAGGAGAGACTGACCGACCAGTTCTCAGACCGAAGGATACCGATCTACCAGATGACGGACAGAAGGGTACTGGCCGACTAGTTCTCGGACAGAAAGACAAACCGATCAAGGTTCTTGATCAACAGGGTGAAAAGATGATCGCCTTAGAAAAGAAGGTTGAAGGAATGCACCAGAGCAAGTCCCTGCTTCTGCAAAAACTCGAGCAACATGAGATGGAGCAACCAGTGCTTGTTCACGATCCATGAAAAGGGTAAAGCTCCGATAATTGAAGTAGTTGGGGAGACAACCAGTCATGCACGGAGCAAACTGAAGATATGAGGAAACAATAAACCTCGAACCGACGTTCTCGGCTGGTCAGGTCGGCAAGCAGCTGATCAAGGAACTCGAATTGGGACAGACCTAGAAGCCGGCCGATAAGCAAGAAGCCAATCAGTGAAACCAGGGAAGAGAATCCCGAGGTGCTGAAAAAGACATGCGTACAGGCTCAACAAGGTTAATACAGAAAGTAGGTAAGCCTAACCAATCAATGAAATCAATGGGTAAAAAATCATGTGGCAAAAGCCAAAATAGGTTAGAAACCCGAGGGTGTTGATTTAACTTGGGGTAAAAAAYTGGCAGAAGCCAAATATGTTAGAAACCTAAGAGTGCCGACTAAACTCAGGGTATAAAAGTCATTGGCAAAAGCCAAATGAGTTAGAAACTCGAGAGTAAACCCTGAGGTATAAAACATGGGCAAAAGTCAAAGACGTTAGAAACCAAAAGGAAGTACCACTGGTCCTTTTGAAAGTTAGATCCCAAAGCCAAAATCTAATGGTTAAAACTAACCGTATAGCAATGCCTAAGAGACTTGATTGCAACCAAGTACAACAGAAGTGAATGAGGGTTATGACAGCCAACCCATAAAACGACAACCGACAACAACAAAAGGGTATTGACTGGACTTAGGGTATAAAATCATTGGCAAAAGCCAAGTAGGTTGGAAATCCAAGAGTAAACCAAGAGACTTGACTACGGCCAACTACGACAAATACTCTCAACACTAAGGGACTCAATTGCAGCCAACTACAACAAAAGAAAATGGGGGCTATGAAATCAGCCCATAAAAAGCGACAATTGACAATGACAAGTACTCTGAATGCTAATAAGAGACTTGATGGTAGACAACTACAACAAAAGAGAATGGGAACTAGGAAAGTTAACCTAATTAAGACGACAATCAACAGCGACTAAAAAGAGTCTATTCCACAAAAATAGTCAACTCATGAGTGACAAAATACTCTCAAAGCAAGACTTTGACAATCTTCAACTTTGAGAGTGGGGACTATTGTTATGGATGGGAAAATCTCTATTTTCTACAATTCGAATTCCCCTTATTTAAGAAATTCAAAATGGAAGATATATCTTAATGGCCTTATGATTCAGGAGAAGATATCATATATTCAAAAAAAGAAGATCTCTTGATTGCCTTAAGATTCTCCCTAGATTCAGATACCAGATGTATCAGGATTCGAATTCCACAATCCCTAGAGGGACCAGGATTCAACTTTTATAAATAGGGAAGTAAGTCAAACCCTAAAAGGGGCGACAAATCTCTACTCTTTGCTATGCTCACAACACTCTACACTTTATACTCAACTACTCCGATTCTGAYTTAAGCATCGGAGCCTGTGTGGCAAGAGCCACACCAGACTTTAATGATATTCTGTTTTGCAAGTCCGGCCTTTAGTGTTATTCTGTTTTGTAGGTTTCGTCGATCCCTCTTATTCTTGAAGATTAATGCGAATTTGGCGGAATCCCAATAGACCAAATTTCTGCATCAACACCCGCACACAAGAGAAACTTGACTCCAAGGTGCTAAGTTCAAACACACTTCAGGATTTTTGGATCCGCATTTCATCACAGAAGTTCAAGGGAATACCCACACACAAGAGAAACTTGACTCCAATATGGTGCTAAGTTCAAACACACTTCAAACGCCTAGGTTAGCRAAATTTTCCTCTAAAAAAAATTAATAATAATAAATGAGAATATACTTCACGTCCAGATCTTGTCCAKATCTCTCCTCTTATTTTCAGAGAGACTCTCTTCAAATTGGTTCGAGTGAACCGATTTGATCAAATTTATGTTAGAGATCTAGTCTGATGGAATGGTTCGATTCAAATGATTTGAATCGAGTGGCTCCAACCCATGTCAATTTCTTGACTTAAATGGTTAGAAACTTGATGGGATAAATTTCATTCATAAGGGCTATATTTAAAAAAAAAAAAATATTATCACGTATGCAATTATAATATTACTTTTTTTGAGTTCAATACTTCAATATTACATTCTGTCCTTTGTTATGTGTTTTTTTTTTAATTTAATATTAATCCCATAATATGGAATCTTGAGTTAAATCTCGAAGCTGTCTTGCAAACTAACATGTATATGTTTCTCACAAATCATTGGTTCACGAGAAGGGTTTCATTTCAATTAAAAATTAATGTCATGTGAAAGTGGCAATATAAAATTTAATTAAGTTTTATTATGCCTCCATATTTATTTTATTTTTTCCACAACCTGAAGAAGCCTATTGGAGAAACAGTAGGACTAGTATGTAATTTTATATCATAAATTTCGAATTTCCATCTAACACATATTAGGTGGTCTAATGTCACAATCTACCCCTTAAAAGCACACTCTTGCTAGTGTGGCAAATCCAGATAATTAACTTCRTATAAATTATTTAAGGTTAAAAAAACAGATTTGATTCTTGTACTTTCTCTGAATTAACAATCTAATTCCTAAACTATAKTTTGTAATGATTTAATCTCGATATTTTCAAATCAGTAATAATTTCGTCCAAAATTTAATAAGTAACAATTTAGGTAGTCTTTATTGTGAAATTTTTTGTTAAGAGTTATATATATATTAATAAACCAATAAGGGACCAAATATATTTATTTAGAAAACTTAAATTGTTATATGATAAAACTTGACAATTAATTTTAATAASAATTTTCACGATAGTGACTAAATTGTCACAATTTTTAAAGACATTATGTCATCAGAAAGGTCCAAAACTTTGCCTAAACTTTTGAGCTATTCCCTCAAATCTGCCAGCTAAAATCCCAAGAGCACACACATGGGATATCTCATCAATTAGTAGTAGTAGTATTCATCTCAGTATTCTCTTTACAAATCACCTTCTAATTTTTTCCCATCCCTTCTCTATAAAACCCCACCCCCCATCTCCCCCGAAATCAAGCCTTCAACTTTCAAAGCCTTGGAGAAACCCCAATTCCCCCACTTCTCTCCATAATGGCTTCCAAAGCAACCCTCTCTCTGGCCCTCCTCCTCTCCCTCAACCTCCTCCTCTTCTCCGTCGCGAGCGCTTGCAACGACTGCTACGTCCCAGTTCCGCCCAAGCCCAAACCCTGTCCTCCCACCCCCAAGCCCACCCCTTCCTCTCGCTACCATAAATGCCCAAAAGACACTCTTAAGCTCGGTGTGTGCGCCAAATTGCTCGGCGGGCTCATCGACATTACCATCGGCAAGCCTCCCGTGACCCCGTGCTGCAGCYTCATTGGAGGCCTTGCCGATCTCGAAGCTGCTGTCTGCCTTTGCACTGCTATTAAAGCCAATGTCTTGGGCAACAACCTCAACATCCCCATCGCCCTCAGCTTGCTCCTCAATGTCTGCGACAAGAATGTCCCTAAAGGCTTCCAATGCTAAACTTTATTATTATTATTATATTTTTTCTTTTCCGTGAATTCTAATGTTTCATGTGTCTGTGGTTTGGTTTTGGGTTGTCTGTGTTGTTAGAATTTATTACAAATTCTTGGTCGTTTTTATTTTTCTTGTGGAGTTTAAGGGCTAATAAGTTTGCCTATTGGTGAATTTGATTGGTGAGATTTGTAGTTCTTTGAATATTGGAAATGAAATATCTATCATTTCCCCTTTTTTTGCACGCGTTACTCTTTTAACATATTATGTTTAGTGTAATACTTGGGTAATTACAATGGTATCTTCCTACTTTACTGTCGTTAAAAAATTAACAAGCTATTTATTTTTTTAAATAGAAAATTTTATTTCCTCTCTCTCTTTATGCACTATTCTCCCCTCCTTGTTGTCAATTTTAATAGTGTTAAGTAGAAGATACCTATAAACACTTGGTTAATATTACACTTTCCAACATGATCATAATCATAGTTTAACGATTAAGATATTTTACTTCTTTTTCAAAACTACTTAGAAGACTCATTTCTTGAGGTTAGAAGTTCAACTCTCCATCTTTGTTTTACTGAAAAARTAGATAAATATTATCTTCATTTTAATTAAACCTATGATTCTAATTTATATCATGCACATGAACTCTTTTTTTTAAAGGCATACCGATCCTAATATAAAAAAAAATGTGAATAATAATTAAATAAATGGTTAAATACTCCATTCGTCATTGTAATTTTTAGACACATTTTAATTTTATCTATGTTCAAATTTAATTCATATATTTCTAATGTTCAACTTAAAAAAAAAGAAAAAACAATTATAATGAAAAGTTTCTTTTTAAAAAAAAAAAAGTATAAAACTTTCCATTATAATGAAAAGTTGAAAGTTTAATTAGGAACTTAATAGTAGCTATTATTGCCAGAGCGAGATAGTCCTRCGGTAATTGATATATATCTTAAACTAAGAGGTCGTGAGTTCGATTYTCGACCCACATGTCACATGTTGTACTAAAACATAGTAAAATATGGTTGTACTAAAAAATAGTAAAATATTATTTTAAGATTTATTGAAACGGCAAATAATAAATTTTTATTTATTTTTTTATAATAATAATTATTATTATTTATTATTTTTTTTTATAATTGCAAATACCCAATTAAGGCATATGGGAATTTAATACTCAGTGTTGATGTTGTTTTCCTCCGAGTTCACAAGTTGGTCACGTGCTAACGAGGATGAGTTGTTGAGGTACTCACGAGTGAACCTRCACAGGGAACAAATACTTCGACGTCCAAGTTAGTTACGAGCTCGAGCTATTTAAGTCCTTCTTAGAGGAAATAGCATACCTGTTCAATGGGCGGAGTGTCCCTTTTATAGGTAGACAAGAGAGACAAAACCATTAGGTTGTTACCACATGCAGTTACGGTTGTTGGGCCCCAGGTCAATGGTCGGGCCTGAGGTCGGAACCCTCAGGTCAATGAGTACATTTCTTTTATCTCAGCTCGGTGTGGATCAGTTCGTCAAGTCTCAATTGTCCGTATTCTAAGATATGGTTGCTCCGAATTGAGTTCATGCTTATAAGTGTYGATCTAATTTTGACCACCAACACTCAGTTTTAAAATACTTACTACCCTATGAAATATATAGTTAAAATTATATTTTTAATCTTTTCTTCACAATAAAAAATTAATGTCATACTCTAATTACGCAGTTTTTCCTAATAAATTACCAGAGATTTAACCATTATCTCTAATTTATTATAATATATTTATAGAAGAATGATCTTGATCTAAAATAATTATGAATTATTAAACACACCTTCTTCATTGCCGGTTCGAGTTCCAAATCAAAATTTTATTATAATCCTCTACAATTGCAGGTAATCAATCAGTTTATTTATTTTCCTTGAAAACGACTAAAATTTTCAGAATCAACGTATTTAATTATCACAGACCTGATGCAAGACTAATTTGTCTTATCTTTACATAATTGAGTGTCCAAAAAGAATTTAATTAAAGCTGAAATTTAGTTTAATATGATTTACCACTATCATTAATAAAAGACAAGGAAAAACAATTACACAATTTATGAACTTTGTCTTTTACTTATTTAAAAGATGGGAACTCGATTTTAATTTTATGGTCAAACCCTAAAATCCTGACATGTCGACAATTGACAGAACGACGTGTAGTTCGATGATGGAGGGCATGGGCGATGACTTACTCTGCATGCATGCAGATGTGAGTAGGACGCATGGACTTCTGAAATTTATTTCCACAGAACTTTAAAGTATGACAATTAATTCTCTCACTTTTTTTCATTCTGACAAAATTTTAAATTGTGTTTCATAGATTTTTAAAATTTTTAATAATGTCTAGTTATTTCTTAAATTTCTTTGTGTTTTAATAAATTTTTGAGGTTAAGATTTTTTTTAGTTAGGAATTTATTAGATAAAAAATTAATAGTTCACATAAGAATCCCTTTGATGTACTATGTTAAAAATTCAAAACTATATTACTATTAAAAACTTTTATAATTAGAATCTAAAAGATATACATTCATAAAAGTTTGGACTGTTGATCTATGAGATTTAAAATTAGTAGTTCTTTAGTTACAAGTTTCAAAAGGGACAATTTTAATTTCTAAAATTTCAAAAGCGACAAATTTAATCTCAGAATTTTTTAAAATAGTTATAAATGATTCTTTTAAGCTCATTTATTTTACTCTTAGTTGACCAATAGTAAGTTGACGTGGCGATTAAATTGCTTACTTTACTGGGGTGAATTGCTAAAAAAATTAACTTAATAATGTCCTTTTGCTTATGATCGACTTTTCCCTCTTTCCTTCGTCTCTTCTTCCTCCTATTCTCTAACAAACTTTGCCTCGTCAAAGACCTTGTTCCAGATTGGCAAGGAATACGTTCCTTGTGTATATAGAACGAGGAAAACCATCAATTCCACATTGGGAACGATAAGGTTATTCTTCGTTGTTTCAAATTTGGAAAGAGGAACATCGTTCCACGTTCTGGAAGGATGAGGTCRATCCTCGTCATGAGGAAACTAATTCCAAATCTGAGAAAGATAAGGAACATGTMTGTTCCTTGTTCCAGATCGACACCTCCAGATCTAGAACGTCATTCCAGATCTATGGAACGATTATTTTAACCGAAGTAAGGGTTTTATTCCACTGTTCTTTGTTCTCTAGATCTCAAAACAATGATGAAGGTGTTAGAGGCTRGGAAGTAGAAAGAAAGAAGTAAGGAAAGGGAATGAGAGGTACAATTAGAGTCATACAAATATTATTATTAATTTTTGTTCTACCAAAACAGTAAGGTACAGACATTTAACTACGACATCAATTTAACGTTAATCAACTAATGATCAAAAGAGCTTATGAATTATTTAGAATAATTTTTCAATCTTCTGCCAATGTCACTTTTGAAACTTCAATATGACTAGATAAACACATTAACAACAAATATTTAATATTATTAAGGACCCACCGGAAAAATAAAAGGTTATATAATTGGTTTTAACATGAAATTCTATAAATATTGGTAAATATTAAATGAATTCCACATATATATTTTATTTGATAAAATTTAACCGTGACTCCGTGAGATCTTGTTATAAAAAAGAAAAAAGAAAAAATCCACCTTTAGCTCTGTTTTGTAATTGAATATATTCATTTCGACATTTTGTAGAAGGATAAAATCACTTAAAAAGCGTATAAATTTGGATCAATTGGCAGCTTTATTGTAGCTAATCAATCATATGGCCATATGGGTCCACTCCACTCCATAAATTAATCAGGATTTCCCGTGAACTTATTTTGGCTTTTTGCTAGGGGTTCGTTGTATTAAAAAAAAAAAAGCATAAAATTCATAAACACATTAACCCTTTTTTTAATTATTATTTTCCCCATCTTTCACTTTGTGTATCATGATTTCACGCCGCTCGAAAATGGGCGATCTCTTTGTTGGTTTTTGACTTTATTTTAAAATCTTACCTTTGGCCAATGTGAATTATGTTCCAACCTTCAACATTTATGTACAGCAAGAAGGATTATTATGATATCCAGTATGTGAAATTTTAATATTGTTGGATGGGATTTCTAAGCTGGTGCCATGTAGGTGTTATGAAAGTATCAGGTATGTTTTGTCTCTTTACTCGAAGTTTATTGGCACGCAGAAATAGGATCGGTGTACTATGTCGAATACATTTGGATGCCTAAGTTGGAACTTAAGATGAGAGCGAATAGTTATGGAGCAAATAGAGTAAGGAAGCAGTAATCTTGATGAGAGCCACTTGAGAATGTGTGTTGAATTCTCACAAAGAATTGTGTAAGAAATTTCGAGCTATTTCCCCACAATTTTTCCCAAGAGCTTTTTGTATGCAATGGGGGAGTGGAATGTCGCACAGGGGCCATAGGGACCACCGATATTCTCCTTTTCTCTATACACTATAAAAGGGGGTGCGATGGTGTGATGGGCGATCTCTGAAGTGTAATGMGATTTGGGCATAGGGTGTCAGTACCCTAGCTACTAACAGTCTCTCTCGTATAGTCAATCTAGGTGTGCTTGGCCCCTTAATCCGATGCACTCAGGTTTGGGCTCAATGCGCTCGAGTTTGGGCTTGATGTGCTCGCTTTTCGTAGCTTGATGATCTATGTGACTCGATTGGAGTTGGGATGCATGTTGCTTTAGATTGATYCAAGGACAAATATAAAACAAACAAAATTATATTGTAAAATCTAAAATTTTGAGACCTCGGGGATAAAAAATCGTAGTTAATCCCACCGACTTCTTAACTGACCAATAAAAGAATCAATGCTTTGATAAGATTAATGATAAATTTTTCAATTAAAAAAGAAACCTCAATAGTCGAAGTCGAAAGGAACTTTGATTGACTATGTCATGTAAGAAAGGGAAGAGTACACATATCTAGATCACAACAATGATAAAATTATTAATCTGTTCTTACTAAAAATGCAATTTTTAATTTTGTTGATAAATTAKTTTTAGGGAATTAGAATTGTAGGAAATGTGAGAAGACAGTACGTCAACACAACACTTTCTTGACGTGGWTTTTGCCTTTTCRGTTACATCGAGGAGTAATATAAATTTATATATTCGGATGTTTTCCTTTGCTTATTCATTTGTTTGTTGCATTGTGATCTATTATTTGGTAATTGAACTCATTGAAACTTGAAAGCAATTTACGAAGATGAAAATATGTGCATTATGGGAGCACTCTTTTCAGAGATAAGATTTTAAATATATCTTTGAGTTTTCAATTTTACAAAAATATGGATAAAAATATTGATAAAATATATATTTAAAATTATAAAAATAAAAATTCGTAATAAATATTTAAATTAACCATCACAATTTTTAAATAAGTTACTCAGGTTGATATTAGGTTCCTATTAAATATATCTTTTTAAATATTTTGTCGATTTTCTTTTTGTAATATTGTGGAAATCTTATTTATTTCATATTATGTTGTAAAAGAAAAGATACGAACACCAAGCAATAGTCGCATCGACAGTACCACCTTAACTTCCAGGTCAATAATAGACAATATTTATTGTCACCATTAAGGGGCTGTTTTTTATTCAATCTCAGCCCATATCAATAAAATATATGACCATACAGTTGAGAATAATCTTCCTCGAATCAATTCTCATCATGGTTAACTATTGCCTTAATTGTTGCAGTAAAACCTTTCTTATTATCTAGAATCTTTTCCTTCATTTTACAATTGCTATTATTTCCTTAGCGAGAAAATCATGAAGGTCAATATGTGTAATTACCTTATTTATTCTCTTAGATGTCGATTTAACAATTGTCTTGGTTTAGCTTCTCTACACCAGAAATTCAATCAATTATATTGTAATTTTACGGATCTTTCTTTTTGTACATTTCATGCTAAACCTTTTAATGTCGACCTCGATAGAAATTTAATACCGCGGTCCTAATTTGTTTAATAATGATGACATTTTATAATTATTTCATGAAATTGATTACTTTCCGTGATTTTTGTTTGTATTTGCTCTAAATATTTAATAAGGTAAATTAAGATTGTGGATGTTTTTCTTTTAATATGACTTAGTAAATATAGGGCTATCAACTTATATATAAATTCTCTTATAATAAATAGAGATTTCTTAGCCAATGAGTTATATGTTAATGTTCGTCAATAACTCATGTTTGAAATGTCTAAGGTTCCAATTTTACAACAATRTTGATGGAAATATCAATATCGACGAAAATTTCAAGAAAAATTATAAAAATTGTGAAAATTGATGGAAATTGTTTAAATTAATACATGGGACTTTAATTAAGATTTAATTAGACTACAATGAACCATTCTTAATCATCACATGAAAAAATATATGAGTAACATTCATATGGAAATGTCGATGTTGTCGAAAATGTCAAAAAAAATACTAGAAAATATAAAATGGATAGAAATTATTTGGATTAATAAATAATAATTTAATTCTATATTAGATATGATATAATTGATAATTTCTAGTCCTCTTATTTAAAAGATATTAATATCGATTCTATAATTGAAAAAGATGAAATATGAAAATAGGACCAAATAATAATAATAAAATATTTAAATATAAAATTTATAATATAAAAATGTATGCATACATAAGGTAGAGAAAAAGAAAAAGTAATATAATATTACAAAATGATATAAACTATTAGATTTATAATAAACTATATACTTTACTTAAATTAAAGAAAAAAAGTTCTGGAATAAAATAAAAAAGTAAATTATTTTGGATTAGGAGAATAAAAATTTAGGTGAGAAGAGAGATGGGAGAGAGAAATGTGGGAGGCGAACACGAGAAAAAAATTGGAACCTGGAGGCTGGAACCCACTTTACTCCTATAAATAGGCTATACTTATCTCTCTTCATCGTGGGCCTTCTCTTGTCATGGGCTTCAAATCCAAAATGAGGCCCGTAAGTAGAAAAGGARTTAGTTTTTTATTATTGTTTTTTAATACAGAAAAGGAATTAGTTCAATATTCCCATTAAATTTCGACATGTCCTAGTGTCATGTCTCATGTGTTGGGGGAAATTTTGTTGGTAGTACMAGAGTACTATACTCCATCATATTTARACCAAAAATAGAAGAAATAGATCATATTTAATACATTGCTGATGTAGTAAGGAGTACAGTACTCCGTGTCTCATCAATATTCAATAATAWCTTGTCAACATTGTAATATGATAAAAAGTTTCATATGTTTGTCAACCTAAACATAACTTAATTGATTAAGTCATCTATCTCTAATTGAAATGTGGTAATTCGAATCTTCATTCCCGCATATATGTACTAAAAAAATAATAATAAAGGTGCTTTATATTATTTAATCSTAGTTGCTTTATATTATTTTAATTGGATTGAGTTACTCTCTAATCTGTCTTTCAATAAAATTATATTATTTACGAGTGTGTGAAATTAAATGTGATTGTTACAAGGCTTGAAGTGTTAGAGGATTATAGCCTGTCATTAAGATTCTTGTTTGGCGTTGGATGTAAAGATACCCTATAGACAAATTATCATTCCAGATTTTTCCTCAATGGTTGTTTGGGAAGTATCAGGCATGATTGAGCACGAAGACCTTATTTCCAAATAGGGGTATATGGTGGTGATGTTTTAATYGCTCGGCTATGTCTAATTTGAACATAATTTAACTGGTTATAACTCTGATCAAATGGTCGTAGGTTCAAATTTCTACCTCGATCCACATATTGTCGTACTAAAAAACCGTTGAACTTTGTCATGTTGGTGGGTGAAAGTAGGGATTAAAATGTCAAAGTCGTGATTGCCCCACCAATTACTTTGTCATGTTGGTGGGTGAAAGTAGGGATTAAAATGTCAAAATCGTGATTGCCCCACCAATTTATCAAGCTTATGGTTTATGTAGCAAACTCATTTGAGTTTCAACAATACCTCAAACTTACTCTCCCAACCTTATTCTTTCGATTTCTTAAACTCAATATTTCTATCTCTTCCATTTATACCCCAGACTTTGAACTCAAATCTATAGTTTTTGACATGCGCTGCAATGTCGATTGCACATCGCTTGGCTCGAAATAATACAAAGAGAATTTATAGTAAGTGTACTCATTTGTCATGTTATGTTTTAAGACCAAGGTTCTAAATGTTCTGGAAACGTCAAGGACTCAACTTCATAAGAAATATCGTTAGAAATTAAATATCGATAAAATGTTCATCGACATGGATATTTCTGAAAAGATTATAAAAATAAAAAATTGGTAACTAATATTTAAATTAACAAATAAGTGTTTCACCATTTCTAARTAAGTTAAGAATGATTAATTAATATTTTATTTATTTTTTTTACAATACTATAGAAATGTTGATTCACCCCTCATATTGATGTTGAACTAGTGAACGTATAAAAATGTCTATGAAAATGTCGACGAAAATTTCAACATAATACTATGTGCCCAAGTGTAAGTGATGATAACATATTATGTTATACATTTGTACTAGAAAAAAAATACTTTGTAATATATTGCTTGGATTAAGGGGTAAGGAGGAAGAGTATGCTTATACGATCATGAAAAGAACTTTTTAAAAATAAAATGTATCAATRCATTTTTTATGAGTTCTTATTTTGATAATTTCATTATGGTAAGGAATAATTTGAATTTAAACCTCATAAAAGAGTGATATTGTCTAACCACTCAATCTTACTACTAGTGTAACTTACACGAATCTGTATCTAATTACATAATATTTTTTATAATTATTAAAATAATTTTTAACATGAAATATAAATAATATATTAATTATTATTAATAGAATATTATACCATTTAAAATTTTATTAATAATTAAAATTAATTTTATGCCATTTTTTGTTTTAAAAGAATTGGTTAATGTTTTATATTAATAATATATATTAATTGAAAAATAAAAGAAATATTATATAACTAATAATAATTTCTAAAGCTGCGAGATTTTAAAGCTATCAAGGACAGAGTTTGGGCAATCGTCCAAGGTGGAAAGAGAGTTTCTTCTCTTGTGGAGATAARGAAGTTTTGTGTGGTTCAAGCTATACCCACATATGCAATGAGTTGTTTTCGACTCCCAAAGTCTTTTTGCTTGGAGTTATCTAAAGCTATGGCCAGATTTTGGTGGGGATCCTCAGACTCAAGAAGACGTATTCACTGAATTAATTTGAGTAAAATGTGTTGGTCGGTCTTAATTTCGGTGATTTGGAAACATTCAACAAGGCCCTCCTCGCAAAACAGTTATGGCATTACATGAATCAACCTTCCCGGTTGGTTKCTCAGGTTCTCAAGGGTATTTATGCTCCCGATTCATCACTCCTTTCCGCAGAGGTGGGTTCAAATTCTTCTTATTTTTGGCAAGGTTTGGTATGGAGTAGGGATCTTTTTTAAAAGGGATGAAGAAAACTGTTGGAAATGGAGATTCTATTGATCTTTTTTTAGGATACTTGGATCCCGAGAGAAACAACTTTCCATCCTACTATAGTCTACAAGACTCCCAAAAGGAGATTTATGGTTCGTGATTTTATTACTCCGTCTATGAGTTGGGATGTGGCAAAGCTGCGGGACTTTGTTTGTTTGGAAGATGTGGAGGCCATTATCCGTATCCCTATAAGTGGGCTCGATAGAAGAGATGGATGGACTTGGCATTATAGCAAAAAAGGAGAAATAGAGTGTACTCTGTCAAGAGCAGGTATAAACTGACTATAAGATTTAGCCAGAACACTGCAAACAATTATGTAAATGAAATTCAAGCAGCCATGGTTCTGCTGTGGAAATTTCCCCTTTACTGTCTGAAACTTTAGCAATTTGTGATGGTGTTCGTCTGGTGGTGAGACTTGGTCTTCGCAATATTGTTGTGGAATCAAATTGTGTTACTGTCATTTAGTTGTTAATGGACAACAAGATTATCAAAATGAATATTATACGTGGATTCAGGATATCCAAGATTTGGCCCTTTCTTTTTCCTCTTCCATGTTTTTGCCTGTGGGTAGGGATGCCAACAAAGTTGCCCTTTTTTTTACTAGAAAATCTCTCAAAATAGTTAACCCTTTGTTTATGGGTTTCTTTCTTTTGATTGTTCCAATTTAGCCCTAGAGGCCACAGGGGCTAAGGTTGAAGGGAGTCTCCTTTTACAATATCCACCAGCCATTGAGGATAATGGGAGAGCCACGTACACGTGGCAGAGGCTGAAAGCCTCATTTTGCCAAAAAAATGAGCGCAATAATTACAATTTCTGGAAACATGAGAGAAAGAAATGGAATCAAAATTTAGGGCTGTTGCTTTGATCTCCAAAATCCAGTTGAATTCATATCCCATAGTCTGCAAATCTCCCCGAATTAAAGGAATTGCCTCGTGGGAATCTGATTCAACAACAAGGCGAAGGCAGTTTACCGAACAAGCGAACTTCAAAGCTTCCAATATTCCTCGAATTTCAACGAGTAGAGGGGAAAGGTGAAGCAGTATATATGAATGGTCTTTGCTGCCTGCAAATCTCCCCTATTGTCTCTGATGACCAGACCCAGCCCTGTTGATGATGATCGACAAGCTGCGTCACAGTTAACCTTCAAGACGGGGCCCCTTGGTGGGAACCATCTGAGGGAGCTTCGGGAAGGAGTCGCTTCTGGCCGCCGGGTAATCAATTCTCCCCTATTAATTATCTAGGCATTCGAACTTTTGGAAGTAAGAACTGATCCAAGCACATTTTATATCAGGAGGAGAAACCAACAACCCATGAACTAGTCAGTTCCGATCACCCCAAGTCGCCCAACAGGTAACAGCAGCAAGCCCTCTTTCATCTGGATTTAAATGATCAATTAGATACAACCAAACGTCCATAAAGCTTATTCTCGTATTTATAGGTGTGCTAAACAAGGAGGGGAACATAATATTCCAGATTTGCCGAGCCCTTTTTATAGAGAAAAATGGCATGCAAGGAACTCTCTGGCTTAGTAAAGCAAATAGAGCACCCACGTACCACGTCAATACCCCTTTTATTGAGATTTTGAGAAGTTGGAAGATGAAGGAATKTTTAGATCCCATATTGATTTCCAATTATAACCACGAAAAACCGTCACTAGTAGAAACACCATTGCATGCATATAAAGTTTGTAACCACTTTTAACGCTGTAATTCCCTCTCYTGTCAAAGTGCCAAATCCAAGAGTCTTGGAGATTGCACGGGCTTATAGGCATAGATAAAATGAAATCTCTATCCTCCTTGCAAAAGAAATTGGATACTAGGTTAGRGTCCCACTCACCTTGAGAATTGATGAAATTAGCCACTTTGAGATCTGCAGTTCTATTTGAGATGGTAATTGGGCGAAAAGTATAAGGTCTTGGAATCCATGGGTCTGTGAAAACATCAGTCAATCCGTTTCCAATGCGGAGCCTCATCCTTTTAACAAGAAGATCTCTACCCCATAGGAAGCCTTGCCAAAAATAAGATTGGTTTCTGATAGGAGTCGTATAAACGAATCATTGAAATATTTGGCTTTTAGGACTTTGGAGACTAGGAGGTTTTTATKTTGTRAGATACGCCAAACATGTTTRGCCACCAAAGCCTAATTGAATCCTTCTAAATCTCTGAAGTTTAGGGTGCCCAATTCTTTTGGAGGCACATACGYTCCCATTTCATCCAATGGAGTTTCTTTGCATTGTTTGTTGTACCSCACCAAAAGCGGGCGAACATTTGAGAAACTTCATGATAAAATCTTTTTGGGAGCCTAAAAACACTCATAGCATAGGATGGGATTGCCTGACCGACACATTTTATAAGGACTTCTTTTCCTCCAACAGAGAAAAAAGAGCGTTTCCAACCTTGCAATACCTTCCACACCTTATCCTTTAGAAAACTCCAATCCAGCCCTTTCTGCCTACTGAAATGAGATGGCAGACCAAGATAAGAACCAAAATGATCCACTAAATTGACCTGGAGGATTCTTTGAAGGTAGCTTTGGCGCTCAGGGTGAACATTAGGAGAAAAAAAGGGCAAATTTTGAAAATTTAATACATTGGCCCGAGGCCCTTCCATAACACTCCAAAATACTTTTTATGACGAGGCATTCAGACTCTGAAGATTTCAGGAAAATTAGGTTGTCATTTGCAAACAGAAGATGCGAAATACATGGACTATTAATACCAAAATGAATACCTGTGAGATGCCCCAAATTGTTGCCATGGTCAATTAATATGGAGAGACCTTCAGCACATAAAAGAAATAGGTAGGGGGAGAGAGGATCCCTTGCCTAATCCCTCTTGAAGAACAGAAGGAGYCCCGAAGAGAGCCATTAATAAGAATAGAGAAAGAGACTGTAGAAATGCAACTCATAATATAACCAATCCATCTTGCATCAAATCCCATCTTCCTCRTAAGTCTTTCGAGATAAACCCATTCGACACGATCAAAAGCTTTGCTAAGGTCTAGCTTAAAAGCAGCCATTCCAATCAGCCCCGAATTACAGCATTTGATGGTATGAAGGCATTCATGGCCTATTATAACATTATCTGTAATTGCTCTACACGGAATGAAAGCTGACTGGACTTCCGATATGACTAAACCAATCACATTCTTAAGATGAGTTGCAATTGTCTTMGATATAATTTTATACGAGACATTGCAAAGGCTTATAGGTCGAAAATCAGAAACTAACCTTGGGTGTTCACCTTCGGGATAAGGACAATATAGGTGTTATTCCAATTTTTGAACTCCGTATTATTATTTAGAACGTTGAGGCAAGCTTCTTTAGTTTCAGGGCCAATGATATTCCAATAATTTTGATAAAAGAGCGGTGGGAAACCATCCGGCCCCGGAGATTTCGTAGCGAACATCTATTTTACAGCAATCTCAATCTCCTCTTTCCCRTATGGAGTCAATAGACGAGCATTAACCTCAGGAGTTATTGATATGGGAGTAAGATCAATTATGGCCTCAATATCTGCAAGTAAAGGGGAGGAAGAGGAGAACATCGACCTGAAATGATCAATAAAGATGTTTTCAATTGCCCCCAAATCCTMCGTCCAGCTTCCATTCGCACGTTCAATTCCATGTATAGAGTTGCAAGTTYTCCTCATAGTAGCTTTCTTATGAAACCACTTAGTGTTACCATCCCCCATTTTTTAGCCAATCTTCCTTAGATCTTTGATTCCAAAAAATTTCCTCCAATTTAAYAAGGCCAGYTAGATCATCTTGGGGTGAGTGAATTAGAGTGAAATAAAGAGGGAGGGGCTGATTGTAAGCTTCTACTAGTGCTGCCTTATGAGATTTGATTTGTTTAAACAGATCACGAATGTTGGAACGTCCCCAATTCCGAAGAGCCAAAGCAGATGCATGAGTGCTGTCTGTGAAAGAATAAGAAGCATCCCTATCTGACCAACGCCCAGAATGAAATAATTTTCTCACACTTCGGGTTTGTGGACCAACAAGTTTCAAACCGAAAAGGCCTTCTGTCTCTATCTCTAGCGTTGTTGGTAAAGGGGGCAGAGAAATTCAAAGTAGTAGCACGATGATCTGATTTAGACCATTGGAGATGAGCAACATAAGCTTCAAGGAAAAGAGAGTAAAAAGCCTCATTACAGACAAATCGATCCAGATGCTTCCAAAGTTGTTTGTTTTGCAGCATGATTATTACACCAAGTGTATTGACTTCCTTGGAAACCCATATCCGACAAATAGCATTGATCGATCCAACAAAGTACGAAAAGCCGAAATATGAGCTATATCATAAGAAGAAATATAAGATGCTTCATGACTCAAAATGACTCAAAATAAGAGCATTAAAATCTCCCCCAATATGCCAAGGTGAATCATCATAATTATAAATTCGGCGGAGTAATTTCCATGTTATGTGGCGATGATGAGGTATTGAGTGTCAATGAAACCTGTGAAATGCCAAGATTTATAGCCCATTAAAATAGAACAGTCAATATGATGCGG
This sequence comes from Momordica charantia, assembly GCF_001995035.1. The sequence goes on from NW_019104607.1 coordinate 94,802, forward strand.
AGAGTAGGAACGAAYGGTAATGTCAATATTGTCCTTCCAAAGTAACATAATCCGCCACTAAGGCCTCGACTATTAACAGTAAAGCATCCATGAAAATTGAGCGAAATCTTTCATTTATTAGTTAAGCGATCGTTACACTTAGTTTCAATAAGGAAAAGAACTTGAGGGTTTTAATGATACAGGAAATCACGTAGGACTCGGAACGTCCGAGGGTCCCCCAACTCTCGAACATTCCAGCAAATGATTTTCATGGCTCGGCGAGGTTGCTCARCAATCTTCGCCAATTCAGAGTTATCCATCGAAATGACATGAGCTGATAATTTCTACCCCTTCAGAGCTAAAGTAGAAGCTGTGGATAAGGCCTTCCTCTTTGGGGCAATAGGAGAAATTAATCCCGCAATGAAATCCTCCGAGGAATTAAAGACGTCGGAATTGAAAGCTATATTCGTAATTGATATAGTTGCCAGAGCAGCCATCGGAGGGATTGAATCCGGCTGGGCAGAATCACCTTTAGAGGTTGGAGAAGATGATACGGATKTAGTTTCAGAACTACTATTTGAGAAATCCTTTAGCTGTTGCAGACYTGTAGATAGGGGTAAGTCGGATTTGGACCTGCCACGTGTCGCGATCAAAGGGGGTAATTCGAATTGACGTGTGGATGAGATTAGACTTCCTTCTAACATTGCTCAGGTCGGCGGTCACGGGCCGATCTGAAAGGACGAGCCGACCTGAACAACCTTAGGAGTCCGTAAACGTGTTTCTTCCGAACCCGACAACATGCCGTATTTTTAGGGTGTGTCAGAGTTCCTGTCGGGCCCAGTTTCTATAAGTAAAAACCTTAGCCTTAAATGCAAGGTACGCAATACTAGATAGACTCGGCAAATTAGCTTGGACTAGAACTGACTTGCTCGTCGGAGTGCTAACTTTGTTTTGCAGGTCTCAAGAGTGTTTAGGGGAGATGTTGGGCAGTTGGCTGTAGTTCGTCCTGAACGGTCCGATCTACATTACATCTGAGCTCGGCAATTTCGAGTTCAAACATTTGACGTCGTTGATCTTCAATCAAGTTACCGAGGAGTATCAAGTGAAGGAAGCTCATATGGAGAGGTATCTGGYCAAAGCCCGGGCACTCCTCGCCCAGTTTGAGGACTATGTGATTCGACAGGTGCCGAGGTCCGAAAACTCCAACGCCGACACACTGGCTCGCCTAGCCTCGGCATACGAGACCGACCTACCGAGAATAGTTCCAGTTGAAATACTCATCGAGTCGTCCATCGACCAGCCTGAGGTAATGTAAGTCTAGTCAGCTCAGCCTACATCAATGGACYCGATTAAGGAYTTCYTGGTCAGTGACGAGGAATTATCTGCATTTCCTTCTTTCTCCGGTGCTTCTAACTCATGCTTGAAACCTGCAGTTATTGAGACACAAAATTCTTCCATAGAAACAGGGTTAGTTATCTGAATAGTCGAGCACTCTTYTATTTCATTTGGAAGCCGCATAGCATCCAGTACGTTGAATGTTACTTACTCGTCATTTACCTTCATTATGATCTTTCCCTTCCTTACATTGAAGATTGTATCTCCCGTTGCAAGAAACGRCCTTCCCAGTATGATAGGTACTTCCAGGTATGCTTCACAATCTAAAATAGTGAAATCTGTAGGGAAGATAAACTTATCAACTTTGACTAGCATCCTCTATTTTTCCCTCAGATTTTCTAATAGACCTATCTGCAAATTGGAGGATTACAGTCGTGGRGCAAGCTTTTCCTATATTAAGTTCTTTAAAAATTGATAAAGGCATTAAATTTATACTTGCGCCAAGATGACAATGTCCTGCCTAGATCTTTCCCTCCTATTGAACAGGGGATAGTAAAACTTCCAGGATCTTTACATTTAACCAATAAGCGATTCCCTAAGGCATCACTACTCCACTTAGCTAATGCAATTGTTTCATGTTCCTCTAACTTTTTTCTCTTAGAAATAATATCATATAAAAATGTAGCGTAATTAGGCATTTGATCAAGGGCATCAACTAGAAGGATRTTTATATGCARTTGTTTTAGAATATCGAACAAATTTACGAAAATTATTGTCCTGATTTTTTTTCACAAAACGCTGGGGGAAAAGGAGGAGGTGGTCTAAAGTTACTTATCTGTGGGGCAGTTGGCTCACTTACCTTAATTTCTACTGGTTGGTTAGGTTTTGTTGCAGTCTCTTTTCCTTTGAGGGACTGGTGATTGTTCACTCGACATTTTTGGTCTTTCATAAGCTCGCCCGCTCCAGGTTGTAATCGCTTTGCTTTGCTCCTAACCTTCTCTTTTGGGCTCCTCCGTAGTGCTGAAAATGTACCTAGAGGTTGACTTTAGAGTTCATTGGCGAGCTGTCCCATTTGAGCTTCCAAATTCTRCATAGCTACGTCATTTCGAGTCATGTACTCTTTCATCATACTGGTACTGGTCATACATTCGTTCATCATGCTTTCAATACTACTCATATGTTAGGTTGTGCTGGTTGTGGTGGAATTTTCTGTTGATTGTACTGCTGTGAAGGTGGAGGTAGAGCTAGTGTCATCGGGAATCCAGGAGGATTTTAGGTCTACTTGTAYTGTTGGTTTTGTACTTGACACGTAGCGTTGGAACTTCCTTACCCATTCCATGAAAAATTAGGATGGTGTCTCCATCCTAGGTTGTAGGTGTTGGAGTAAAGGTTAAAGTTCCTTTGATTCCCTTGCCTTACATAACATAAAGAAGCTGRATTAGAAGGGCAGTTTTCAGAGTTATGAAAATCTCCACAATAATAACAAATAGATTCAATCATATGATAAACAAGAGTAAAATTAGTATTTGTTGTTGGTGCAGGCGTGGTATTATTCCCTTGCATATTCTTCATCATTTGAGTAAGYTGGGTATCTATTTGACTCCGCATTGATGCTACAACATCTAAAGTTAACACTCCAGCTTGATCTTTTTTCTTCGGTTAGGTCATTGATCTCTCCGAGCAACATAGATCGTTGTGTTCAGTTAACTGAACAAGAATGGTAACGATCTCGTTGATGTCTTAGAGGTGAACTTTCCATTTGTGACCGTGTTTAACATAATCTTTGTTGKTATATCACAACCTCGATATAAATGTTCTATTTGTACACAGGTCGGAATTCCTAGGTTCATACAACTCCTTAGTAGCTTCATGAAACGTTCACATGCTTAATTGACAGATTCATTCTCCCTTTTGCCTAAAGGTGATGATTTCTTCCCTTTYGTACGTGTTTCGTATGGGTGGAAAATACTTCGCAAGGAACTTGTCCACCATGGTTTCACCTGTAGTAATGAAGTTTTTAGCGAAAGCATTCAACCATGYTGTTGCTTGACCTAAAAGGAAAAAAGGGAATAATTTTAGTCTTAATGCATTGTCGATATCCCTGGTAATCTACAAGAATTTGCCACTTGAGTAAATAATTTAARGTGAGAATGTGGATCCTCATGTGAGAGTCCCGCAAACTGGCCTATAGTGTTAAGCATTTAAAGCATCATCGGTTTGAATTCAAATTGGGCATCTTCTGGGATTGGATTTGTAATGCTCGGATTTAAGTTCTGTAAAGTAGTGGCCGCATAGTCGTGCATTGCAATATCTCTACGATCGGCCAGTAAGATTGGATTTTGCACTTCTTCTACCATCTTGGTGATTACTTCCTCAAATTCTTTCTCTCTCTTTTTGGATTTTTGCGTGTTGTTTTCTGAGTCTTTGTCCACACCTTAACCTCTTGCAAGTTTTCTCGATCTCTAAATCGTATGGTAGCAAGTGTGGATTTGTACTCATGCACTAATGCTTACTTTTGAGCTTAGATAAGGTGATATTTTTAGAATAGAAACGGTGAAGTGATCGCACACAAAAACAATTCATAAAGAATGAAATTAAAACAAGAACAAAGTYCCCGGCAACAGCGCCAAAAACTTGTTGGGCCTCTACTTAATAGCTCGAGGTTAAAGTGCAAGTGCACACTATCACAAGTAATAATATAGAAATATTTCAAGTTCGTCTCCACAGGGACTAGTTTTCTTTTAAAAYAAAATTGCAAACTGCTTGAATGAGCAATCGGGCTTRGGATAAAAATTGGTGAAATTGTCGGAACACGATTTAGAAACACACGAAAAATTAGAATTTAAAAAGCCAACCCCTACGACTATTTAGTTCTAAAAAGATGAATTACATCTACCAAATGTGTCCGCATTTACGCTCAATTTATGCAAACTAGTTCAACTCTTATTACATAYCGTTTTTGATTTGTTTAGAAGCTTACGCTAGTATTTACACATGTCTACTAAACACTAGAATCCTAAATAAAGCAAACTCCAACTTACATACGTTTAATGGGTAAAAGACCCTATGTCTAGGTTCTTGTTTTAGTTCTTATTTCTAAATAACTTCCCGTTTTACCTTGATGAAATTTGTTTGATTCTAACCTTTTCAGAATTAAATTCAAACTAATGTGATTTAAACAAGTTGCTAGAATAATTATATCAATCAAGATAAACAAAAAGATAAACAAAAGGAGTGTAATACGACGTGCTCATTGATAGATGTAATTATTAATTATAAGAACTAAGAATTCGCAGGAGGTAGAAGAAATAATTTAGCTACTCATGGAAGTAAAAAAAAAGAATAACAAGAGAAGATAACAAAATAATGCATTACAAAAGAATTCATTCTCATTAAAATTGGGAAGAAAGTACAAAATTAGAATAAATTGAATTGCATATAAATAAGCAAAGAGCAATTACAAAAATAACTTAAAGAACAAAACTTAAAAACGGGAAAAAAACTAAAAAACTAAAATTTGATAATAATTTGGAAATGAATAACTAAAGCATGAAAAATGAGGTGTGTGGAAGTGATTATTGGAAGCTCAATTTTATAGGCTTGGGAGATACTAAAGTGTTGAGAATTCCATCGAAAGTTGGTAACCACTTTAGTTGTAGAGATTTTAGGATAGGAGATCAAAGACCAATTACTTGGTCAACAGGTTGTCATGCACAGTTCGACAATCTGGRCATGGAATGTGAGTGGCACATTGTGAAGCAGGATCTTTCAGAATAATGTGGCTGGCGCATTATGATCACTAATCTTCAATGTTTCCTAAAAAACAAATATATTTAACCAATTTGTAGATATTGTATTTAGTCCGGCTTAATTTTATATTTTTATTATTATTTTATTTTACTTTATTAAGTTTTATTTTAATTGTTTTGGTTAAAAATGTCATAAGTTTACCTTATTATTGTTTTTAAGGTAAAGTTTAATTAAATTAAAAATTAGATTGCTTTAAAGATTTTGATTTTATTAATAAAATTAAGAATTAAAAAAATAAAGATTTTATTTTAATCAAAGGTTAGATTTGAAAAAATTTAAAGATTTTCATTTTATTAATAAAATTAAGAATTAAAAAATAAAGATTTTATTTTAATCAAATATTTGATTTGAAAAAATTTGATATTTTCCTCGTCAAAGCTTCGGCCACTTGGTGTTCCATGCACTTTCCCTTCCATTTTTTTCTTAAGTTTTATTTGACCCAAGGCTACAGTTATATTTTTGCGTATTTAAAAAAGGTCGTAGTGCAGGAAAAGGGAGCCAAGAATGAAGAGAATAGTACGCGGTTAGTTTCTTTCTCTCTCTAAATAGAGTCACCTTCTTCTTCATCTTCTACCTCTCACCACCACCACTCCCTCTTTCTCTCTCTCCAATAAACTCCAGCGACCCATTCCGATGGTAACTCTACAGACGGCAGCGACGCACCACGAACTCCAACGATGCACCATGAACTCCAGCGACGCACAATGAGCTCCAGCAACGCACAATGAGCTCCAGAGATAGCAGACTTCTGCGAGCACGAACGGCATAAGTTTTTGGCAAAATCCTGGCGGTWCAACTCTCTGCCCAAAAATAATATACCCTCGATACATCTTTTAATAATAAAAAAAGTTTCTTTTTAGCAGTAGAAACCAAGTTTTTCCATTTAAAAGATTAACCTTTTTTTAAAATAAGTTTTGAAAAATAATGTAAATGTCACACCCTAGGGTGTTGGCATAGTGGTAAGAGACTTGGATTTTAGTATGTATGTAAAAGACTTGAGTGCTAACACTCATATATCAACTTCAAGCCTGCCCTAAAATTAAATTATTTTTTATTTATTTATTTTTTACTAAATWATTATTTCAAAAACTCCAATGACGACAATTGGAACCTTCCAATATTCTCGAGGTGATAAAAATTTTCTAATGGCCTTCGTGTCACTCATACCTATTAATTTATATCTTATAATAAAGTGTGAATTAATACAAAGTCGGACATTTAAATAAAAAATACAAAAATATTTTCTTTTTGACCAAATAATATAATAGGATAATTTATGACAAATATGGTACCGTTTTCAAATGGGTGTTGTAGGGTGCTGACACCCTCCCTATACTCAGTCGACTCCCAAATCAACATTATGTTTTTCATAGACCTTGTTTTTTTTTAAATAGGTGACCAATCACACTTCGTAGATGATTGGTGTTGACTCCAAACCCTTATCTTGAAATAGACCCTTCAGGGATGAAGTCAGTCGTTCCGCGTTGCGATGACGTTGCGATAGCTTGACGACTTCCTAGGGACATTAAGAGAGTCAAGCAATTTATTTCGTCATTTATTATCCTATTGTTTTTTTTTYCATTTAATTGTATTATGATTTTATTTAGCATCATCATGCATCTCACACACATTCACAAGTCTCCTACCCGGGCTTTACCTTTTAGGATTATATTGGAGACTGAGTAGTGTAACTTTCGTGGAATTTAGATTCCCGTGCAGAAGCATGAAATTTTCCACTCAAGTTTACTATACTGCAAAATCGTATGGAAGATTTGGGGGTCATTATCCTCTATGATGCATTAGTACATAACTTCACACTCATATTCATATTACATTTTATTTTTGTTGCATTGTTACGTAATATTGTTTATAAAAAAAATATAAAAATTAGGGTCAATCTAGTTGAGTTTTAACCATAAAGTTTTAAAATGATCCACTTTTTCTTTAAATAAAAAAGGGAAATAAAAAAATCATTTACCTTTTATTTACTCTCATTTGTTTCATTATTTATTTGTTTTCAACATGCATCTACATCATATTTATTTTACTTTTTGAGTCACATATTTAGCTTACTTCTAAGTAAATTTAGAAGGGTTGTCTTTCAAAGGGATTTTAAGAGATTAGTACATAGATGKTCTATTTAGGAATCATAATTACGTAAATTGATGGAAAAGTAAATAATTTACACTTTTGTCATGAAACAATCTCTAATTAGATGGTACCCTTAACACAAATTACTAATATATCCCTAAGATCAATCTCAATATTAAATAATTATTAAAATATAGAATTGGTAAATTGAGAGGAAATCCTTTAAATTGTGCTAATTACACTTTCCAAAATTGAAAAATCCCAAAACCCACAAATTTTTTAAACCACCGTTCTTCTTCCTCGTTTTTCTTTCCTTCCTCCGACCGTCGGGCTTCCTTCCTCCGAAACCTCCATTCCTCTTCTCCAACATTCGTCGTTGTCTCCCTTCCTCTCCGGCGGCTCCGGTTTTCTTTGTCGCAGAGAATTTCATCTCCGGCCGCCTTCACAAGAGCATTTCATCTCCGACCGCCTTCACAAGAGCATTTCATTCCGTCGGTTCCTATTTTCCGGTAGTTTCTGTTATATTTAGGTTTCAATTTTAGACATATTCGAGGTCATTTCTTGCTCTGGTTCTATTGCTGCCGCCATAGAATAGTTGGCATATACGAGTATATATTTTGATTTCGTTTGTTTGAAATATTGTATATGTGAGGATATATAGTATAGTGATTAGATTATGATATATATTATAACTCAAGTTTTATATATCCTGATATATACTAATGATGATTTAAAACTAAGAATCTGGTGGATATATATTGCCTACAATATTATTCTGGTGGATATAATACCGTTAGTGATTTACATCTTGGCTTTATGATGTTTYTGTTATTTTGTGGATATATACTGATAGTAATTTACATACTGATGGTGAATATATACCGTTAGTGATTTACATTTACTTACATGAGTATAAATTATATCTTACTTAAAAGGCATTTATACATAATGTTAATAGTAGATTTCAAAACTACAAGTAGATTATATTTTATAATAACGAAACAACACGAACATAATTTATACCCATGAATAGAAATAGCTAAACTGTAATTTAAAGAAAGAAAATAATATTCATTCATACCTATATTTCCTTCGATATATAGATAAACTGTGGTTTTCTTCTCCTTTCAATATTGGCGTCAATCAATACGTGCTTCCCATTAATGATCTTCTCTTAAAGGATAAATAACAAAATAATAATAATAATTAAACATTTGAAAACTAGTGGGAGCCATAGATGACCCAAACACAGTAGAAATAAGACCTTGCCAAAATTAATCAGCATCTAAACCTCATAAAATTGATTTCATTGAAACAAACCTTGCACTCAAACAACACAATAAAACAATGCGAACGACAGTGAAAATATTCAAGCAATATGGGCATAAAGAAGAGTATCGGTTGAAGAAGTKAACTGTACCTGTTGAAATATTGGAGAACCGTACCAGCCAAGCAGTAGCAAAAATGAGGATGATGAGAAGGTGTTGTGCCCAAAATAATTAAGATTTGGATATTTTTAATTAATAATATTGGTAAATAAAGAAAATCAATCTTTTTGAAYGAGTCAATTAAGGTGTTGAACGAGTGAATTAAGGGATGTGAATTGAAAATTAATATGGGGCCCACGATAATTCAATGATTATGATATTAATTTATGGAATTAAATMTTTTATATTTCAAAAAAAGTAAATAACTATAATAAATGTAAATGCAGTAAATAGGGGTAAATTCGGAATTAAAATAAAATCCTACTTGAGAAATCTAAAAGTGTAAAATTATAAACGACATTTATGTAAATAAGTTTCTAAAACAGCCCTCCGAAGATATTATCTCGGATTTTAAACGTCCCTATGTAGGCCCACCAAAAACTTTCAAATTCATCCATTTTCGATCCAAAAATTAGGAGTTAAGTCTTAACCCTAGAACTAAATGTCATATTCATTTCTCCCTCTTAAGGTGAGTTAGAGTCTAGTATTGCATTTACATGCACTAATAATTGGACGAAATATTGTTTCAAAAAATAAATAATTGCATGAAATATATATCATATCAYTAGGGTACTTTGTAGCATATTTAAGGGAAAAAAAAAACTCTATGTCTTTCTCATGCATCATGCCACGTGTCTGCCATATCATAAATTAAAAAAATATATCTTGCATTTCTCATTTTACATGTCCGTCGTTCTCATGCATCACTAAAAAAAACTCTATATCATCTTATGCATGCATCATTTCACATTTTCGTAATCATTTCAAAAAATTTCCCCTAATTTATATCCAACATTTCATAACATCATCTCATGCATATCAATTTCTATTTAAAAAAAATCAAATTTTTGTGCATTCTCCGTTACATCATCAGCAATAACTTTTATTTCTTTCTTTAAAGAATAGCTCAACRACCATATATTCTTTTTATTCTAAGAATACATGGAAAATATATGGAAGAGCATATTATTAATTAGAGTTTATTGAGATGAGCCATGAAAAATCAGATTTTTAAGTTAAATGAGATGAGAGATGGGATCCAAAAACATATGGAGATAATTGAAAATGTTGAACTAAAGAAGTTGAGATAAGATATTGATAAAATCCAGGAGCAAGTCATGAAATTTTTCAATGTTTTRGAGAATATTGTTAGCTGGGGCATTTCTCAAGTTAACAATTTAGCTTAAGCTTTTAATTCTGATTTAACTAGATTTCAGACTATTTTCTTAAAGAAGAAAAAGGTCAAAATCATACATTCACCCATGCATCATTCATATCATATAATTTGTTAAATAATTTTTTTAAAAAAATCCTTTGRATAAAACAAAATTACATGTTTTGAAATTTTCAATAATAATAAGGTCTACTCTTATCACTAGAGTTAGTTAATACCTTAGTGAGAATCATAAAGCAACTATAGTGAGTCTCTTGGAGGAAACAAAAAAAAGGTGAAAAAATAAAAATAAAAAGTAAAATGTAAAATGTTGTGGAAAAAATGAAAATGTGAAAAAAAAGGAAAAATGTGAAAAAAAAAGGAAAACAATGTTAAAAAAAAAGTGAAAAAAGGCCTTTAGTGTTCTTGATGAGATTAAATTTTTTCAAGTCTCAACCTTTTTTTTCTTCTTTGAAAGATATTTTTCCAAGCTTCATCGTCGGATTAATTCCCTAACTCAAAACAACTTTATTTTTTGCTTACCTATTTCTTTTCATGTGCTAACTAGCAAACCACCAAATTTTCATACTTAGGCAAGGATGTCTTTTTGAGGTAAGAATCTAAAATTACTCGCTCCATATAAAACCTTGAGCCTAGTCTGCTTTGAGCCTAATCTACCTTGAGCCTAGCCTACCGATATATGGTAAATATGGTCAATCTTGAGAGTTGACCATTTATTGCAAAAAAATCATTTGCTTAGTCTATATCATACAATTTTTTGTGATGAATATCCATGTTTGCCTACTTACCATAAAAGCATTTTACTAATTAAGCCTGTCATATCTAATTACGTGGTAAATATCCAAAATTATCCACCTAGTGTTACCCCAAGAACTTTGAAGATAATAAAACAAGATTGGGCTCTTATGATTCATTGCTTCATGAATTGATACTTGTGGTTGCATAAACATCTCCCTATTTTGACTTATTTTATTCATATCTAAAATTTGCTTCCCAACTCTCTTTCGTCTTGTTCTTTAAGCTTAATCTTTCGTCTATTCTTTTCTTTTGAGTAAAAAGTGATTCCAAGATGWGGATAGTAATTTTGAGAATTGGGAAGTTCACAACTTGAAAAATAGTCTCAAGATCTCATTCTCCTTTAATGAGCTTCGTTTGAGAACAATTTCATCATGTTATTGGAGCAATAGCAAAGAAATACTTTGGAACAGCAGTCAGGGTTACAAAAGGATGATCAACTTTTTTATATGTGATTGCACCCTATTTTGTTTGTAAAAAATGTTGTGCCTGGCCAAAAAAAATTATATATATATATAATAAAATAAATAAATAAACAAAAAAAAGAAAAAGAAAAAAGTTTGTCTAAGCTCATGACAATGCTTTAGTTCAACGACTGAGGCAACTGACATGGATCCACAACATCAGTTCCAAAGGCTTCAAAATCCTCTTCACAAATCTTCAAACTGGGGCACAGTCAAGCAATGCTACATCRGTGCAAAATTGTAACTGCATTATACAAAACTTTGAAACAAAGGTCATCTTCAGACTAAGAATGTCTCATCTCTCTCGTAGGAAATTTTTCAATTTCAAAAAAATCCTTCATTGTACAAAGTGGACTATTAGACAACATTCCATAAAKAACTTCACTTTGAAATTGAAGGCTAAACGGAGAGGTCATTTACATTCAAGAAGCGGACTACAACAATATTCCTGTGAAGAACGGCACTTCGGAACTAAGGCTAAAAAGACAGTCTTTACATTTAARGTGGACCACAACAACATTTCCGTGAAGAAAAACATGTGGCTAGAAAGATGATTTCATCAAGTGTCTCTAGCTAAGCTCAAAGAATGGTACATGAGATGAACTCTTGGGGAGTTACGCAACCAATTCTCAAGGTTATTTATCCAAAGAAATTGGATCCTTTTAACTATTTTTCTTACCAAAGCTTTAAAAAAAAAATCCAATCTCTTATTGTTCAAAGAGATTTGATAAAATATCCTTCAACTCTTATTTTCATTTTCTTTAAAAAGTAAGTCCGCTGACTTTTATTCATCATTAATTAGCTTTGTTGAAAATTGCAATTTCCAATCTCACTTGTTCCTAATGTCAAATTAATGTTCTTGTATCCATCCGTCTTGTCAATTACGATGCTAAGGTTATGAAGTAATTCAATCAAGCAAGATGTCCAATGCTAATTAATAAATCACATTCGATAGTCCTTCCGACCACGATTTCTTTTTTTGTTCTAGTCCTGTCTCTTATACACATCTGGCTTTTGCTACTATAACCTTCCCGACCACGATTTCTTTTTTTGTTCTAGTCACCTTAAAATACGAAATTGTATTGAAACTTGCACATGAGATACTTCTAAAAAAGAATCCCCCACCAAACCTGATATGGTTGAGAAATTACCTTGATGTGTATATCTCTTATCAAGTGAAGGCATTCATTAAAAAAAATGCGCAAAAGAAAAGGAAAATGAGTTGACAGGTTTCCTCCGATGTCGACATTATTTTTTTTTTCTTTGATTATTTGCTAAATGTTGCTAATAAGAAGGATAAGAGTAGACAAAGTACAATATCTTTACCAAATATGGAAAAACTTCTTGTTCTCTCTACCATATTTTCACAAGTCATGCATTCACATCACTTGCATATATATTCTTCAAAAAATAAATTATTTTCATATCATGGTTAAATATTGAAAATATGAATCATGCATTCATCTGAGTTACATTCATTAGTTGTGCTAAAGTATATGGATAAGGCTGGGTACCTTATCCTGGCAACACTATGGATACGGCCCACTTTGTAAATATTACAGACGACTAGATCCAAGTCATTCGTGTGGAGACATGCGAGTGGGGGTATCCTATACAATGAGTTTGTATAAGACCAGACCACGAAATAGCCGATCTTTAGATGTAACGTCGTCGACTAATAGATTGCTATTTCATAGGATRACCAGRCAACTCATTCYCAATCCTGAGTAAGTTATGGACTCCTGCCCGTTARGGCTCGTCCTTTGATCTGTATGGGGAGTTGGGAACATAACTTTACGAGATGGAATTCTCTCCTCCCCGACTCTCGGGGAGTAGATGAGTGTTCTCTTAAATGCTGATTCCGGAACATGAACAAGGGGTCTCACCCTCTCACTGTCCCTAAAGAGACTTTCGATTATTGGTTGGACCATAACCGGGTTGTTCATTAGAGGAGCAGTGGTACTTAAAGAGTAAGATGTAACTCAAGGGTAAAACGGTAATTTGACCCAACTTGAGTTATGAGCACGCGTGAATGATTGACTTGCCATTAATGGTCGTATATCCGTGGACACGAAAACATTCTGCAGTGAGAATAGTGCAGCTGCGGGTCTTTAGTGGAGTGACCCATAGCTAACGAATGTTGATTAACTCGATTAATGAGTTTGACCGATTGATCTCGTATCGTTGGAGCTTCTGATCTGTAGGTCCATTAAGTCCTCCTACTAGCTCACAACAGGTAAAACGAGGGTCAAGGTTTTTTTTTTAAGAATTTGAAATGTTCAAATTGCTCAATGGATTAGATGTATGTATATTGATACATTATAATATATGGTTAATTCTAAATTAAAACTATATATTATGAGATACATTATTTGAATGAGATTCAAATAAAAAAATCAATATGAATATGAGGTTAAAAATAATGTGCATAAGATGTACATTACAACTATAGATTATATGAAAGAAATGCTTTAGAATATGTTTACCCCACGTCATCATGGGTGATACATGTAGAACAGTTCTACATTTTGGTTCCAAGTTCTTCACCTGCATTCCTCTTCCTAAGGTGTGGTGCTCTCAAATGTTTGAATTGAAAAGTTTCCTTGACTTCAAAAAAAGGGCTCCCRCAAGCTTTCCTTCGGACACAGAGAATAGTCGGGAAAATCGGTGGTTGTGAACGAATTTACCGATGATTCCTTGGAAAAAACGATTCTTCAAAGGTAAATGAAAATTCTTTTCCCCTGTATTTTTTTTTAAAACTTGTGGTTTTTGTTTCTCAAAATTCAAGAACAAAGATCTTCGTTTTCACTGCGAGATTAACATTGTTTTTACTAAATAATTATTTTAAATAAAAAATTTCGTTTAGAGTTTTTTTTAAACAAAATTTAAAAATAAAAGTATGTATTTTGAAAAGGAAAGTCAAATTGCATCTTAAAGTGTTAGCACATTGGTAAGAGGCTTGAGTATTAATATTCAGCTTACAAGCTTAAGTTTCAATGTGCCCTAAATTAAAATTATTTTTTATTTATTATTTTTTTACTAAATAATTATTTCAAAAACTCCAWTGACGGGAATTGGAACCAAAAAATATGGTACCATTTTCAAACGGGTGTTGTAGGGTGCTAACACCTTCCCTACGCTCAGTTAACTCTCGAATCAACAATCTGTTTTTCGTAAACCTTGTTTTTTTTAAATAGGTGACCAATCACACATCGTAGATGATTGGTGGCGACTCCAAACTCTTATCTCGAAAGAGACCCTTTAGGGATGACGTCGGTCACTCATAATTTAATGTACGCAACTACCACACGACCAGACATCACGTACAGTGTGAGTCAAGTGAGTCGGTTTATGGAAAATCCAAAAGAGTTTCATTTACTAGCAGTTAAGCGAATCATATGCTATCTCAAAGGAACTTGTGAATTTGGATTGTTCTATYAGAGAAATGGAGGAAAAGATTTGATTGGTTATACTAATAGTGACTATGTCAATGACGTTGAAGACAGAAAAAAGTCCATCGGGCTATATATTCATGATGAGTGAGGCTGCAATCATGGAGCTCGAAGAAACAACCAGTGATAAGTCTATCAAGAACTGAAGCAAAATTTATTGCAGCAGCAGCAAGTTCTTGTCAAGCTGTGTGGCTTAAACGAATACWTGAAGCAGTAGGAAGAAATCAAGCAAGTTCTACGATTTTATATTGTGACAATAGTTCTACCATAAAGTTGTCAAGAAATCCAGTTATGCATGGGAGAAGTAAACACATATGTACGCTTTCATTTCCCAAGAGATCTTAGGAGGAATGGAACTGTTGAGCTGTAACATTGTTGTTCACAAGAATAAGTAGTTGATGTCATGACTAAGCCACTCAAGTTAGGAGTTGTAGCATGTGTAAACTGATTGCGTGGATGATTAAGTTTAAGGAAGGTTGTTAGTTTGAATAAGTCTCCTAGTTTGTTAGAGGAATAAACTCACCTCAAAAAAACACTTGAATAAACTATCGGTTCTTCTTCATTAATTACTTTAGCAACTATTCTCTTTTCTAACAAAAGTGTGCATGGGATGTATTGTAAAGAAACTAACATAAAAGATTTCCTTAACAACTACTTCCAAATCTCTCAGCTCTCCCTCAAAGCTAACTTCAAAACTCAAAACAAACACAGATCAGATCGCCCATCAAATAAACTTCCAAAGAAAACACATCCATGGTCCATGGAGATGGAGTGTTGTTTTCAGATTCCCAACTGGCTCTGAACCTCCAATATGGTGTTGGCCGACTCCCTCAGCCGTCGGCAC
>NW_019104607.1:110447-130652 GCF_001995035.1 Momordica charantia
ATCCCATAGAACCCTTTGGCCAGGACGGAGACCGGGTGGATCCTCCTCTGGTCCCGAATCAACGATCGTGCCAGGCTCGCCACCGAGTACCCGATCGCCCAAGATGTGTATCCCTTGAGGCTTATCACTTCGTAAGCACCACCTAATGGTTTGTTGAGAATAAAATGAATCATGCCATCATTCCTCCGCTTAAATTAAATTTTTAGATTCAGAAGTAGTTTAATATTCATCCGCTTAAGCTTTTGGATTTAGTAGTTTAGTTTAATATGTTATTAGAGTAAGAATCTTGAATTTGAACTCTCCCCTCAGTTGAATTCAGTTACCTATCACTTCTTTGTGAATGTTCTCTAGTGTTTCCTTCTCATATGCGATTTGCTGATTTTTTAGAAAGCTGAGTATCGGCACACCGCCGACGCTTATGCTCGACCACAGCGCCACCGAGCTGTCACCGTGCTCTCCAACTATGTATGCCTGGAAACGTGAACATGTATAGTCTAAAGTTTTAAATATCTCTCGGAATACAAAAATGACATTTCCATATTTCTAGGGAGCTGATATTTCTAGAGTCTAAAGAAATATCAATAAGTATAAAACTATCAGTAACACGAACATAAATATATACCATCGATCCTTTTCAGAAATATACTTTGACAATGACATACATGTGTTTCTATAAATTCATCAACATTTCCATACAATTCAGAGCTCAACATTTCCATGTCCTGTATAATCTCTTTTCCGAGCTTAGAGGTCTAAATATGAACCCTAATTTCTAGAAATGGAAAGATTGTTTTTCGTTCTGATAAAGAGTCTATTTGGGGAAGATGAAAGGGGTTTAACCAGTGACTGACCTGGACATCCTGAGCGTTGACGTCGAGATGATCAGCGATGAGAAACCGAAACCTAGACGAGTCCAGATTCGTTCCCGATCCGATTACTCGATTCGACGGGAAACCTGAGAGCTTCCACGCGACGTAGGTCAAAACATCGACCGGATTCGAGACGATCAGCAGAATCGTGTCGGGAGAGTATTGAACGAGCGGARGGACGATTTTCTGAAACAGAGCAACGTTCCTTTGCAGCAGATTCAACCTAGACTCGCCGGCGATCTGGCGCGCGCCGGCCGTGACGATGCAGAGATCGGACCCGGCGGTGACGGAGTAATCGGTGGAGGCGTTGATTTTGGTTCGGGGGAGGAAGGCAGCGGCGTGCTGGAGGTCGAGCATCTCGCCGCGAAGCTTATCGGGCTTGGCGTCGACGAGAACGAGTTCTTCGACGAGATCTTGAGTGAGGATGGTCTGAGCAATGGCCATGCCGACATTTCCGGCTCCGATGACGGAGATTTTGGTGTGGCGCTTCAGAGCCGACGGCGGAGCGGCGTCACGGATTGGCTTGAAGAAGGCTTGGGAAATGTCGAGGCCGCCGGGACCTAACAAAGACTCCGATGAACTCTTCTGCATAATTCCAGTGGTAAAAGATTCTGAGATTGCGTCTTCGGAAGATAAATTACAGAGAACTTGGCGGATTTTAAATGGCCATTTCTCCAAAAAGGAGGAGGAAGAAGAAGAAAGGGGAAAGTGGAATAGCCGTGGGCAGATTTTCAACGGTCAACATTCTTCGGAGTTGATAGTTCCACTTGGCGCAGTTTTATTGGTCACGATGGGCCCCAGTTCTATTTTTAGAGTTCTATTCTATTCCATACTTTTATAATTTCCAAAAATCTGGAGATCACTGATTTTAAATATTATTTTAGTTTATTTAGATTCATTTTCGACTCTATGCTTCCAAAACATTTGTTTTGGTATTTTTAAACTGGGATCAATTTATTATTTATTTATAAAAACAAATTTTATACTATTTTTTAATACAAATTTATAGCTATATTTTAATAAATTTAGTGAAAGAAGTATCGTGTTAAAACTATAATAAAAAAATGAGGTAAAAATAAAAATAAAATACAAAAATGATCATTGTACAGCCACCAAAATAGAAATTTTAAAAGTATGTATATAAAAAACACATGTTATATTGATTACTTTTACAAATCCTCCCTTTCTTGGAGTTGGATTAAATAATTTAATGAATCGAGGACTTATTTATTTTATTCTGTACATAAAGCTCTTAAAATTCATTTTCTGCTAGCCAATAAAATTATGTTTGGTTAAGTACAAAAGAAAATCCGATTTTCTCTTTGTTTGTCCTCTCAAATTCCCAATTAACTTTTGTAAGATTAATTCAACCAAAAACATGTAAATAGTTGCGCAAGATGACCTGAACATTACAAAGAAAAAATGAAAAATAACAAAACTCAACAATTATTTTTGAAAAAAATGGAAAAAGTAATCTATTCATCCAAATCTGACAAATTATGAAGGGGTTTCTTCATTCTTTTTCAATTAAAAGATAAGAAAAATTGGGTAACCCATTGAAAATAAATTTTTTTAAAGTAAAATCAAACGAGAGTCGGTGGAAAATGTGCAGTGGGGAAAAATGAAAATCATGTGATGGGAGCGAGAAATCCCAAGCAAAAGGCACGAGAGGTTTGAAAGTTGTGGAGAATCGTTTTCCATCAACCACTAAACCAAGAAGATAGAAGAAGCTCAAGGTTTTGAGCTTTGGAACCGTGGGCGGGTTTGTTTACCTCACAATTATCAAAGGTTCATAGGTGGGATATCGAAACAAAATATAAAAAAGATATGAGGAAAAGTACGCTTTTTGATTCCAGAGGTTTGAATCAAGTTTCTATTTGATCCTAAAGTTTTAAAAATGGTTGCTTTTTATTTTATAGTAGGTGTTTCTTTGGTCTCTCAAAGTTTCAAAATGGACATTTTGGGTCCTTAAAATTTAAGAAATAATTCTAAATGGTCGTTTTATCTTTAGTTGACGATTAATATTGACTGTTAATAGTTTTCTCTCTCCTTCTCTTGTCTCAGTTGCCGGTGGGAGGAGAAGGTCTCCCTCTCTCCCTCGTTCCAAATCTGGAACGAAGGAGAGAGGGAGACCTTCCTTCCCCTTTGCAGCGCCGGTGATGGAGAAAATGCGGCGACGATGACAGTGGGTGGGGGTCGGCGGTGGCAGTAGTTAGCTGGAAATAGGAGAGAGATGGAAAGAGAGAGATGGAAAGAGAGAGTGAAAAGGGAGAGTGAAAAAATTACACATGGTCAACTAACGGTCAAATGACCATTTAAAATAATTTCCCAAACCTCAAAGATAAAAAAATGTACGTTTTGAAACTTAAGAGACGAAATAGACACAAACTACAAAACCTCAAGAATCAAAAATGTCAATTTTGAAACTTCAAGAATTAAATAAACACTTTTTCAAACCTCAGGGACCAAAAGTGTACTTTTTTCAAAAATATATATATACACACACGTATATACATGTCATATATATACGTATATACATATTTATATCTATAACTCTACCTATACATATATATACGTATATACATATACATATACAGATAGACGTATATACATGTACATATACATATACACTATATCAGGGACAAAAATGTATTTGATGAACATAATTTCAACACTAGTATAAAATATATATATATATATATATATATATATATCAAAATAACATGATTAAGATGAACATAATTTCAACACTAATATTTATTTATTTATTTATTTATTTATTTATTTATTTATCTATCTATCGATATGAACATAATTTCAAGAGTAATAATTTTTAACTAGGGTTAATAATTTAACTTATTTAAAAAAACGTGAAATGAAAATTTTTTAATTTAAATATTTGTTATGGATTTTTTATTTTTATAATAATTTTTTTAAAAAAAAACCCATCAACATTCCTACCAACATGATATTTCGAACCTTGGGTTAGATGGGGCCTTCTTTGCAATTTGCATTTTCACTAAACTTTAGTTTGTAACAATTTAGATTTTATATTTTTAAATTGGTAACAATTGAATTTTAGTATGTTACAATTTAGTTCTTATAGTCTAAATTTCGTAACAATTTAGTCTCTACTATGAAAAATCTCATCAAAGTTAACTGTCGATTTTTATTATATAAGGATTTAGTCTTTGTAATTTATAATAAACACATTTGTCCATCGATCTACGTATATAAGAAACATAACAAAAAATTTCACGACAGGGACCAAATCGTTACTAACTTTAAACTACTAGTACTAAATTGTTGCATACTAACATTAAGACTAAATTATTACCAATTTGTAAATACATTGACTAACCTATTACAAAGTAAAGTCGAGTTTTCAAATCGTCATTTCAATGAAAGTACAGAAGTCCAGAGTGATTTTCAATTAAGTTTTAATTTGGTTTTCATGGTTTAAATTTAGTTTTGGTTTGGCCAATATGGTGGAGTTGAGCTTGAGTTATCATGTAATCCTTAATTGATCCATTTTTATCCTCTACAAAATTCGCCCATTTTTCTTTTTCTTTTAACTCATGCCTAAACCCCAATATAGATGGCTAAACCAGTCAACCAAATTACAAAACACAAATTAGATATGTGGTAGGATTCCACGAATTGAAACTAAACTCAAATCTTAAGAATCAAATTGAAATTTTTGGTCAATTCAACTAATTAAAAAATATAGGATAAAATATATTTTTAAGATATGTTCTATTATGTTCCTATCTTCTAAAGAGTGACAATTTAGTCTAAAAGATAGTTTTAAAAAATCTTTGGAGTCAAACCTCTGGTACTATCACTCGATGGTGACGTGGCATTAATGACTTAAATATTTTTTTTTAATTTTATACTAATTTTAGCTTAGGTGTCAATTCTTCAGTCTCCTCCTAGTCGAAGCCCTTCCAATTCTGAACCTGTGCCCTTGCCTCGATCTTTTGAACGCCTCCTCAAATTTCTCACTGTATCTCAATCTCCAATACCGAAATTCGCCTGAAAATCACATCATGACATCATCGGAGGGAGTCGGTTCCACCCACACGCAGAGTCACAGTAGGACTTACCGGAACTGTCAACGGAGTTCTTAGTCTCTACCGACGACGACGACGATATCCAATGCCCATTACCTCCCAGAAGTCTCGCACATTGCTGATTTCCAAAACCAAAATTTCTCAAAATCTTTGAAACCAAATCCAGATTCAAAATATTTGGAAAAAAATACAATTTGTTTAAGATGATTTGGTTTTGTGTATATAGAAGACGGAAGAAATTATAACTCATTTATCGTGCTTTGAAAGATTTGGTCTGATTTTGTGTGTCCCTACCGTAGAAGGGAATTGGAACGGTGGAGCGAGGAGGAGGGATGAAGAGAGAGAAAAAAATGAAAATAAATAACATGTAACCTAAAATTAATATAAATAAATAAATATTCAACTCATCCCTGTGATGTCAGTATCCGTCAGTATTTTTTAAGGGTTAAAAGATCAAACTATCACTTTTTAAAACTTAGAGACCAAATAGAAATTTATCGTCAAACTCAAGGACCAAAATGTATTTTACCCAAAAATATATCTCCGATTAAAAATTCATGAATGTAATTCCTACCCTAACATATCTTTTTGTACTAAAAAAAATTGAAACTTTTGAAGATATCTCTCCAATTGTATGATATTGTCCGTTTTAGGCATAAGTCCTCGTGACTTTATTTTTGGAGAAATTGTCTTTCGTTTACATATCCATAAACTTTCTTTTATCTCACCAACAACGTAAACCGAGATTCGTCGACGTGAACGCATGCTTTGTCTTATTAGTGTGAGAACCTTAAATAAACTAACGATAACGTGAGACTTTAATCGCATTCTCAACATTGACCAAATTTATAGTCTAAGTTAATTTTTAGTTGTAATTCAAAACCACTTTCTCAATTATTTATTCAAATTTCAAAGCTTACAAAAAGTAAAACGACATACTTTTGTTGCGTGTCCATTGTAACAATTTATTTTTCTCCTCTCGTTAGTTTGTTTTCAAAAACTACTATTCAGAACAATACAACTAACAGTTGTTAGATTAGAAGAAGAAACAAACAAGGAACTATATCTGATAATGTTATGTAATTAAAAAAAAAAAGAAGAATATATTTTATCTTAACAATTGAGTCCTTCAATTGTGATTTAATACTATATTTTTAAATTGATTACAATTTAGTTCTTAAACTTTAATATAGAAAATTTAGTCCCTATAGTTTTTTAAATTGATCACAATTTAATTCTTAAACTTTGATATAGAAACTTTAGTCTCTACAGTTAAATTTGTGACAATTTAGTCTCCACCGTAAAAAATCTCATCAAAAAATAAAGTGTTGATTTTTATCCTACAAAGAATTAGTTTATGTAATTTATTAAGACAATTGATCCCTCATCGATTTATCGACCTACATATATAAAAAAAAAATAAAAAATAAAAAATTAACAAATATCTTTACGATGAGGACTAAATCGCTACAAAATTTAAACTAAAATGACTAAATTATTACATACTAAAAAATTGTTACCAATTTGAAACCACCTAAACGAAATCGTTACAAACTAAAGTTTAGGAACTAAATTGTTATTTCAATGAAAGTACTGGACCAAAAGTATTTTTTAACCTACTTTTATCTACCATACAATAATTGTCTATTTATAATTTACATTTGATTATAGAAATCAAATCTAAATTTTGATATATTCTTAAACATAGCAGAAATTTTGAAAATTTTACAAAAAAAAATAAAAAAAAAAGACGTAATCCAAATTATTTAAGGGAAAACACACTTAAGTCTGATGATGGAGACATTTGAAAATACATATGAAATTTCCCGACAAAAAGAAAAAGGGACCCAAAAGCTTAAACTAGATTATAGTAAATCTAATTAAATCAAGAGAAATTGATATTACAGGAGTTCGAAGACATGACCTCCTACACTAATAATTAAATCACCAATAAACTCAAGCTAATCTTATTAAGGTAAATTTGATCTTTTACAGCTTACAGGCAGAAAAACAGAAGAAATACCCCACACAAAAAGGGAGGGGGGAAGAAAAAAATATAAAGGGAATATTGAGGATATTGTTTTTTTTTTTCACAAATTTTATTCATTATGTAGAGCTGTACACGATATGAGTTTGCCAGAATCCTTGAACTGTGAGAACAAGCAGCAAAAGGAAGAGGCAGCGAGAACAGAAGAAGAAGAAGAAGAAGAAGAAGATAGCGAGAATCTAAAATATAAGTGTAACAAATGAGAGAAATCTCAGGTCTCTCACAGAAGCCAAGCTACCACCCAAACCCAAATCCAAACGTGTTCTCCCCACTGTAAGTAACATACAGAAATCCATCTTCATCCTTCTTCTCTTCATATATTGCAGACATTATTGCCCCTAAGAACCCAACAAAAAGACAAACAAGTCGTTTGCTCAGGCACATTGGATTACAACAAGCTATAGTTCTTCAGGAGTGAGAGACAACTTTTCATAGGAATACAAAATCTTTCAGGATCTTAGCTTTTTAGTTTGATTTTTTCAATCTAAGGCGAACCGAGAGAGAGGCAATTGCTCCCCCTCCCTCGCTTCGCCATGTAGTTCTTGAGGTCTTGCAAATCATACTCATGTTGAAGTTTTGGATTTAAACACCGATATAGTTATCGAAATTTGTGAACATGTCCTTCCATTGGGTTTTCCGCTGTTTAATAGAACTGGTGCACATGGGGGTTATGTGTACTAATCATGTTAAGGGTAACGCGATATCTAACAGGGTGGCATTTATTGATATATCATACTCGTAGCTTGATCAATATGTTGAGAATTGTTCTGGAAATCCGTTAAACGAACTTGTCCATGAGATGGACTTCTCACTATTCAAAAGTGGTCCTAGAGATATCCTATATATATTATAGACAAAAAGAGGATGTACCTGTAGGAGGGAGGACATTGTCCACAAATATAAAGATCGCTTTCTCCGGGCTCAATTTAATCCTTTTACGGATGACATAAACAAATTGTCCCACAGTAAGGTCAGCTGGAACTAGGTACCTGCAGTCGTAACGTCCAAATCTTAGCTACAGAAAGAGAAAGGAGTAAAGGGGTTGTCTGTTTTCTCCTTGCGTTTTCTAAATGAATCATATGCAGATTGATAACAGAACCATGAGAGAGTACAGAAAGATAATTAAAAAAGACACACACACACACATTCAGAGCAATTAAGGTCTTTTAGAAAGCAGCAATATTATATATTCAGCTCATCAGCATCAATCTTTCCCAAAAGATCTCTTTTTCGAAATTAACTTCACCTTTGATCAAATACAAAAGAATAATAGAATACAACTGAAAACTGCTAAATGAAAAAATGTGTAATTTTTGTGAGTGATCCTTACTTCTTCTTATCAATGCTAGGGATGTCACTTCTTTCTGCCTTCTCCACAATAACCTTGAAACCATAAAAGCAGAATTATAAACAAGCAGTAACAGATAGAACGTCTAAACGCATGCACAAACAAAACTACCAAATGAACTGCCATTATTTTGAGACATTTTATTCTTAAAAAATATTTCTCATCTGCTAAACCAGTGACAACATGAATGACAAGTGTCTGATAACCCCAGTTTTGGGAAAGAAATCAAAGACAACATTATCAATAGCTGATTTCTTTGCTTCCTTACCAAATGATAGACAAAAAAAGGACTCTGACAATAGAATAAAAACGTATTTGACTCCATACTTGGGAGTGAGGAGGTCAGAAAGAACATCAAAGCTTTGGTAAAACAGTATCTGAACATCAATTTGATAATAACCAATAGCCAATCAAATCGAGGTTGCAAAATAAAATCATTTCTTACCGGAATCCTATCAGGGTATTTCTCCCTAATCCTTGCAGCCTCTGCTTTTCTTTTTTCTAGTAAAAACAAACATGGAAAACTTATCAGTTTTTGTCTTAATAAAATATCTAGAGCAAAAGGAGAGAATATTTTGAAACATGGAGTTGAAGACTACCAAGATCATGCTCTTGCTTGAAGTAGCTCTTAGCCATCAGTCCTGGAATTATAATCCACGAAAGTCAGACTCCTTTAGTTTAAAAAGACGCAAACACAGAATTTTGAACAATTGAGAAACTAGCGAGCGGAAAATACGAACATTACAATTAACACCTGATGATAAACAGCGAAAAATCCCCACAATTGACGCCATAAAACATAATCGTGACCAACAGAAAAACCACCTTATCAATTAAAACCACCAACAATTTCACCAGTTCGCTAAAGTCGACAGCCCAACAAACTTTTACGGCTCTCCCAATCAACGAACAACAATAAAAACAATAGAAGTAAACAAAATTGAACACAATCAAACGAACTCAAACATCCAATCTTCACTGGAAGTGAAACAAGAGGCGAATTGATGGACAGAAACTCAGCTGATTTTCAAGTAGATCATGGAATTGAGAAAAGAATAAACGAACATAATCAACGATCATCGACGGAAAAAAGAACAAACCTACAGGAGAGTTGAGCAGAAACTAATCGACGCGCGAACCGAACTGAGTTGAAAACTGACCCAAAAGTCCGATTAACGAAAAAGGAAACTGGTTTCTTTGGGCGAGAAATTTTGCGAGAATCGAGCTTGATTGAATTGGAGATAAAAGAGAGAGAGAGAGGCCTTCGCGGTGGCGTTGCTTCGGTGTTCAATAATTTTTCATATTTTTAAAAGCATTTATCTGATTGTGATATGCAACTAATATATTAAACAAATTTAATAATTAAAAAGTTAACATAAACCCAGCTCGAATGATTAAGTTACATATTTTTCACTCAAATACAGTGAGTTCGAATTTATTTAGTAAATTTACGGTCAACGATTTTTTCAAAGCAAATTTTACAGAATAATAGTTCATAGACATCATCGAAAATCAAGATGATAATATATGAACTATGCTAGATTGACACATTATCAAAATCTTTTATCCTTAAGATAATGTTTGGTTTAAAGTAGGTTACCTCTGACATTTTTCAATTGTAATTATTTTTATGTTTCATTTTATTATTATTTTATTTTTTGAAAAATTTTCCTGTTATTGTTGAAATTGGTTGATAATAAATTTATATGGTAGGACAATGGACTAGAGAATATAAATTTAAATAAAAATTAGGTTGCTTAACAAAAAATTTTGTGAACTCCAGCAAAGAAAGGAAAAAAAAAAAAGACAATTTTTATAAATTTAACGAAGGAATTAAAAATTTTCATATCTTAGATTGTCTAACCTCTTATTTAAATTTTTATCCCTTCATTAAATACGAGTTTCGTGACGTTTGAGAGGAAACACATTTTAAGGTTTGGTTAATTAAATTTAATTTATTTTTTTTAAATCAATTACTAGAAGATTTTGTTAGGTTTTTAATTAAATTTAATTTCAATTTTTTTTAATCGATTATTTGTTTCTTTAAGATTGGGTTAGATTTTTTCTAGTTAAATTAGTTTAACATTTGTTTGTCTTTTTCCTTTTACCAAAAGATAAGAATTAAAAATTTCTAAAATTTAAATGTTTAATAGTAATTAGTTAAATTAACTTTTTTATGTTTTAGGATTTAGCTAAATTTAATTTAAAATTTATTTTTCTTTTAAATCAATTGCTTTAAGATTTTGTTAGATTTTTTAAGTTAAATTTAATTTAAATTAAGTTTTTTTTATAGCTCATAATTTATTTCTTTGTTTTTTTTCTTTATCAAAATGATAAGAATTTAACTTTAATTTATTTAAAAGAAAAATAGAAAATGTCCAATGTCGTATAACTTTTATTATTGTTTTCGACTTTTCTTTTTCTCTCCCACTAACTTTGAATTTACACCAAACTAGAAAATAGTTTTGAACATAAATTTTTTTTTTTAAGGTTTGGATTCAAAATTTTCAATCTACATTTTTTCTTAAAAAAACAACAGATCTCATCTCAACTAATTAGAAGACCAGATCCATATTTTCGACATTTGGTCGACATATCGACGATTAGGAAAAAACGATTTTCTACCCTATGTCAATGTCGAGACTGACATGTCGAGTGAAATTTATAACAATAATTACTGCTGAGTTAAGTTTATATCGGTCTAACCAGTTAAAACTTAAAAACAGTTTTTACGGCACTTTAAAATTTCAACCGACACTAACTAGTTAAATTACTTTCAATCCTCCCAGACACTTCTATACAGATATATCAAACACATCTTAAGTTCGTCATAAAACTTATCATAAGCCAAATTTTAACTTTAAAATTTGTAAAAGACTAAATTGAATAATCCTCAAACAGTTTGAACAAAAACAGTTGTTTACCCTTTAAAAAAACACAAAATTTTCAATATGTACTTGGTTGATTTATAAAGCGTTTAATACTTAATTATTTCAAATTTAATTTTAAAATGTTTTCCTGTTATAAAATTAATATGTACTTTTATAAATAATAGTAATTTAACAAGTGGATTACACGTTGTATCTTAATTTTATCGCATCATATATTAACCTTAGTTTTAGTTATAAAAAAGTTATGAATGAATCAAATACTACAATCATTTTTATTTATAAAAAAAATAAATTATCTATCAAGAGTAAATGAAGTGATTTTTCCGATGTTTTTTGATAATTATTTATTATTTTTAAAATTTAGTAACACTTATTAAAATAAATAGCTCACCATTTATTTACAACAACCTCATGGTTGGATAAACGTGCATTAACCTAACAATTTTTAAATATGTAAAAATATTTAAAATACAAAATAATGATATAAAAATTAACTATAAAATAATCCGAACTTAAAAATAGCAATATTGAAGAACAAAATCAAAGCGATTATCCTATATTTTTGTAAAATATATTTACTTCTTATTGATATTTGAGATCAAATTGACAAATACTTGCAAGATACACATCAACAAATTGAGATTCTAACACGTTTCATATTATACCATTCAACGACCTAATTAAATGTAAAAAATTTAATTTTAAAATTAATTTATATAAATAAAGGCAAAACTTTTGATATTCTTAACCTTTCATGTTTAATTCATTTTATCCACAATGCATTTAAATTTTGTTCCCTAAAAAAAATTATCAATATTTAAAATAAAAAATAATGATATTAAAATTAACTACAAAATAGTTTGAACTTAAAAATAGAACAAAATCAAGACGATTATCCTATATTTTCATAAAATATATTTACTTCTTACCGATGTTTGAGATCAAAATAACAAATGCTTGCAAGATAGACACAATAATCAACAATTGCTAAACAATGCCGCTCTACAACATAAAAAAGAATATTAAAAATGTTAGTATTCTATCACTAAATCTAGAAACCACGATGAACTAAAAAGAAAAAATATGTATAAAAAAACAGAATAAATTAGTGTGAAAATGAGGAGGAAGAGAACCACTTTTACAGTCGCAGAAAGTAGAAAATTATAAAAACCTTTGAGATTCTAACACTTTCCATATTCCACCATTTAACCTAATTAAATGTAAAAAATTAATTTATATAAATAAATGCAAAACTTTTGATATTCTTAACTTTCATCTTTGATTCATTTAATCCACTTTTGTGGTGCATTTAAATTTTGTTTCCTAAAAAAAATCAATATTTTAAATAAAAAATACTGATATTAAAATTAACTACAAAATAGTCTGAACTTCAAAATAGCAATATTGAATAACAAAATCAAGGGGATTATCCTATATTTTCATAAAATATATTTACTTCTTACCGGTGTTTGAGATCAAACTGACAAATGCTTGCAAGATACACAATGATCAACAATTGTTAAACAACGCCGCTCTACAACATAAAAAAGAATATTGAAAATGTTAGTATTCTATCACTAAATCTAAAAACCACGATGAACTAAAGAAATTAGTGTGGAAATGAGGAGGTAGAGAATCACTTTTACAGTTGTAGGAAATATAAAAATTACAACAACCTATGAGATTCCTAACACTTTTCATAATTCACCACTCAACCTAATTAAATGTATAAAAAAAATAATTTTAAATTAATTTATATAAATAAAGGCAAAACTTTTGATATTCTAATTAACCAAAAGAGAAGAGGGATGGATGAGAGAGACATAAATTGAAGAGAATGATAATTTCGATATTACAAAAGAAGTAAGAGTTAATATTGTCCAAAAAATATTTCTTCCACATCCATACTTTTTAATATATTAGTAACTTAACACGTGCGTTACACGTTATAACTTAATTTAAATCTAAGTCAATATTTCGTGTATTTGAGACTATTTTCTTGAAGCATATCTTTATCTCTTATTTAAGATCAAACTAATCGCTAGATAACACTACTTTGCCATTCAAATTAAAAAAAAAAAAATACTTAGTCAATTATGCTCTTGAAGGGAAATAGAAAGGAGAAATAAAAACAAACTGAGAGCTTATGTAAAAGTTTAATTGTGTGTAGAAAAATAGATGAGAGGTTTTTTTTTTTTTTTTTAAAGAAAGAGATGGGAGAATTTTGATATAGTTGTAGAAAATGAGAGGGTGATTGCAGATCTATTATAATTCTAAAATTTTTAAATTTTCATCGTCAATTATTATAAATAAAAATAACGTCATAAATTTTAAAATTAATTTTTTTGCAAAGGATTTTAAAAATAAACTTACAAATTTTTCCTATATTCAAACTTCTCGCCTTTTTTGCATTTAAATTTTATGAAATAATTAGTTTTAATATATTTTTATACTTTTATTATTTTACTATTAAAACGCTATAATTTTTTAAATTTCATCTTTTTTGAGAAAGAATTTTTTAAATTTCATTATTAATTATAATTAAAAATAAAATCATAAATTTTAGAAATAATTTTAATAATAAAATGACAACAATTTTATATTCACGTTTCTCACTTTTTATCAGTTAAATTTTATGAAATAATTAGTTTCAATATATTTTTAAAAAGTTACAGTATTTTTAAATAGTTGGATGATATTATAATCTAAATTAAAGATAAAATCATAAATTTTAGAATTAAATTTAGGAATAAATGGAAAAAATGTATACTAAGATTTTTCACATTATTTTCATTATTAATTTTAAATTATTAGTTTCAATGTGTATTTTAAGTTCTATTTTAAAATTTGTTTAATTACTAAAAGTGAAAAAAAAATTGTTGTCTACAAAAAGTGAAAAGAAAAATTAGAAATCATAAATTATGTTTTGAATAAAGAACATAGAGATGTTCATTTTGCAATCGTAATTTATGAATGCATCTAATTATTAGTTTCAATATTTTTTATATTTTTATATCTTTAAATATTGTTTAACTATTAAGCACTATAGTTTCCAAATTATATTTTTAATTATAATTAGAGATAAAGTCACCACATTTTAAAATTTATAACTTTATTAAAAAGTGAAAAATGAAAAATCACAAATTTGTTTTAAATAAAGAATATAGAGAGGTTTATTTGGTAATGACAAATTTTTAAATGTATCTAATTATTAGTTTAATATATTTTTTATTTTTTAACATTGTTTAACTATTAAAACATGACAAATATTTTGACAATCATGTGGCAAATTTGGGAATACAGGAATAGGGTGGTGTTCTGTGGTGAAAAGCCTTCTTTTGAGAGTATTTGCAGATCAGTTGACAAGCACTTGGGAGAAATTTTAAGCAACGGACCCTCAAGCAATTTAGCAATTATGAAGCAGAAAGAGAAATGTGCACAACCAACACACAAACATCAGTCCGAGGTGATAAATTGGATCCCCCCTCCGTTACATACCTGGAATGATGGTCTCGGAACAGGAGGAATCGGTTGGGTGATTCGAGATTGGGATGGTCAAACTGGGCGTGCAGGTTGTCTCTTTATAGCTGACAAACAAGAGGTCAAATTTTTGGAAACAATGGCTATTTGTGAAGGTTTTAAAGGTTTGAAGGAAGGAGGTTTTTACCCGAGTATAGCTGAATCGGACTCCCTCGAGGTCGTTCGTTTGCTGAATGGAGATGCTGAAGACCTCACTAAGATTCGATGGTTGATCAACGAGGCGAAAACTCGTGCTTCAGACGCCGGTGTAATTTCGATTCACCATATTGCGAGAGTTGGGAAAGACTTGGCTCATGAAATTGCGCGTTGGGCAATGGTTTCAGAGATATCGCTAGTGTGGGAGGCNAGTCTTTTTCAAAAAAAAAAAAAAAACTATTAAAACACTATGAAGTTTAAAATTTAATTATTAATTATAATTATAGATAAAATTATAGATTTTTAAATTAATTTTTAGGAATAAATTGATAAAATGTATATTCAAATTTTTTATATTATTTTTCACTGTTATTTCATGAATGTACTTAAATTATTAATTTCAATGTGTATTTGTACTTTATTTAAAAACTTATTTAATTAATTAATTGTTATAAGTGAAAAATGAAAAATCATAGATTTTAGAAGTGAATATTTTGAATGAAAAATAGAGAGGTTTATTTGGTTGAACAAAACTAACATCTTTTTTATTAAAAAAACATATTATTAATATTCTCTATAAAAAAATCTTTAATAAACAAAATTTTAAATATATAATTATGCTGAATGATATTAAAATAATGAATTATATATATATACCTTTCACCAAGGTTCATGACTCTTAAGCAATACTAATCTGAAAAATTGGAATGTGATCAGCTGCACTAATTAATAAACTTTGAAAATAATAAATCGTGATAGAGAAACATAAAAATAATAACAAACAAAAAAAAAAGTAGAAGAAGAAGAAGGAAAAAACTAAAACCTACCGACAGAGTATCAATTACTAATGTGTCACATTAGCAAGTAAAACAATAATAAATATACTATTTTAACTGCAAATGTATTTTCAAAATTTTTCCATTCAAAAATTTTATTTCAAATTTTTATTATTGATTAACTGTCCAAGAAAAAACAAATATTACCGATTGTTATTCACGAAAAGTTACATTAGGATTTAGGAACAATCTTTAAAATGGAAAGATATCGTTAGCTTTTTATTTCTTTGTCGTTTTCCTCCTTTCCAAAAATATGATTTCAAACCCATCTTTATAAATTTTTGTAAAAAGACAATTATAAAAACAATTTTTTTTAATTAAATAGGTATTAAATATTCGTCGACATGGACATTTCTATATATCTATAGATTATATTAAAAAAAATTGACAAAATATGAAAATATCAACAAAATATCATTAATATATACATAATATTAATATTAATTTACTTAGAGGTAGAAAAAAGTTTATTTGTTAATTTAAATATTTTTTACAATTTTTTATTTTTATAACTTTTACAAAAATATTTATCAACATCTACATTTTATCTTATTGATATTTCTATAACATCTACATTTTATCTTATTGATATTTCTATAAAATTGAGGTTTCGACATTTCTATTTCTACCGACACTTGGCACCTTGGTAATTTTCAAAAAAAGAAAAAAGAATCATTAGCTTTTGGACGGTCGGATTTGAGTGGAATTTCCCGGTGGGCGCGTTTCCGCTGCTTGATCCTTCCAGAAATATAGCGTTAAGAACTTAAACAATTTTATTATTTTAAGTCTTGGAGTTAGAGATTTGATTTGGAAATGTTTATATTTTGAATTTTTTTAATTGAATTAATTAAAATAACGGATACTTATATTTAATTATCCATAAGTTCGTTAATCAATACTAAATATAAAATGAGTGATGGGCAATTTTTTCTCTCTCATCATCTCTTCCTCTCTCTCACGCAACTTACTTCAATTTTTTTTTTTTTCATTTCCACCTTTTTCAAATTAATTTTCTCCCTCCTAATCATGTCAAATATTAGAATGTAATTTTGTCTACTCGTTTTTATGAATTAATTTAAAAAATTATAACTTATTTTATATAATTGATAATGAATTTAAAAAGCTGTGAGAACTTTTTCTTACTCTTTCTCCTAATTTTTTGTTCTCACAAGAACTTAGCATTCTCTATCCTTCAATATGTTTTTATCATTTAGTCAATTTCTTGTGTTTTTTTTTTATATTTTAGTTCGTTGACCTAACATTTAACTTTTAATTTTTCTTTCAATGCAATGTTAATAATTATAATTCCAAACAAGACTTGATTACCTACAATGTTGTTTGGAATTTTGGATTCAAAATAAATGAGAGCGCAAGTGTACACCCGTCACAAGTAGTAAAACGAAACGAGTATTCCGAGTATCGATCCTCAGGGACAAATGAAATCTTTTTATAGGAAATGTTAATGATCGGTAACTTTGTAATTGAATTTGGGATGAAAAATAATAAAGATAATGTTGGTTTTGATATTTAAAAACTCAATATAATAAACTCAGCCCATTTACTTCAAATTAGCTAGAAATACGCAAATTTTTTCCAACTAGGCGCCAGACGCCTCTCATGAATTTTCTTCGGTTTTACTTCGCATCTTCTTATGTCTAAGTGATTTTGAAGGTTTAAGTCCATTCTTAATATGTCTATTAGAAAAAAAAACTTAATTTAGTAAAAATCAACCGCAACCTTAGGTAGAGGTCCTATGTGTAGGCTACCCGAGCGAAATCTTTATGTCTAAAGTATTTCTAAATCAGTAAAGTTGTGAAAACGTATCAACCCTTTCAGTATTGATGCTTGGTTAAAACATTAATTGGCTAAATCAAGTTTCAACTTATGGAAACAACTTTAAATGATAAAATGGGAGAAAAACGCCTTTTGCCTTGTTGGATTTTAAAAACTTTAACTAACTATCCATAAACGAGTTTGAGAAAAATAAATTTAGCTCATGATGATAAAGGAAAAATAGAATTTAATGTTGATGGAAATAAACGACATGATTAAAAGATTAAAACAAGCTAAAAATGGTATAGTTGTAACCCGAATGACTCTAACCCGTTCTCTTTCAAGATTGGGGAGCAATACTCGGTCGATTCCTCAAGGTTGAGTGATTACAACTTCGTAATGAGAACAAGAGAGGGATGAGTAACAAAAAACTTGCTGGAATTTTAATTAAACAAGATTAAAGCTTACAATTCAAGACTAAATAAGGGTGAACTAGAAATAAGCAAGGTTTAAAACAAAAACAACTCAAAGACTCAAAGAGAAAACGTAAATAAGCTGAGAAGGAATGTCTAAAGCTAAAATGATCATTCCAGGATGATGAATGAAGAGAATTAGTTGCTGAATTTATAGGGACTTCAAGGTGGCTAGGAGGTTGAGAGCTTTGTGGAAAGCCATCCATTTCGAACACCTTTTGGTTGGTTAGTTATTGAATTGACAATCTTTCAATGCATGGAAGACACGTGGCAGAGCTTGGGAAGGCTTCAAATCAAACCAAAATGGCACAAAAGTGTAATTTCCGTTAGAAATCAACTCTAAATGATGTAAAAATGTCCTATGTGCATGTATAACCTAAGATAACTTAAAATGAAAGGTTTTTGATACTATAATAAGCTTAAAATACGGTTTCCAAGTTTAAAACGTTAGAAAACAGCACCCATTTAGCTTCTTTTTACCCTTATGAACAAGGGAAATCAAATGTATAAGTAATTTATTCAAATATGACATACTTGTGTGTGTGTGTTTTATGTTTAGGAACAAAAAAGGATGAAAATTCATATTGTAAGTTTATGTTAAATCAAGTAATCGAGGAACATGTTAAGTTGTTTATTCTTGCTTCTTATATTTTACTTATGTTAAATTTTTAAGTAACAACACTTCTCAATTTTTTTTAATCACATCAACCAAATTTGTGGTTGATGATAATTACTGAGACGTTGATTCAACATGGAAAATATAAAAAACTCAGTGAGGTAAACATTGAGAGATAAAAAGAGTCCAATTATATTTAAAATTTTAACTATTTAATTAATTTTTATGGTTTTAATGGAAGCATTAGTAGTCCAGATTCTACTAATGGACCGGATGTCCAAGAGATGAGTACTTTTGACTTTTCTAATTATTCTTTTGGAAAAGAATTCAAGAATCTCTTCGGTATCACAGAGGGAAATGCCGTTAATAACCCTGAAATAATGATGGATCACTCTGTTCCACCAGATTTTAAGGGAGATAATACGAAATCTTCTTCTGGTGTGCAGATTCCCCCTATTTTGCGGCTGTAGGGATCTCCTTGTCCCCTGTTAAATCAAAAGCATGAAAATACTTTCCTGGAACGTCCGTGGAATAAATGGTTATAAGAAGAGACTAAAAGTCAAGAAGACTATTATGAAATCCAATCCAGATGTGGTATTATTGCAGGAAACCAAACTTCAACAAATTGATCGGATAATCATCAAATCACTTTGGAGCTCCAAGGATGTAGGTTGGGCATGTTTGAATTCGAAAGGTAAATCAGGAGGTATTTTATCTTTATGGGATGAAAGCAGAATCGCAGTATCTGAAGTTCTAGAAGGCACTTGCTCAATTAGTATAGTAGTCTCTCTTTCCAATTTGAATAATGTGGTGATAACAAATGTTTATGGCCCAACAGATTACAGAAATAGGAAGCGATTATGGTCAGAACTCAGGGATATTTCAGGCTTTAGTGAAAAATTCTGGTGCTTGGGTGGTGATTTTAACGTATCAAGATGGCCTTCAGACAAATCTTCCGGGGGACGTATTACTAGGAGCATGAGAAAATTTAATTGTATCATTGGAGAGCTTGACCTTACGGAGGTTCCCTTATCTAATGGCAAATTCACATGGTCAAGAATGGGAAACGACTCTATACATTCACTTTTGGACAAATTTTTGCTATCCAAAGAATGGGATAACTTGTTTAACAACTCACGGGTAAGTAGAGTGGAAAGAATAACATCAGACCATTTTCCTATTGTCCTTGATGTAGGGGACTGCACATGGGGCCCTTCCCTGTTTCGCTTTTTCAACTCTTGGCTAAAGAATAAATAGTGCATTCGCCTAATTGGATTCAAACTTTCGGAGGATCGTTCTTATGGATGGGCCGGTTTTGTGATATCAACAAAGCTAAGGAATCTGAAAGCTGTGCTTAAACAGTGGAATACTCAAAATGACAAGATTCATAAGGAAAAAGAATAGAAGATTGTGTCTGAGATCAACGTCATTGATGCCAAAGATGAGTTACTTGGACTCTCTCCAACAGAAGTTGACAAGAGGTGCTCATTGAAGCATGACTTGCTGAGCTTGTATTTGTCGGAAGAACGAGTGTTGCTGCAAAAATGTAAACTCCATTGGCTTAAAGAAGGTGATGAAAACAGTAAGTTCTTTCATAGATACTT
>NW_019104607.1:131827-145435 GCF_001995035.1 Momordica charantia
TAACAGCGGATGAGGAAGAGGGGGCAGTGGATGTTGACAGGGCGGCTATGGAGGAAACAGAGAAAGTTCTGAATGTGTGCCTAATGGGGAAACTACTGGCGGGGAGGTCGATCTCTTGTGAGATTATCAGA
This sequence comes from Momordica charantia, assembly GCF_001995035.1. Next base: position 131,959 of record NW_019104607.1, read on the forward strand.
AATACAATGAAGAAAGCGTGGAAAATTGAGAACGGTCTATCTGTGGAAAGCATGGGGAGGAATCTCTGCCTCTTTACCTTTCCAAGGGTAATTGATAGGAACCGTGTCTTCAAGACAGGACCTTGGAGTTTTGACAAGTATTTGCTTGTTCTTGAGAATCCAGATACTATGGTTAGACCAGATGAGATGGATTTTGACAAGGCTTCCTTTTGGGTTCACTTCTTTAATCTCCCCTTGGGATGTCGAAACAAGACGATGGCACAGAGGTTGGGGAATGTGATTGGTGTTTAGGAGGACGTTGATTGTAGTAGGGATAGCTTTTGCGCGGGTGAAAGTCTCAAGGTTAGGATAAGATATGATATCATGAAGTCTCTAAGGAGAGGGATCAAAATAAACATTGATGGATCCATGGGTGGCGTTTGGATCCCTTTGGAGTATGAGCGACTGCCGGAATTCTGTTCCTTTTGTGGAAAAATTGGGCACAACGCCAAAGATTGTGAATCCTTTTTTGCAAAGGATGACAATCTGGTTCAGGTGGGGTATGGAACGTTGCTGCGATTCGATGGGACGGTGAAGAAGAACCCGAAGATGTTGAGGAAGGGTTTTGGGGATCTGATGCCGGAGGAGACGGATGGCTATGATAGGAGGGGCGGCGAGGCTGATCGCCGTGTGAACCACCAAATGGAAAGTCCAGATTTTGCCCAAAAGATCGTGGATACGACGGAAGTTATGGAAGGCATTAATGGAAAAGGAATGGGAAATAATTGCTTTCCAAATCAATCTGATTAGGGAAATAGAATCCCTGAAATCACGGAAGATTTGTTGGAGGAAAACGAAATATCCAAAGAAAGCAAAGCTAGCATGGAAAAGGTGCAGATCTTGGACTTTAATATACTTGATGGGCCTCTTTTTAAGCCTATAGAGACAGTGGTACAAGCTGAGCCCATATAGGAAACCAACAATCCAAGGAAAATATTGTCCTGGAAAAGAAGAGCACATGGAAAACAAAATCTGGTGGACGGTGAGGAGGGGCCGTCAGTTTTGGAAGGATCAAGGAAGAGGAAAGGTGTGGAGGAAGTCAATGAAACGGTGAAGAAAGCTAAGCAAGAGATTGAACAGAATGGAGTTCGTGTGGGACTCTCAGAATTATCGGCGGAGGCTGTTGTACAGCCCTGCCGGGACCAATGAAAACATTATGTCAGGAATGTCCGGGGTTTAGGGAATTCCTGGTCATTCAGAGCTTGTCGTGACATTATTAGTCACTTTGACCCCCATATTTTATTTTTAAGTGAGACTAAATGTAATGTGACCGTTATGAATAAATTGAACGCCACTTTCAATTATTATGGGTGTTTTCCGGTGAGCAGTTCGGGTGCTAAAGGAGGTATTTGCCTCTTTTGGAAGGAGAATGTGCAAGTTAAAATTCGGTCTTTTTCTTTCGCTCACATCGATGCAATGGTGTCGTGGGAGGGAGTGACGTGGAGGTTTATAGGTATTTATGGTCAGCCTGTGTCTCAAGAGCGGCGTTTCACTTGGGATTTGATCAGGAGGTAAGATGATAGTAGTGGGATGGCCTGGGTGATTGGTGGGGATTTTAACGAGATCCTTTGGGACCATGAAAAGTAAGGTGGTGCAGCCCGAGATGGAAATCTAATGGAAAATTTCAGAAATACGCTGGAGGATTACAATCTTACAGACCTTGGGTATTTTGGAAGCCCTTACACTTGGTTTAGGTTGTGGAGTTCGGGATGCCACATTTTTGAAAGGCTTGATAGGTTTGTTGGCAATGAAGCCTTCATCGATCTGTTTAAAGAAGCTACAGTCCAGCACTTGGACTGGTACTGTTCTGATCATAGGCCTATAATTATTGATACTGTTCGGGAGCCTCAGACGGTTTCTAAATTAAAGAGGTCATATGGATGCAAATTTAATGAAAACTGGGCAGCTCACCCAGAATGCAAAGAAATTATCTCTGATAGTTGGAGTGCTAATATCCAGCAGAATGTTTCTCTTTCTAAGAGCTTGGCATTGTGTTCAAAGAGGCTGGGCAGATGGGTGAAAACTAACAACAGAAATCTGTTTAACCAAATTCGAAAGCACATTAGCTGATGCGTACAACGAGGATCCCCCTTTGAATTTGGAGGTAATCGACAATTTGAAGGAGAAGCTTAATAAACTTCTTGAGGAGGAAGAAACTTACTGGAGACAGAGGTCTCGGGAGTGTTGGCTAAGATGGGGTGATAGAAATACAACTTGGTTTCATAAAAGAGCCTCAGTAAGGAAGAAAAGGAACGAGATTAGCGGGATAAATAACAGAGATGGTGTTTGGATGTCTAACGCCACTGAGATGGAGCAAATATTCACAGATTACTTCCAGGAGATTTTCTCTTCGTCGAATCCTACTACGAAAAATTTGGACTGGATCCTTCAATGTGTTCCCCAAAAGGTCAGTCAAAGTATGAATTCTGTTTTATTAGCTCCTTACAATAGATCGGAAATTGTTACAGCTTTAAAGCAAATGCAACCGTCCAAAGCCCCGGGGCCTGATGAATTCTGTGGGGGACAGAACCATTGATGGGTGCCTTGACATTTTGAACCGGAAGAGCTCTATACAAGATTAGAACCATACGAATATTGCTCTACTTCCTAAAGTGCAGAGACCCAGAGAGGTTGCGGACTTCAGGCCTATAAGCCTTTGTAATGTTTCATACAAACTAATCACAAAGGTGCTGGCAAACAGACTCAGAGTTATTTTGGGGGATAATATTATGGTGGGTCCATGAGTGCCTTCATTATGTTCGTGGTATGAAGAATGGTAGGACATGGCTTGCGGCAATAAAGTTAGATATGAGTAAGGCTTATGATCGGGTTGAATGAGTTTATTTGGCGAATCTTATGCTCAAATTGGGTTTTGATGGCAGTTGGGTTTCGTTGGTTATATAGTGTATTTCGACAGCCTCCTTTTCTATCCTTATAAATGGAGAAGCCAAAGGTCGCATAACGCCAACAAGGGGGTTGAGACAAGGGGATCCATTATCCCCGTATTTGTTTTTGATTTGTGTTGAGGGGCTCTCTTCCCTTCTTCAGAACTCGCATGCCAAGGTGAGAATTTCAGGTGTCTCTATAAACAGCAACTGCCTGTCAATTTCCCACTTATTTTTTGCTGATGATAGTATGATCTTTTGTCGGGCAAATGCTATTGAATGTGGTTGGCTGAAATCGATCCTGAGGATCTATGAGGAGGCGTCAGGTCAGAGCATTAATTTCAACAAGTCTGCCATGTGTGTTTCCCCTAATGTGCGGGGGTGTGCAAGTCCTATCTACAGCAAATTCTTGGTGTTCAGGTGGTCAATGATCTAGGAATCTATTTGGGGCTTCCTTCCTATTTTTCTCGCAGGAAAAAGGATGCTTTTAGTGCAGTGAAGGAGCGAGTTTGGAAGGTAATTCAGGGGTGGAAAGGTCATATTTTCTCAGCTAGTGGGAAAGAAATTCTTATAAAAAGCATTGCTCAAGCAATCCCCGCGTATGCAATGAGTTGTTTTAGGCTTCCCAAAAGTTTTTGTAAAGATGTGGAACGGATGATTTCTAGATTCTGGTGGGGATCGACGATCGACAAAAATCGTTTACATTGGAAGAGTTGGGATAAGATGTGCCGACCAAAGGAGGCTGGTGGACTGAATTTTAGGGACCTCGAGAATTTAACCAAGTCCTGCTAGCCAAACAGGTTTGGAGGATTCTCAAAGGACCCCATCTCTTGGTCTCTGAACTTTTAAAGGGATGCTACTTCCCTGAGTCAGACATACTAACTCAAAGTCCTCACTCTTCTGCCTCATACCTTTGGAAGGGTCTCCAATGGGGGAGGGAGCTATTGCTAAAAGGTCTCCGTATTAGAGTTGGGAATGGGAGAGGAACCAGGTTTTTCATGGATAAATGGCTACCGAGGGAAACTTCTTTTAGACTAATTTCCCCTTGCATTAATGGGGCAGATTTGAAAGTCTCGGATTTTATAACTTCTTCCAAACAGTGGGATATCCAGAAGTTGAGACAGTATGTTATTGAGGAAGATCTGGAGGCTATTGGACGAATACTCCTAAGCTGGTCTGAGGCTGAGGACGCTTCGGTGTGCCACTATGATCGTAGAGGGGTGTATTCGGTGAAAAGTGGCTATAAACTGGGCATGAACTTGAAGGATCTTCCTTCCTCTTCGAGTAATCACATATATAGTGGGTGGTGGAAATGCGGTGGAAGCAAAATATTCCCCCCAAAATTAAAATGTTCATTTGGCGAGTGTTCACGATGTGTGTGCCTTCATGGAACTCCTAAGTTTGAGAGGCATCGGTGTGAATCCAATGTGTGTAACGTGGGAAAAATGCAGAATCTACGAACCATGCTTTATTTCAATGTAAACGTGCAAGGGAGGTTTGGAATTTGGTCTTACCTCAGGTGAGATTCATCATAGGCCACAGTCCCTCTGTCCAGGACAAGTTCCTCACGCTTCAAGAAGCTCTTTCTGCTAAAGATTTTGAGTTAGCCTGTGTAAGCTGCTGGGCCATATGGAATGACAGAAATGCGATTAGGGCACAAGCGCAAGTACCTGATGGCAATTGTAGAAGCGAATGGATTCGGGCGTATATGAAAGAATTTGAAGGTTGCTGGCAGGTGAAGCATGTGTCTGAAACAAATTTGCAGTTATCCAGTTTTCGAACTTTTGTCTCAGTTTGGGTTCCTCCCCCCGCTGAATGGGTTAAGCTCAATGTTGATGCGGCGTGCAAATCTGAAATTTCTCGTACCGGTATCGGAGTGATTGGTCGAAATTGTGGGGGAAAGTTTTTGCAGCTCTGGCCAAAAATTTCGATGCGCAACTTGACCCTTTAGTAGCAGAACTTTCAGCCATTCGAGAAGGTCTTTATCTTGCTTCTCAATTGAATTTCAGTTTGGTACAGATAGAATCGGATTGCTTACAAGCAATTGAGCTAATTTCTGGAAACAGTGAATGTTGGCTGGAAACAGGAACTTTGGTTGACGATATTCGTCATGTTGCTTCTAATTTCTCTCAAGTTTGCTTTCTGCATGTGAGGAGGGAAGGAAATCGGGTGGCTCATCAGCTAGCGACGAAGGCTTTTGTAGGTGAGGTTGCCGGCGTTCGGTTTTCTAATTTTCCCATCTGGATTTTAAATGAATATGGAAGGGGCTCTTGTAATGTTCGGGCTTTAGCTGGTCCGTTTTGAGTTTCAATAAATTCTTTTCTCAAGAAAAAATAATAATAAAATTATGAAATTTCACGTACACTTACCGGCTAAATTAGATCAAAACCAAATTAAACTTCCAAAGTAATAATCCATCAATCTGAGAATATTCTTACCAGTAAAGACATATATCTTCCACGAATAAATACAAAATTTGAATCTCAAAAAAAATAAATAATAATTGAAGCACTATCGTAAGTTCGAATTTTCACATTATACTAAAAAAATTACAAAAGAATAAAGGCATGGTTGGTTTATATTTTATAAGAATATCTCTTAAAAAAATCTATTTTTGAAAATCATTGCACCATCTAAATCAAAATTTATATATTTAACATGTTAGCATTTTTTGAGCAGTATTCATTTTTTCAATTCGGGGGCTTTGGAGAGACGATGAATGTGTGGGAGACAATGCGGCAAAGGCGACCGGTGACAAGGATAGAAACAGTTGGCGGTGTCAAGAGAAGATTGGTCGGAGATGGGAGAAGAGAACGAGAGAGGAAGATATTAGGAAAATGGAGAGAACCCACACTAACGGTCAAAAGAGTTTAGGGACCATTTAGAATAATTTCTCAAACCTTAAAGATCAATAGTGTCTATTTTGAAACTTAGAGATCAAATAGATACCTACTCCAAACTTCAGGGACTAAAAATGTTCATTTCGAAACTTCAAGGACCAAATAGATATCTACTCTAAACTTCGGGGACAAAAAGTGTATTTTTCCCTCAAAATTAAATAGAAATATAATTTAAATACATAATTAAATTTTGGTTAAAAAAATACTTTTAGGACCTTTATGTACAGATTGGTTATAACTTCCTTAGTCAGTTATTTAATTTGCTTTATATCTCATGTATATATACAGATATTGTATTTTCATTTCAGGGGTAAAATGAGAATATTATCACATTCACACTCTATTATGGTATCAGAGCGTATATCTTCCGCAGAAGCTTCTCTCTCTAATTTTCCTTTTTCCGCCATGCCAACCACACCGTTTTCTTCTCCGGTTCGTCCAATTGATCCAATTGCTCCAGTTCTTGATGATTCTTCATCACCAAATTCTTCTTCGTCCGTGCCTGGTGTTGATTCAGTCCTCAGTCCATATTATCTTCACCATACGGATAACACAGGGCTTGTTCTTGTTACTCAACCGCTTACAGAGGAAAATTATTCCTCCTGGAGTCGGTCCATGCTCATTGCCCTCTCCGTCAAGAACAAGCTAGGGTTTATTGATGAATCTATTAGTCGACCGATTGGTGAACTGCTTCAGGCATGGATTCGCAATAATCATGTAGTTATTGCGTGGATTCTCAATTCTGTGTCGAAGGAAATCTCATCGAGCATTCTATTTTCGGAATCGGCTCGCGATATCTGGATCGATTTAAAGGAGTGCTTTGAGAAGAGTAACGGTCCTAGGATTTTTCAATTGAAGCGTGATCTTGCTCAATTGTCGCAAAATCAACAGTCCGTCAGTCTCTATTTCACTAAACTCAAAGCTATTTGGGATGAATTAAGTCAATATCGTCCTTTGTGCTCTTGTTCGTGTACGTGTGGTGGTGCCAAATCTGCTGCGGATTTTTTATAATATGAGTATCTGATGAGTTTTCTTATGGGATTGAATGAATCCTCTACTAATATTCGTGCTCAGTTACTTCTCATGGATTCGCCGCCTTCAATCAACAAAGCTTTTTCACTTGTTAATCAAGAGGAGCAACAACGATCTTTAGGTGTCTCCTCTTCTCCTTCTCCAGCTACCTCTCTTGCCCTAGCCGTTCAACATTCGGCCCATTCTAGCAAGACTATGGCAAAATCTTCGGCGACTACTTCGAAGGGAAAGAAGGAGAGACCATTCTGCACTCACTGTGGCCTCCTTGGTCACACCATTGACCGTTGCTACAAATTACACGGTTATCCTCCTGGATACCGTTCTCAGAATTCGCGGTCCTCGTCTCAGGCATTTGCTCACTCTGCTTCTTCGTAGACCACTGGCTCCAACGCATCGGTTTCTTCAGCTTCTTCTCCTACTATGCCGAATCCTGATGTTGTTGCTCAATGTCAACAGCTTCTCCAGCTTCTTCAGTCTCAAATGAATGTCTCGAAGGTTTCTACTTCTGATGCAGCTTCGAATCATATGACAGGTATTACTGCTTGTTCTTTAAATGCTGCTAATTTGTGGATTCTGGACTCTGGTGCTTCAGCGCATATTTGCTGTTCTCAGTCATTGTTTGAAACTGTTTCGCCTATTTCTCCAATCCATGTCAACTTGCCTGATAAGTCTCGGTTTGTTGTGCACTTAAGTGGTACTGTTCGGATATCAGAAGACTTATCTCTACACAATGTCTTCTTTATTCCTCAGTTCCAACTCAAACTAATATCAGTCAGCTCTTTGACACGAGATTTTCCTAATCTGAAAGTTGAGTTTGCTAATGATTCGTGTGTTCTTCAGGACAAGTGCACTTTGAAGATAATTGGCAAGGTTAGTCTGCGGAATGGCCTCTATATTCTTGGCGGTTCTTCTATTGATACATCTGGACTTACTGTTTGTCATTCCTCTCTTAGTATGCGTAAATTTCCATTTGAAACTTGGCACAATAGGTTTGGTCATCCTTCTTTTAAGCTGATGAATGTTTTAAGTCATGTTTTGCCCATTGTTGATTCTGTTTGTAAGGACCATTTTTGCTTCATTTGTCCTTTAGCCAAGCAAAAGAAATTATCTTTTGTTTCAAGAAATAATGTCTGCTCATGTTTTTGACATAATACATGCTGATATCTGGGGGCCCTTTGCTCATTTTACTCACCATGGGTATCGATACTTTCTTACTATTGTTGATACTGTAGTAGATTCACTTGGGTTTTTTTGTTACGCAACAAGTCTGATGTTCTGTTTGTGGTGCCACAATTTTTTGCCTATATTGAAACCCAGTTTCACACCTGTATTAAAGTTTTCAGATCTGATCATGCCTCTGAGCTTGCTTTTAAGGATTTTTTCCTTTCTAAGGGTGTTGTTCACCAATTTTCTTGCGTGGGGCGTCCTGAGCAGAATTCTGTGGTTGAGCGTAAGCATCAACATATCCTGAATGTTGCTAGCCCACTATATTTTCAGTCTAAAGTTCCTATCACTTTCTGGGGTGAATGTGTTCTAACTGCAGTGTTTTTAATCAACCGCACTCCCTCACCAACTCTTCATTGGAAGACCCCTTTCCATTCTTTATATGGCCGTGATCCTGATTATCAGTCTCTTTGGGTGTTTGGATCGCTTTGCTATGCTTCTACGCTGTCTCATAATCGAACTAAGTTTGATCCAAGGGCTACACTTGTTGCTGGGATGAAGGGATACACTCTGTATGACATTCAACAGAGAAAATTTTTTGTTTCTCATGATGTTATATTTCATGAGAACATGTTTCCTTTTAGTGAACAGTTTGTTGTATCTGATGTTGATCCTCTTCCCAACATTGTCTTTCCAAATTCTTTTGAGTTTGTTGCTTCAGATACCTCTATAGCTGCTGATAATTCGGGTTCTTTAGTTAATTCAGACAATGTTGCTACTGACAGTACTTCTGATGGTTCTGTTCGGCCATCTCTCTCTCCAATTGCAAGTTCTCATGGGAATGTTGCTCTTTCTGAGGTTGTTGGTAATGTTTGTCCAACTGCCACTGATATTGTTGATTCTGCTATTGTTGGCTCTCCGGTTGCTGTTGAGGCTCAGCTACTTCGACGTTCTAATCGTCTATCTCGACCTCCTTCATACCTCAGAGAATATCATTGTGCTCTCTTGAATGGTGATTGTTTTCCTACTGTCACTACTAAACATCCTTTGCACAATTATGTATCTTACTCTCGGTTGGCTCCGTCTCATTCTCATTTGGCCTTAGCTGTTTCTGTGCACGATGAACCACAATTTTATCACCAGGCTGTTTCTCATTCTCATTGGAGGACTACCATGACTGCTGAGATTGAAGCAATGGAGACTAATAGAACTTGGACTGTGGTTCCTTTACCTTCCACCCATCATTCCATTGGTTGTAAGTGGGTATACAAGGTCAAATTACATTCGGATGGATCTATTGAGCGTTATAAAGCTCGGTTGGTTGCCAAGGGTTATACCCAACTTGAAGGTCTTGACTACCTTGAAACGTTTTCTCCAGTGGCAAAAATGGTGACCGTCCGTGTTTTACTCACCATTGCAGTCTCCAAACAATGGTCTCTCATTCAATTGGATTTCAACAACGCCTTCCTCCATGGCGATCTCTTTGAGGAAGTCTACATGGACCTGCCACTTGGTTATAAGCCTACAGGTGTGGTTTCTCGTAAGGGGGAGCGTTTGGTTTGTCGTCTCCAAAAGTCCATCTATGGACTCAAGCAGGTCTCGCGACAGTGGTTTACAAAGTTTTTTATGCTCTTTTATCACTTGGTTTTGTTCAATCTCGGGCTGATTCTTCATTGTTCATACGAGGTTCTGGTGCTTCTTTTATGGCCTTATTAGTCTACATAGATGATTTATTGTGACTGGGGCTTCTCTGACTCTGGTTAATGAGTTTAAAGTTGTTCTTCATGATCGTTTTAAACTCAAAGATCTTGGTTCTCTTAATTTTTTCTTGGGTCTTGAATTGGCTCACTCTTCTAAGGGAATTTCTGTCTCACAGCGTCATTACACTCTTTCTCTTTTGGAGGAGGCTGGTTTACTTGGCTGCAAACCAGTTACTTGCCCGATGGATCCTAATCTTCGCCTAGAGGCTGCTGTTGATGCTGATGTTCTTCCAGATCAGTCTTTGTACCGCCGTTTGATTGGAAAGCTCATTTATTTGACTATTTCCCGCCTGACATAGCCTTTGCTGTCAATCGCTTAAGCCAGTTTGTTTCCAAGCCTGGTAAGATGAATCTTTCTGCAGTTTATCACTTGTTACGTTATTTGAAGCAATCTCCTGGTCGTGGTATTTTCTTGCCTGTCACTTCATCTTTTTCATTCAGGGCTTTTTCGGATGCTGACTGGGGATCGTGTGTTGATACCCGTCGTTCGACCACGAGATTCTGTGTTTTTCTTGGAGATTCTATTGTTTCATGGAAGGCCAAAAAGCAATCCACTGTGGCACGTTCTTCAGCAGAGGCCGAGCATCGGGCGTTAGCTACTACTACCTGTGAGTTGGTTTGGCTATCCAGTCTTCTTGTTGATTTTCAAGTTGCATTTGTTCCTCTAGCTCTCTTGTTCTGTGACAATCAAGCTGTCATTCACATAGCGTCGAATCCTAGTTTTCATGAACGTACTAAACATATAGAGTTGGACTGTCATTTTATTCGTGAGAAGATTATTTCTGGTTTTATCCGATTGATAACTATTCGTTCATCCCTCCAGTTGGCTGATGTGTTTACTAAACCCCTTCCAGCTGCTGTTCTTCATACCTTCATGTCCAAGATGGGCTTACTGGATATTTTTGCTCCATTTTGAGGGGGAGTTTTAGGACCTTTATGTACAGATTGGTTATAACTTCCTTAGTCAGTTATTTAATTTGCTTTATATCACGTCATGTATATATAGAGATATTGTATTTTCATTTCATGGGTAAAATGAGAATATTAATCACATTCACACTCTATTAAATACATTTGGTCTTTGTATTTTTACTCATGGTATTAAATATCCATCGATACGTCGACATTTCTATCGACATTTCTATGTACCTATGGATTTGACATCAACACATTTCAAATCATATTAAAAAAATCGACAAAATATGAAAAATATCAATAAAATGTCACTATTATATATAATATTAATATTAATTATTTTTAACTTATTTACAAATATAAAATTGTTTATCGTCAATTTAAATATTTTTTACAATTTTTTAATTTCTCGACTTCTACAAAAACATTCATTGACATTTTATCGATATTTCCATCGATATTTCTATGAAATTGAGACTTCAACATCTATATCGACATCGACATTTAAAATATTGTTTTTGCTAAAGTAACAGTTGTAATAATTTAGTCTCTGTACTTTCAAATTGATAACAATTTAGTCCCTAAATTTTAGTGTCTAACTGATATGAATATCCAAGCTATGTTCTCATTTGGTGAAGAGTCGCTTCTGTTCATGCAAGATAAGAAACTTTTTCCATCAAAGAAGCTTAATGAATATGAAAATTTAGATTCATTGTCATATTTAATGCATTATGTACTATTTAAATTCATGTATTTTCATTTAATAAGGTTCATGTATGGATGTGAAAATGTGTAGGTTAAATTTAGACTAGTTAGCCAAGAGTTGTGTCTTTTCATTTAGTATAAATACAGATGTACATTTGCTTTCCAAACACACAAAATTTGATGAATGAAAATTTCAAATTGAGTTTAATATCTGTCAAGCTTTAAGCTTTCTTTATATTATTGTGTTTAGAATGCATGTTTAGAACTTTCAATTTAGTTTGGTCAATTATGCTGTGGAGAGTTCAAAATCAATATAGGAACAAGTTCTCTTTTATTCTTGATCTTTAATCATATCTTTCCAAGTGTAAACCTGTTTAGCTTTCTTAGGGTTAGTTCATCATTTTGTTATTTAGTTTGGTCAATTATGTTGTGGAGAGTTCGAAATCAATATAGGAACAAGTTCTCCTTTATTCTTGATCTTTGATCATATCTTTCCAAGTGTAAATCTGTTTAGCTTTCTTAGGGTTAGTTCATCATTTTGTTATTGAGGTTATTCTTATTATTGTTGGGGGTTCACCTTGTATAAAGGAGTTCTCAAGCATAATTAAAGTAGTTCCTTTATCACTAACAATTTAGTCTATATAGTTTAAAATTTGAAACAATCTAGTCCCAACCATACGGTACAAAATCTCATCAAAATTGAGTGTGGATTTTTTTAAACAATTAAGTGTGGATTTTTTTGTATAACGATTTAGTCTTTATAATTTATAAATACATTTAGTCACTCATCGATTAATCGATCTATATATATATATATAACTTAACAAAAAAATTTATGATAGGGATTACATTGTTACAAACTTCTACAGGGACTAAATCGTTACATACTAAAGTTCAGGTGTTATTAATTTGGAAATACATAGACTAAATCGCTACAAACTAAAATTTAGGGAATAAATTGTTACAAATTAAAGTTTTGGGAATAAATCGTTACTGCAATGAGGGTAGGGGGGCAACAATATTTTTAAACTTTTAATTTTTTATTTAAAAAGTTAAGGATTACTAAATAAAAATAGTGTTTAAAATATAAAAATTAAATGTATAATTTAATCTATTTTTTGTTTCCTTTACAAAATTTGTAAAATAATAGATTTACCTCCGGTTATTAGACTTTACAAACTAAAATTGCCAAAGAATCGATCATAGTTCATGAATTATAGATATATGAATAATTTATTATCGAGTTTGGTGAGATGGGATTCATAGATATATGAATAATTTATTGTCAAGTTTGGTGAGACGGGATTCAAACCTACCAACAAGAAAGGCATGTACCAAAATATAGTGTGTTACAGTACTTAGAAGCTAGAAAGCTTTTGTTGTGACCTTTAGAAGGTGAATATGTGGGGAGATATTTGAGTGCTTTATATCCAATATTTGATTATAGTGGAACTCGCATATGAGCGGAAAATTGGACGTAGTCTATAAACTGTTGGGGTGAACTAGTATAAATCTACTGTGTCGTTTATTGTTTTCCATATATCTCTTTTGTGTTGTGTGATTGGCTTAGTTAACTAGATAACTTTGGAAGGGGAAATTATTAGGTGCGCCTAATTTCCCAACAAGTGGTATCAGAGCTGAAGATTACAGTATCATGGGATCCAGTCAGAAGTCACATCACTACTTTGAGGGGGTGTTGAGTTTGATGGGGAGAATTTTGGATTTTGGAAGATGTAGATTACAGATCTTCTTACATACAAGAAGATTCACAAGACTGTAAAAGAACGACCGGCCATTGGGATGTCAGATAAAGAGTGGACAAAGATGGATGAACAAGCGATAACAATCATCAGGCTGTGTTTGGTGATGAATCTGATGAGTCTCGTGGCGAGCCAGAAAAAAGCAATGAGACTGATGAAAGCTTTGACTGATAGGGTATGAAAAACCTTCTGCCAACAGCAAGGTGTATCTATCTCATCACGAGATAATTCAACATCCACGTGGAGGAGAATATCTCAGTGAACTCCCACATTAATGAGGTCATTGATCTGATGAACAAGTTGGAATCGATGAAGAT
>NW_019104607.1:181564-209993 GCF_001995035.1 Momordica charantia
CCGTTTTGTGATCCCAACGCGAGCAGTAGTATTCCGGCGCATTTTGGCTTTGACCCATACCAAATCGTAGCTCGATTCATGATACCCATCCTTGTTTGAAGCTAGAATTAAGTTACCCATTACTTTTCGGTATCGAACCAGCAAGCTCGAAGCTTCTTGGACCCGGATTCGGAAGCTCAAGCCTTCTCGACGTTGACCCACTTCTAACCTAAGAGGTTTTGGTGTGAGTCAGCAGGTAACGACTCACCTAGACTTAGTTTCGATTAAATTTAAAAGTTTTGAAGCGAACTCTAACCCAAGTTTGATTGTTTTTGGATTTATGAACCCTTCGGCGAGTTTAGTAGTCTGTTAGGACTTTGGTGTAAGTAGCCTCTTACTTTAGGGGATTGTTCGTTGCTGGTATGCTTGGTTGCTTATTATGTTATGTTCTCTCTTGGCTAAATCATGCTTCTCGTTAATTATTCTAACATATTGATCTTGTTGTTGGATGCATTGTGAATGATATGGATATAGTAACTTTAAATATTTATTTCTTGTTGATGGAAGATGTGTTAATTGTTCCGTTACTGAGAGTGGATATGCTTATGGTATGATATCATTACCGTGGTTTGGTGTTTGAACTGAATTCTGGAGAAGTATATTGCTGGATATATTATTGAATTATGGATAGTTATGTAAGTTGTGTGTTTATAGTGAGTTCTTGTGAGATTTATTATATAGTGAAAGCATAATGACATACTGGTTCATGATTAGTATCTTTGTCTGTGGTTATGATAGCATGCTGAAATGTATTTGTGAGCTGAGTGATGCATGGACCATGGCTTAAGAAAGCATATAGTAGGACTTCGGTGAGAGTTGGTTCTATTATGAAGTGAATGGGTGAGTATCAGGACCATAGGGTTGACACGACACTAGTTGGGTATCGAGGCTTTGAATAAATGGTCGAGGGTCGATACGCCAACTTTGGACAAAGATGAGTGTCGATGCTTTGAATAAACGGTCGAGGGTCGATGCGATGAATCTTAGAGAGAAGGCAAGTATTGGGGCCTTGAAGGGAAAGGACAAGGACCAATACGTTGCAAAGTCATCAAGGCCTGAATAGATGGTCAAGGGTCAATGCAACAGTTCGAGGCCTTGGGTGCAAAGGTCAATGATCGAACGCCAAGCGTCGTAAGGAAGTGTCGAGGCTCTGAATAGATGGTTAGGGGTCAGTACGACTCGAAGGAGTAAGTCTTGGAGGAATATGAGAGAGAATGAGTGAATCATGATGTGAGGATTGGGTTTTGACACGTAGTTTTCATGTTTAGTTGAGTTTATATTATATAAAGCAAGATGACTTATTAAGCATGCCATTTGAAATCCTTGTAAAGTATGTTGTTTATGCGTGACCCTTCAAGTAAGGAATGCTTACTGAGTACATGTTGTTGTACTCACCCCTTCTCCTTTTTCCTTCTAGATTTTGTAGGTAACGAGGTAACGTACGAAATGGTGATGGTGAGGAGGAGAATTGACTGGAAGGACCATACARCGTTGTGTTACTTTGTTTTCATTTTTAGATTGAATAGTGGAAGTTTTTTCTTTTAGCTTGATTTTATTATTTAGTTAATTGTTTAGTTTTGTTTAGATTCCTTTTGAAGAACGCTTTAAAGTTGTCATTATGAAACCTTTGAGATTAACTTTAGTTAAACGAATAGCTTTTGATTCATTATCATTTGAGGTTTCTCGTAGTGGATAGTTTATGGTTGGTAAATGTGGATTAATTTGCCTTAAACGAACTTGTTGGTCAAAATTGTAGTTTTTTTCTTTGTTGATGGTGTTGAGTGAATAGAAGGTCTTAGTAATGTGCCCCCATTTATTTTGTTGATGGTGTTGAGTGAATAGAAGGTCTTAGAGCGGAGTTGTTCTTGTAGATTGACTTAGATCCTAGGTTGTTGAGTGTTATGGTCTTTCTTGGTCTCCTTCTCCTCTCCATCACTAGGTATGTGGACTTGTTACCTTATGGTTGGTTGATTTATGGACTTATTATTCTCTTATATTGACTTTATGCGCTTATGCTTAACATGATTTGTTTTATGAATTGCTACGATTGATGATTAGTTACGCGTAGGATGCTCCCTTAGTTAACTAGATAGTTTTTCTAGAGTAGCTCAGAACTTGACAGTGGCGCAGTCAGGTCGCAGGGGAATGCCGGGGCAATTGGGACAATTAGGGCCGAATTCGGATTCCGAATCCTAGACTTGGGGCGTTACACTTATCTTTCCTGGTTACTTTTGCATAATCTCTAGAAGCTGTTTGGCGAATTTATTTGTTGCAATTTGTTTTAGCTACCGGGATTTCTTCTGAATTTTATCGCCTGCAGGGAAGTCGTAATCTTAGTTCCTAGATTTGGTGATCATGGGAGGTCATGGAGGTCTGAATATTCTTCCTCAAAAGCGATGGAATGTGTACAACTACGAGAACAGGGAGAAAGTGCGGCGAGATGAAGAAGCCGCAGCAAAAGAAGAACAGCTTAAACGCGAGCAGGCAAGGAAACGGGATGCCGAGTATCGTCTTGAGCAGCTTCGTACTGCACGGGGTTTAGCTCCAGTGAATGACGTTGCGAGGCCTCTAGAATCAGACCTGAAACCTGGTCACATAAATCTATTTGAAGGAATCAAGATTTTTGATCCAATTAATGGTTCAGAGAACAGAGTTGAAGATGGATCTAAGAAGAAGAGGATGAAGAAGGAAGAAGTGGAAAAAAAGGTTATCACAGCTGAAGACGAGAAGTATAAGTTAGGTTATGGTGTTGCTGGAAAAGGAGTCAAGTTGCCATGGTACCTTGAGAGGCCTATGGATGATTCTGATAGCGATGAAAATGACAGTTCATCGAGAGTGGTGAGTGGGGATGTAAAAAAAGGAGAAAAGAAAACCTTGGAAGAACTGAGAGCCGAGCGTTTGAGGCGAGAGCAGAAGGAGAAGGGAAGGGAGCGTGCTCTAATTGCAGAGAGAAGCCGGAAGATCGGGTCAGCTTTTAGAGAAGGAGATTCATCATCCAGGAGGTAAGCTAAGCTAACAACAATTTTCTTGTCTTTCTTATGTGTTTGGAGAGGTCATGTTACATTACTTTCTTAAGCCATAGGATTACCTTCTAATGGGATTATAGATGGTTAGATTATAAGGAAATCTATTTTTATTCAGAAAACTTGAATTCTTTTGCTTGAGAAAAACATTATGAAACTACAAGTTCTTTTCTTTCATTCAAGAACTTTGAGGCAAATCAAAATTATCACCGACTTTTTCTGACGCAAACGATCTATTATCCTATCTCTATATTTTATTCATCAATCTGCAATCCTCAGAACATTTAGGCCCGATTGATGGGTTCAGAATCATGTCATTCACTTGTAAACATAAACATGTTCAGAAGAATAAGGCATCTCTCTTGACCATGCAGGTGGAAATCCAGACGATAAGGACACATATCCTCAGGATTATGATATCATCTTGGTTTTAGCTTGCAGTTTTTGAAGAATGCTGACTTCCAGTATATTGAGATGATCTTTTGAAGTGCAAATTCTAAGCGTAAAATGTTATTTGCATCTTATAATGGTGTGATGCATTTCAATGCTCTTAAATGAAGATCCCAGGGAATTGTTTATGTTCAAAGCCCTCCTGAAAATTTTGATACTCTTTGGGTGAAATTTATGTGGGCCTTGTGGAATATGTAATTTGCAGTTCGTGCGGACAAATATGTTCTCAACTCTCTACTGGAATCCATTGTACTATTCTCATATGTAAGTGAAAACTGATCCGAGTTTGTCAAAAATTTCAAACTTCATCATTTGTTTTTACTAGTAACAAGGCAATTGCAAATGTCTCAATAATGCCTTATTTCTTTGAAATTAGTGTGAAAAAACACATTCTTACTGTACCAATCCATCTGTGGAGTAAAATGCAATTTGTTCAAACTGCATAATTTAAAGGTTAAATTATCACAATCAACCATCTTCCGAAATGTAGAATATAAGAAAAATGTAATCCTACAAAAAAAAATCTTGGTGGGTGGCTTTATAAACTTCAAATTAGGTGTGTTAGGCTGGATTTGAAGCTCATGATTTGTAAAAATAAATATTATAAGTAAATTTCATAAGCATAAACCTATAACCGAGGTAGATTCTTTCATTCGTATCTTGAGGTAAGCTGGTATTTTGATTTAATGGCACAGTGGAAGGAAAATAAAAAATGCTGAACAATTGAGGATGTAAAATTATTAACTGAACAGTTCCACAGTGAAAAATATAACAAGTTGAATGGTAAGAGAAGCAGAAGGAAGAAAAAAACAAGAAAAAACTCTTTTAAGTTACAGAGAGTGTGGAGTGTGCTACCTTGCAAATTCAGCAACTACAAATTCTTGAACACCACCTAACAATTTGCTACTTCAACAAATAAAAACTTACTACAGATCCACCCACTGAACATTAGTAGTTCCCTTCCTTTCATCACAGAGAATATAATGATGTAAATCCACTTTGCTGCAAGGAGATTCTCAAGTCTTCTTAATAATATAGCCAAAGATTATTCCGATCAATCCGATTAATATGACGAACAGGAACGAGATGCCACCGGCRTTTTTCCTGCCTTCACGCTTCAACAGTTCCTGCACAATGCAAACCCTCCACAACATAAGAAACTGATGTAGCTCTGATATTATAATTCTAATATTCCATGAAAATAAGGATCAGATTTGAGCATGACAAACCCAACAGTGTAATCAGTAATCACAAACTAAATTCAACATGGAAAATATTTTAAGAGTAACTTTCAAGAGGTTTCAGGCAAAGAGACCAAGAAATTTTTTGAAGAATCTCAAAAGTAAAGGTGATGTTTCCAAAATCCAATGCAACATGAAACTTCTTGTGCAAAATTGCATTTACTGAAGCTTCAAACCGATCCCTCTTACCAATTCCTGACGAAGTTTGTTGTTCTGTTGGATGGCATTATTCTTTTCTTCTGTGAGTTTAGTTATGAGGGCTCTAGCCTGCACATATATCGGTGGTCAATAAACTTGCAACAAAAGTATGTAGCGGCCTGCTAGAAGCAGAAGGCATATGCATATACGAAAACACACAAAACACACAAAACACACGTACACAAATAGCTGAAGTGGCCCAAGATTTAGTCAATCAAACCATCTGCCGAATAATTTAAAAAGATCTGAGAACCATGACAAAGGTTTGAGAACATTGCACAAACAAATAAGAAAAGAACAATATTCTTATTTAAAGGAACAAGAGAACGAGTGATCCAGAGGTGGTTGGAATTATACATTATTGTACTTTTCAGATTTTGGCAAGGAGCTCTGAAGCAAAACGGATGGAGTTTCACATATTACCTCCAATATCTTTAACCTAATTAGTATCTAGTCACACTTGTGATTTGAGGCTCAGAAAAAATTATGTCTTGGAAGATAGAAGCACATTCTTTCTATAATTGAATGGGGGGTATAGTCACCACGTCATAAGCCTAGCTTAGGATCTTTGGGCAAAGAGACTTAGGATTAGCTGTGTAAGGAAATTAAGTTGGATGGTGATGTCAAGGAATAGAGTATTCGTGGGAGTATTAGAACATTGAACGAGCAAGCCAACCGAACACATAAAACATGCTTTAGAGTATCAGTTAGTTGCTATGAAACTTTGGAAAGAGTATAAATAAACAGCCACAAGGATATAGCATCACTTTCTTTATGGATAAAGGATCCTTTAAATCAACCAGTTTTGGGAAGGTTCTCTCCAAGTGGACATCCTGTCCTAACTCTTTACTTGTCATTGGGAAAATGTAAAATATTTACTGACTGGGGTAGGTGATGCTCTTGAACTCATGACCTCAAAAATATTGAGGTTTACAGTTTACCTCTTCACCACCCCACTAGACCAATCCATGGTGTTTCTATCCCAATATTGCAATACTTGTGGACAAGAAATTATGTCCAAAGCATATATCCATGAATTCATTAACCCTAGCAGAATTATGCTAAGTTCATTGTTTTCTGATGATAATAGTTGTATTTAAAGTTAGGAAATACAATAAAAGATCATATAAGAGACCAGACCATTACAAGAAATCTATACAACACAAGTAACCAGCAAGTTTACTCAAAATCTCAAAAGTAAATTCTCAACTATGAATATTATGACAAGGAAGTTACATTCACGTCTGTGTTCACACTAGAACATCTTTCACATAATATGATCTTTCAGGTAAGGCTGGAAATACAATAAAAGATCCTTGAAATATAGCCAATCATTTTGAGAAATCCACAAAAGAAATTCCAACAGGCAACATTTTCACCCAAATCTTGACTAGTATATCATCAATTACTAAAAATACAATGCTTGGAAAATTATATTGTTTACTGCTCAGAGTAAAGTAACACTCCAACCACAAGGTCATATATTTGCATTGAGTTCTATCTTATAACAATTTTATCATAGAAGTGGAAATTTGGCTGAAAAAACCGAATACATCATAAAAGACACATAAATCAGGCATCAGAGTTACAGAACACAAAATAGAGAATCATCATAAACAGCAGGCACAGAACCTTATGCCTATAACATGCAAAAAATCATCCTATCTTTTACCTCTGCAGATTTATCCTGGGGCTCCAACCGTTCAACATATCCCCTTGTAGCCTGCTGCAAACAGAAGGTAAAGGCGTGTAAATCAAATTGGGAAAATGAATGAATAAGGGAAAAGAGAAAAAAGGGAATCTGACTACTCACAGTATTTAACTCGGTATCATTGAAGTTTCCATTTTCTGAAACAGAGCCTCTTGGGGACGACCCTTCTTCAGAACCTTCCGGTACTGGAGAAGGTGGTTGAGGTGGAGAAACATAAACGACTTTCAATTTGCATTCTTCTACCACATGCCCTGCCTCCTTATTGAACTGCAAATCCCAAGCCCATAAAAAAGAGTAAAAGGCTAATAAGAACCACAAGCCTTAAACATTCACACTATAAAATACCATTTCTGCGTTGATCTCCTTTGCGGATGCGCCATCAACAGTTTTAACACTCTGGAGGAGAAACTTGTCTTTGCATTGCATATCAGCAGGAGCCTCTTTCTGGGCTTGCATGGTGACTGCACAACAGAAGGGCTCCCAAAATAAGTAACCACAAAAATTGTTCGAAATTAAAAGCCATTAGTGAAATATATGATATTGGCATTTGGCACCTATAACGTCACATGTCGACCGAGGTGAGACAATTCCAGTGTTTGGGCGAACGCAGTACTTTTTAGGGTTCGTAGTTTTAACCTGGAAAAGGATAAAATTCATATTGAGTGGACAGAAACATGGAACAAAATGATCAAACACGAGTTCAATCTGCGCGCATTTTGCCAGTAAATAAAGAATTATAAACTGAAAAAAAAAACCCCCCGTTAGCAAATTGAAAATTGACGAAATTAACAAACTTCGTAACGTGATCTGACGCCAGACAGATATATCAAGAGAAAAAGGAAAAGAAATAACAAAAATTGCATACGCCTACATCACAAATCCAAAACACCTTCTTAGGAACACTAAAGCATTTCACTGGAAAAAGATCAATTACCCAGATCATAAAAATTGAACTGAACTAAAAAGAATCGTACCTTAAATGCAACGTAGCTCTCGGTCTTGTTCGACAATTGAAGGGAACAAGAGATCTGCTTCTTCAATTCGACTAACCGCAAAGAAACAGCAAAAAGAAAAGAAAGTAAGGAGAGAACAAAATTGAAAGACGCAAAAAAACCCCCAAAAGATTACAGATCCGCGTGTTAGAAACGAGTAATTTCGTCCCGACAACTACTCACAGGGAAACTTGAGCTCGAGAGGTTCGATGCTGAGGAGTTCTCCCGTACTCATTGTTGGAACAGTGGCCCGCGAACACAGGGAAGAAGAATTGAGGAATACAGAACAGAAACTAGAGGAAGAGCAGAGGAGAATCTGGAAATGAGTTTCGTTGAGAGCAAGTTTCGCGAACAGATCGAGAAAAGAGAGGAGCAACAATGGCGAACGTGCTGAAGACAAGAGAAGGCTCCACGAAAACACGTGCACCAAACCAAGTAACTCCTCTCTCTCTCTCTCTCTCTTTCTCTCTTCTCTCCTTTATTTAGCCGATCGGTCATTTTCGATGGGCCTTTCGGGCCTTTATTGGGCTTTTATTGGGCCTCTCTTTTTTGCAATATTTGTATTAAAGCCATAATAGGAATTTAATCTTGCAGAAATAGTAATTTTAAGGCTTAATTGTAAATGTGGTAAAAAACTAAATTGCATGCCAATTACTGATTACTATAATTGTCTCAATTAATGTTTGGGGCACTCATAAATTATACAGACCAATTATTTCTGTAGACAAAATTAGGAACAAATGTATTATTGCTTGCCTAGGCATAATTCAATTGATTAATGCATATATCTTCAACAAAAGGTTAGACGTTGTCAAAACGAACATAACTCATGATAATTGACATATACCTCTAACCAAAAGGTTGTGAGTTCGAATCCCCTCCTCAACATGTTGTACTAATAAAATTTATACCTCCAAAATACAATTCAAATTCAAAACTCTATATAAGATTGAATAAACTACCATCTTACCTCAATTATCCATTGTTTTTTTGGTATAACAAAAGTGAGATGAGATTGAAATTCTAACCTCTATGGGAGGAGCAATGTGAGTTATCCATAGAACTCATGTTGGCCTCAAAAAAGTACTATTAACTCTATATATATTTTTTTTGATACTAGTGAGTGTCTACCAATTTATGCTCATCTCGGTTATCCACCGCCTGACCTTACAATATTTGACGCTACAAAACATGTAGAAATTAATTTTTAAGATAGGCATCATGGAGTTTGAACTCATTCCCTCCCACTTTACCTTAGTCCCTTTGGACCAATGAACCACTCATGACGGTTAAAAGTATTATTAACTATTATTGAAACATTTTTCAAAATTTTCATAAACATGTTCTTGAAAATTCTAAAAACACAGAAGCACATAAACACTAACTCTAAACATCATCCTCAATCATATATTCTTCCAAGGGAGAAAATTACAAGCAGTTACAGATTCAGCTCTCACTTCTCATTCCATAAAAAAAATACAAGAAAATGTGGATAATTTTAGGCCAGCCATTGGTAACACTGAACAAAGCTTTTATTCCAGAGAATTAACACTAGTGTACTTATAATAGATGCCTCTATTTTGGTTGAAGATATCAAAACCTTTTTGCCATTTAGAACAGTCAACAATTATAAAGGAAACATACTGCTGAGAAGTCATCTGGTGGTGGTTAAGGCTTTATTTTCTCCAACAACTTCTCAGCTTCAATAAATCCGATCGATCCCAAYGATAAATACTTTGCAAACTTCCACCTGTTCGTGCCCGATTTTTGTTGTTGAAATTAAATAAAATAGCATCAAACTGATGGATTTTTTTTCAAAGGCAATATCCCAAGCATTTATGAATCATGTGAAAACAGAGAAACTGGGTACCTGGGTGTGTAAGGAAGTGCAAAACAATGGAGATGTAGGTGATTGACACTGTTCAATGGTGGCTGATGGAAGCCAAATCTTTCAGGAAAGAAAAAATAAAGATGAGCATCAATTTAGTATTATGCAGTCTTGAGAATATAAAGGATAAGAGAACTAAATGTAGAGTTGAAATAGACAAGTTGGGAACCATGCAGTGTTTCCTTTATAAGGAACAAAGCATTTCATTGATAAAATGTAATATACAAAGAGGACCTCGAAAAACCGACCAAGTTACAAAAATCTCTTCGCCCTCGAGGGGTTGGCCTGAGTACTAAGAGCTTGGGATGTTTGGAGATACCTTACGAGATCAGCTCGATGTAAAATATTTAGGGGTCGTTTGACATCGTTCCTATTTCTTGTTTCTTGTTTTCTATTTCTAGTGAGAAACAAAATTGCGTTTCGTATGTGTTTCTTGTTTCTTATTTGTTTTTTATTAAAAAAGAAACAAAAATACGTTTGGTAATCATTTCTAGTTTCTTGCTCTTTGAAATTTTAAATTAAAAAAGTAAAAAAATTTTATATGACAATTAATTTTTCAAATTAAATATTTAAATATTTATGTTATATTTATTTTTTGATATTTATTATATATTTTATAAGTAAAAAAAAGATAAAATAATATTTTTATCAATGTTTTGAAAAAAAAAAAAAACTAAAAACAAAAACAAGAAAACAAGAAACTTGATTATGTTGTTTTCAGAATGTATACACAATTTTAGAAACATTTTCTAAAATAAAAAATAAGAAATAAGAATAATTACCAAATACTTATATCTCTAAAAGACCGAAAATGAGAAACAGAAAACAAAAAATAGGAAATGGAAACTTTACCATGGGCCTATGTGTCTATATAGATCCTGTTTATGGATTAACGAAAATGTGCAAAAGCTTTATTTGCCTCTGTCATTTTACGAGTCTCTTCCTTTTTACGTATGACATTGTCAATCCCTTTGGCAACATCCACTAATTCGAAATGGACCGAACTGTCTCACGCGTTCTGAACCTAGCTCACGTACCGCTTTAATGGACGAATAGCCCGATCATTTGAACATACTATAGTCCCAAGCAGCGGAAAGCCAACATCGACGTGCCAAACCTTCTCGTCAATGTGAGCTCTTGGAAAGATCAGCCTTAATTGACTAGTTATAAATAGAACCAAACTCTGGATCAAAGGATTATCCCGAACCTGGCTCTAGGGGGGAAAAACCTCCTAGTCACGAACATATGATTGTTATTCCTATCAAGTCCTTGGAAGACTGTTTGACCAAATTTCTCAAAAGAAAGCTCCAAAAGAATTTAGCTGAAGTACTTTGAGCCTAATGTTTATATTATAACTATGGCCACAGAACATGAGAAAAGAAATCTGCCACATGGTTTTACATTGGTTGTTCACGTACTCCTAGCACTGGAATAGTCTACAACCCAACCTTTCACCTTGGAGAAAAATTTTCCAAACACAACCTTATGCTAAAACCCATTTGTTTATATTAGGCATTTTACATCTTAAGCAGACCCAGTCCTTCAGCAGAAATCAGATCACTTAAAGAAATAAGACTAAAAACTGCTCTCCTTTTAAAAAAAAGTTTAAATACTAATTTTACTAATTTGATCCTGGTACTTTAAGTTTTGGTTCATTTTGGTCCTTGTACGTTCAAAGCGTCCAATTTCATCTCTGTATTGTCATCTTTTGTTCATTTTAGTTCCTCTACTTGCAAAATGTCAGTTTTGGTCTCCATACTTTCGAGAAATGACCATTTTGATCCGTATTTGCAAAATTTTAATATAAATTTTAGACCAAAATGGTCGCTTTTTTAAAATACAGAGACCAAAATGGATGTTTTGTAAGTATAGGCACTAAAATGAACAAAATTAGCATGGAGACCAAAATCGACATTTTGAAAGTACAGAAACCAAAATAAACCAAAGTCAAAAGTAAAAGAACGGAACTTGGTATTTAAACGTTTAAAAAAACTATAACGCTCTTCAAGTATCTTTCCTACATCTGTGCTGCTGCTCAACAGAAAGGCCACCCATATTCTTCATGCAATCTAGCAAATTGAGCTCAATGTCCAAGGTATCCTTTGGCCATGGACGAATTTTTTAGAACAAATCGAAAAGCCAAACTTGCAGAACTTCACCACTACAGTACATTATTCATCACTTAATCTACCTCACAAGAAAGAAAGAACTAAGCTGCTACCGGGATACTGTCTTTAAAGTAGCTTCCTTGATGAATGCTTTCCTCACTAATATAATTATTCAAAATATATTACCATCAACCAATACAAACAGCAACAAACTTTAAAAAGTTTTCACAATATTATGCCACAAACTATTTTGATGTGCAATATAAAGTTATCCGTACGTATGAAAGGGTTGAGAGATCGTTAGTTCATTCATTAAGGTATCTATAAAACATTAAATTTACCGTAACTCATCAAGATAAGTTTTTGAGTCGATTAGTGATTTAACTCAGTATCAGAGCAAGAGGTCATGTGCTCGAATCCTTGTAATATCATTTTCTCCTCATTTAATATTGTTTACCACTTGTTGAGTCACGAATCCTTGTAATATCATTTTCTCCTCATTTAATATTGTTTACCACTTGTTGAGTCTGTAGCAAATTTCTAAGCCCACAAGTGAATGGGGAGCATTAATATATCTATAGCTTCATGTAATCCTCTTTTGAGGTTTTTTATCCCTCTCTTTTGAGGTCTCTTGTAATTTCACTCATCAATGAAATTGTTTCTTTCAAAAAAAAAAAAAGATAAAAAGTTACCATAACTCATGTTAATATATCTATAAAAGATAAAATTACCATAACTCATCCGTATAAATTTTTTGGTTGAGGGGTGATTTAACATCTTATGATTCATTTAGTTTCCAACCTGATTTAGCATTTGGATGAGGAGTAAAATATAAACACCGATTTCTTTCTAGAGAATTACAACACAAAAGACTTCAAGGAGTGGCTATCATGAGAGGTACCTGTGCTTTAGTTGAGGGGAATCCTGGGATAATAGTGTCTGCCCCACCTCTAACATGTGACTTACTGACAGAAACAATCAAGACAGCAATGAGCAAATCATTGTCAGAATTACCAAACTACGTAGGTTTAAGAATGCTCTTGTTTTAAAAAGGTTCCAAGTGCAACCACCTTAAAATCTTTTTAGGTTTTTGCTTTTGTTACGGGAGAAAGTTGTTTGGGTTTCATTATTAATCTCCTTGCATTTTTTTTTTAACAAGAAACAAACTTTAAAAAAGGAGTGAAATGAAAATGAAAAGAAAAAAGAAAGTAGAAAGATGATAAAACTACAACAAAAGCATCCAAACAACGCTAACAAGGAAATATAAATGCCTCCCAATTATTACAAACCATGCTAGCGGAGTAATGATCGGAAAGTTGTTTGGGTTTCAACGTATCCTTTCTTTTTTTTAAATAGAGAGTTGGGTCCCTCTTTATATTATGCTCATCGCCCACCCCACTAATCCCTGGATAAGTTTCACCAACCCGAAGGTGAACTAAAGATGTGGAGGGTTAAGAGAAGGGAGAAGAAATGGAGTGTGGGAGAAGAGGGCATTATATTGCAGTCCCATTGAAGGTTTAAAAAGCAGACAAAAAACTAACACAAGTTATAACATTGAATACTTTCTTTCTTCAAGCTTTTTAATGACTTGTTGCCCCCACTTTCCCCTATTTTAACAAAAAAACCATAAATGAGTTGCAACTAATAATGATTACAATACCGAGTGAGTAATCTTCAGCTCTTCTCTGGAGATTCCTAACTGTGGGAATGTGCTGCTTGGGAATTACCAAGTAATGCCTACAAAGTGGTAGTCCAGCATAAGAATGTTTTGCATCTATGACTTCAATCACAGAAGATAAATGCAGTGCAACTAACATTTTTGTGGTGGAAATTCCAAAGGCATCCCATTACAGTATAATTACTAGAAAAAAGAACAATGGGAAGAAAAGAGATGCCAGATTTCACGTAGATGACCATCAACTAAAGGAACATAACAAAAATGACAGATGAAAGATTAAGACGATAAACCCGCCATTTCTCTGATTCTTAGTAAGTGATAACATATCTCTTTCTGTACTCTCCAAAATTCATAATGGCAGTTGATATTCACTGTTAGTCTTAGTTGCCATACGGGGGCCATCCTGAAAGCACCTTCGAGATGGCTACCACTCACAGAGGCATTTCGAGGCCACTAAGACCATGCTACAATCAGGTCATAGATTTTTTTTTTTTTTTTTAAGATATCTTAGGAGTGTCACCATCTTGACTAATCTTACGAGACAATCTTCTGACTTTACTACATTTTGTCACCATAGATACTCATTCCCTTTAAGCTCTCTACATTTTTTTCATGGGCTTAAATCACCAACATCCAACCCAAGATGATTCAATCTGTTCATAGATATTACAGGCAAGCAAAAACTACAAATGTATATTGAATGGGAGAACATCTAAAAGACTGATAGAAACGAGCGACTAAATTTCTTGTACTCTGCAGATAACCATTGAGGACTTAAATTAATAATCACATTCAAGAATGTAAATTGTGAAAATTAGATCACAACGGAAATCATTTTGGGGCAGTTGAAATTTGGAAGACCCTCGTGACGATAAATCCTTTTTTTCTCATTACTTTTGCTCAAATTTTCGAAACCTTTGCTATTCTTTAGATGCAGATTTTCCATTGAATATAAAGCAACTGATGAACTGGGAATACAACAGTAAAAGCCTTCGTAAAGAAGCTGACCAAATGCAGAAATTATTTCCCCAAATGAAGATGCAATTAACACACAAGAAATTTTAAACACCTCGTGTCGATAGCAAACTGAATCAAACGCTATTAAGAAAATTAAGAAAAAAGGGTCTATTCTACTAAGATTACGAGGTTAAAATTACCTGACAGCAGAAGGGTTTATATCTTCAAAGGCTACAACTCTCTCGTCCTGCAGAACCCATATACTTAATCAGAGATCCTTCATTCAATCGCCCGTATAAGAGAAGAAGAAACACAGAGAAAATGGTTTTATTTATCAGATAACGAAAGGAGCAGACAAAATGGAGAAGGGCATTGGGGGCAGAATCGGAGACTCTCTGGCAGAAAATACAAGACGAAGCTGTTGCCGCCATTTTTTCCCCCACAAACTTCTCCCACCAATTCCCTATTTGCAGCGGGGCTTCCTATTGGGTTTGGCGCTAGCGTAGAATGGTTTTGATTTGAATAAAGATCAATTAAGATAAGATAAAACGAATTATATAATATACTTTCCGTAATAGCCACACCAAAAAAGGGCCAAAAAGAAAAAAGGAGCAACCTTTATTTCTTAATTAACTTAATGTTATTTATAAATTATAAAATTCGAACTTCGGCGCCGCGCCGCAGCTGAGAACCAAATGCGCAGATCCTTGCTTCACATTCTACCTCTCTTACCCAGAAGCTCTGCAACTCGAACTATGAGTTCTGAGTCAACTCAGCGCCTTTTTCAGCTAAAGTTTGACCCGCTTACCGGTAACTCGGAGTGGGTAGTCATCGAAGAAAGGGCGGAAGAAGGAGATGCAGACAATTCCCAGAAGCCCCTTTTGGCCACAACCTCATATTTGGACATGCTTAATGATTCCACTAGAAACAGAGCGTTCCGCGAAGCCATTGATAAGACAATATCAAAACCTTGCCATGTTCTCGATATTGGGTATTCTTTTTAGTCCTCTTTTAAGCTTTCTTTCTCCGATAAATGGTGAAAAGAAAATGGTAATCAGATTGAGTTTGCTGTTTTTTACCTTCTCGTGTGCTCGTATATTTTAAATTTTGTTTAGGTTGTATTGATTCTTAACATTTTTTTTGTTCAGTTTGTCATTCATAGTTGAGTTTTTTCAGTAGATAAAAATTTGTTAGCTTTTATGGATCATGATTTCGAAATTGTCGATATAATCGGTGTAGGAGTTCATTCATTTCGTAAGAGATTTTCAAATGGTTGCTCAGCCTGGAAATGGATTCTAGGTTCACTGACTTTCAGTGGCAGAGCCAAGAAGGAAGGTGGGCAATTTGCACCCGTAGTTTATCATAAATTCAAAAAAAGAAAATATAAAATGCTTAAGATTTTATAGTTTTTTTCCCCCTAATTTGCCGCTTACAGTTTATTAAAAGTTACAACCTGAAATTTTTCCCCGCTCTAAGAAAATTTCTTGATTTGCTCCTATTGACTTTGTGGTTCATCTATTTTTTCCAGTGCTGGAACTGGCTTGCTATCAATGATGGCTGCACGGGCAATGAACTCTGTCGTTGGTGATTCCAAGAGAATGGTTACGGCCTGTGAATCTTACCTTCCAATGGTGAAGTTGATGAGGAAAGTTTTACGTCTTAATGGGATGGAAAGGAAAGTAAAAGTTATTAACAAACGGTCTGATGAACTTCAATTTGGCGCTGATATTGCTTCTCGAGCTGATGTCCTCGTGAGTATCATAGACATTGGCTAGTCTACAACTTTCTTTTATAATAAGACATTTGTTGGTTAATATGAGAAGGTGCATAAAGTTACTTAACTTACAGGAAAGCCATTGAGATTTACATGGTTAAAACTGAAAGAGAAAAAGGACAAGAAGAACAAATTTGGAGTTGTTTCTCTTCTCACTATCTTTAGACTGTTCCTTCTTTTCTTGTTTGTTTTCCCACAGTCTTTCTGCCGAATTTCTTAGCTATCATTAGTATATGGGATGTCTTTGAAAGCAGCTGACTGTAATAAATTGTTTCTTGGACTTTCCTTTGTGAATTCAGTATATTTCAGTTATTTTTTGCCCTTTGACTTTCATTGATTAAGTCTCAGTCTGCCAATTAATTGAAGGTTAGTGAGATTTTGGACTCAGAACTGTTAGGTGAGGGGCTTATACCAACCTTACAACATGCACATGACAAGCTGTTAGTGGAAGATCCACTGACTGTGCCATACAGAGCAACCATATATGGCCAGGTATTTAAAAAAACCTTCATTGCTTCAGAATCTTTCATTTTTTTTGTGTATAGAAGTTTCCTTTTCTTATTAACTTCCTATTGCTATGAGTCAAAATATGCAGTATGGAACAAGCATTCTTCTATATTTGTAGTTTCCTCAAACAGTGACGATAGCCGCTTCATTTTACATGAACCAAACCAAGGGATGGTATCAAGATTTCAGATATATCTCTGTTGACTGCATGCATCCATGGGCTGTGATTGAATGGACTATAAATTTGTTATAATTTGCTGAAAATACACTAAAATGGTGAAAGTGAGAACTATTCATTCCATTTCCTTGGGTACTCTAGTAAAATAGTGGTCCTATAGTTCTTATCACATGTCACAGTGGGGAGTCATGTTTAACATCTGCAAATATTATCCTAGCTTTCCAAGTTATGGAAGGTATTCTGTTTTAAGAATCTCTTTTTTTTGTTTCCTTCTCAGCTGGTAGAGAGCACATACTTATGGAAGCTTCATGATTTACATAACAATGAAGCAAAAGCATCTGATGGCATCCATCTTGTTCCAGTAGGACTCGAGCCTATCATATGTGTTAAGCCACAACAATACGCTATGCACTGTGATGCAATCACCAATGAAGTGAAACTGGTAATGACCTAAAATTTGGACCTGATTTTCATAATCTTCAAGTGGTTTTATTACTATTTTTTTCAGGGTTCATCCAGCTCTCAGAACCCTTCAAAGTTTTTGAATTTGATTTTTGGAAACGTCCAGAGAGTCATGCCGAAAACGAGCTGCATATCAAGGCAACTGAAAGTGGTAGAGTTCATGCCGTAGTGTCATGGTAACCCCTTCATTCTTGTGATAGTTGTTCTCTGCCCAATTCTTTAAATCAATCACTGTAATTGTTTTCTAATGTGTGTCTCTCTAGGTGGATGCTGCAGCTTGATCGTGAAGGAACAGTCTTTTATTCCACTGCTCCAAAGTGGATAAGTCCTCCTAAGAACATAAGTGAGTCGTAGACAAGAGTCGTGCGCTACATTCTACTTCGGAATGGTGCCATTTAATTCTACTATGACCTATAATCATAGACTTATCTGTGCTAACAATGCAAATAGTTAATATTGGCATGATGTATTCAATATTATTTCCTTCTTTTGTAAAATCGAATGCTGATGGCAAGCATTGATAAGGTGGAGATTAAAAATTTTCATAATGGGAAAATATTTATGGCCTTGGGGCCAAATTTGGGGGAAGCTTTAAAATTTAGGTTAAAGTACAAGTTCTGTACAGAACTTTTAGGGTTGTGTTTAATTGATCTCTGAACTTAAAAAATGGTTTTGAACTTTCAATTTCGAGTCTAATAGGTCTTTGAACTTTCAAATTTTGTTTATTAAGTTCTTAACCTGTTTGATATGTTTAAAAATTGATGGACCTAAGGCACAAGATTGAAAGTTTAGGGGCATGTTGTATTAGAAGGCGTTTAGGAGCTACTTTCTCTTTTGAACTCAGTATTTCAAATTGGATGGTTAATAGCAGGACCTTTCTTTTTTTAACCAGCAGGGACTTGTTATTGCTTAGTGCTTTTCTTTAGTTACAAAATCTCACAACTCAATCCAACTGATCTACAGCTACAGTAGAAAATCAGAATAAAAATAATGTTTGTTTCTCAAAGATTTACAAAGTGATTAAGCTTGTTTCCATACTTCAACAGGAGCTGGTGATTGGTGTGACCACTGGAAACAGTGTGTTTGGTTTATCCCACGCAATGGTGCGTCCATATCCAAGGATGAAAAAGTTCATCTAATTGCTTCTCATAATGATACTACCTTCTCATATCATCTGAAGACCCAAATCCCGAGAGGTGAGGTTTTGCAGCATGGCATCAATGCTGAGAATTTTAAACTCATATACCCACCAGAAAGAATTGCAGTTTATGGAGACAGAGAATGGAGGCTTGCAATGTCACTGGCAATAACAAATGCAGTATGTTCTTATACTTGAACTTGATGCTATCTGCAGAATCTCTATGTTTATAATCATTACCAAGGATTATCTTTGACATCATTATAGTCACAGGGAAGAGCTCTCTCTGTATGCATGGTTGCGGATGATAGTGTTTTCTTAACACTTTTGGTTGCTAGTATTTTGAAAACGACGCGTGTATTATCGTTGTTTCCGGGGATTCGGGAAAAGGGTGGCAAGTATTTGCAGGTGGTTGCTTGTGCGAATGGTATCTCCGCGGATAGTATAAAAGTTATTGAAAAGAGGATATCGTGCTTGACCTTGTACGATACATTTGAGAAAAAGGTGAAAAAGCTCACCAACTCGTTCTTGTATTCTTTCTTCATACACCATGATGCTGCAAGTTAAAACTCCTGAAAAATAAATAGAGTTTCAATTTCAATTTATAAGATTTTAAACGTTGTTTTTTCCAAATGTAGTGCCTCGCTTATCAGTTTTTGTTCAATCTTTAGGTTGACTTGCTTATCAGTGAACCATTCTACTATGGAAATGACAGTGCACTCCCATGGCACAACCTAAGGTTTTGGTAAGAAGTTTGCCAAGAAATTCAATATCGTCTTTTAGTTGTTATAGAGAACACATAGACATGTTATCTGGATGCGGATGCCTGTTAGCAATGTTGTGCCGACAGTTTATTTATGATAGTTTTTACATGTTTAAGATCCAAATTTTATGTTTGGATGCTTAATAAGTCAAGTTCTTAAAGTAAAATCTGCATATTACAGATTTCTTCACTTTAAACTAACTACCATATTGCAACGGATTCAACTAAAGAATGTGTTTTGTCCCCCAAAAATCTCTGTGTTTTGTCTTTCTAATCTATTAAGACAAACAAAATAGTTCCCTTCTACACAAATAGCACATGGGTTGTGCTACTGGCTCTTTCCCTTTGACTTCACCCTCTATCAAATTCAAGTTAAGTTTGTCACTATTAGTTGGGTCTATCTATCACTTATCAGCGTAACTTTTAAGTGTTTAACTCCTTTTAATTGTTTTGCCCAGGAAGGAGCGAACAATGCTCGATTCGGTCCTATCTGATGATGTACTAATAATGCCTAGTAGAGGCATATTGAGGGGCTGTATCATGTCATTTCCTGTAAGATCTCTTTTTACCTTGAAAATACGTGACCAATACTGAAGTTATCTTCACTATTCAATAGAAGTCTTAGTAATAATTTGTGCGACGTATTTTCAAGGATCTTTGGAATAGTCGTCGCCGGTTGGGAACAATCGAAGGTTTTTATCACTCAGTTGCAAATAGCACTTTAGGAGCTTGTGGTGAGTTGCCTGAAGGAGAAGAAGGCCCATGTCTGGCTTTCTATATCTGGCAGTGTGGAGAATATGAGGTAATCCCTGTATAGAAAATTAACTTGTTTAATAAGAATGTCAATGACACTGATATTTGGTGCAACTTTCTTGAAAACTTTCAGGAACTCAGTGAGATATTTACATTGATGGAGTTTGATTTCTCAAAACCAATAAGCCCTTATAGTGGGAAAAGCCAGGTATTACAATATCTTTCATCCTCATGTTGTCTGGTTTTTTGCTTTTGGAAAAAAAAAAGAACTTTGTTTTGTTTAATTTCTTTGTTTGAGAAGCAAGCTGCTAAAAGATACATCAAATATCTCAGTACTCACACATTCTTCAGTAAATAAAACTGTCCGAGGAGACAGAGGAGGTTTGTTTTCTATGTTTCCAACAATCTTCATGATATGAAAACTCTGGTGAATTGGAATTAGAAACCTTTTGGGTATGTGAACCCCTACTTCATAAACACTAAAATCCTCAGATTGTTCAATTCTTAAGGTTTAGGTTAGACGTGGATTGCTTTGAGATCAAAGTCCTCGAGACAAAAGAACAGGTTCCTTGGCCTAAAGTTTGAACACTCCACGAGAGAAGATGATCAATCCTATTTGAATGTTCTCGGCATGCAACTCAAGTCATGATATTGATAAAGTTCAAGAAAGCTCTTAGCTAAACTTGAAAGGAAAAACTCACCAACTAAAACTCGTTCATCAAAACTGATCTACGTTGAAAGCAACCTAATGGCAAGACTTTAGATAGCCTCCCAACTAAATCCGAGATGACACATCATCAATCATTGCAAAATGATTAAAAAAAAAAAACCCTATTTAATATGTTTAAGAAAGGGTTAATTGAAAAGTAATAAAATTACATAAAAAAAAAACTCTTTAATAAAGGTATCCTAAGTTGAAGTCATGATGGTTCATATCACTCATTTCTGAGATGTGCTTGTATTTAGCTGTTCTTTTGTTTTTGAATCCAAAAAAGGAAGATCGAGTACCAATTTGTAACACGGTCTGTAGCCATTTTGGGGCTTTTATTTGAGGAATAGGAAACTGGAAGTAAAAATTTAGAAGCAAAAACCCATAACAAGAAATGTGATACCCTCCAAACTCGTTCAGGCTCCCACACATGGAGAACTTAATAATTTAAAATCCTTATTGTCTCTCAAAACTGGTCTTCGGGTGAAGCAGGCTTCCTCGAGAAGTCGTGGGATGGGCCATGAACATAATGCAAAGAGTACGACCTCTTGGTACCCTAGTTATCAAATAGACCCCAACTTTCTTACCTTATCTTGACTATCAACGTTACACCACGGGTTGGATTAGTGGCATTAGGAAAGTGTTTAAATTCTTTGATAGTCACCTTTCTAGAACAAAATCCTAGTATTTCTTGACAGCCATATGTTGTAAGGTTTTACCATCCGTCTCGTGAAATTTGTTGGAGTGCGCATAAATTGACCCGAATGTTCATGATACAAAAAGAAAAATCTTGACTATCAACAGTATAATAATAGAATCATGATCCATCGAGATTCAGCCCTTCGTCTCTCCAAGTTGTCCCTTCCCATACTTCGAACTCATCAATAGTATAATAATATACTATTAGATTAGTCGTGGTGCACGTCAGACCCAACTTTGATGTTTGTCTTGCAGGTTAAGGTAACTAAGGCTGGAATATGTCATGGAATAGCATTGTGGATTGATTGGGTAATGGATCCAAAGAATTCCATTGTCATATCCACAGGCCCAGGTAGTACTGCCTTCATTTCCAAAGAAGTCTGATACTGACATTTTCTGGTAATTTAACTGCTTCTCATTTCATCATATACTGATTCAGATAAGAGATTCTGGAAACAAGGAGTAAAGCTTCTCGCCAACCCTGTGACAGTCGGGGCTCGAGGTTCTGGTGAGGGCAGAGAATGCTGCTCTGCTGTCATCGAAGCTTCCTTTGATCCATCAAGCGGCGAGCTCGACATAAGACATACTTTTTTGCAGTGCAGTGAAGCTTTTGGCCCTCGAGCTGTTACCGATGACAAAACGGTGACAATAGGACAGTGACTATCCCGAGTCAAACCAAAAATTTTTGAAATAGATAGATCAAAATGGTAGGAGGGACATCTAGAGCTTGTAGCTTGTGGTTCATAATGACTTGTAACTTATTTATTTTTTTAAAAAAATTATATTTCAAACTTATATTGAATATTTACTAGGATATGTAAAATTTTGAATCTATATCTAATGGCTATTAGAGACGTGTCACATTAAATTAACTTTTCTTTTTTTGTTAAATAATGACGTGGAATGGCCATGGTACTCAAAAATTGTGGGGTTTTGGTTGTATAGTCCTTTTCCTAAGGGAGAATTTGTTTTTATCCACTTTTTTCAAACTCAAGTTTTCTAAACTTTGCATGATTGTTGCCCCTCCCCGAATTTTTAGATTTCCCTCCTTTTTCTTTAAAACAATGTATTTTCTCTGGCTTATAATTTTAAAACTTTATTCTTCTTCCTTCCCAACATAACCCAAAAAAAATCTCTCTTTCTTTTTTTTCTACCCATTTTTCATTTTAATCTCTCTCATTCACCCCCCCCCCCCCCTTTTTCTGTTGTTCATGAAATGTTGACAAGAAATAGTTTTTGGGTTTTCTTCCAACTTATGTGAAATCGTGAATATTGCTGAGTCTTCCATTGTGAGCTAAAGAAATCTGAACAAAAACTAACAAGATCCAAGACATAGATCGAGATCTAATGGAGAGTGAGAGAGAGTGAGAGAGAGTGAGATATGAGTAAGAACGAGAACAAGATCTGAGAGATTTGAGCAAGAGTGGGAGCGAGATCTAACCAAGAATGCTTACCTTGAACGAGATCTGAGAGATGTGAGCAATCGTGAGATCTGAGCGAGAGTAAGATCAAGATTGAGATCTGATCGAGAGCTAGATTGAAATCTAATCGAGAACGAGTGAGGGGTGGGAGGAAGAAAGAGGAAAATTAATTTTTATGGTTGAAAAAATCGAAGAAAATGGAAAGACAAAATAATAATAATGAAAACTAATTCATTTATCTCCTCTCTCCCTCCCTCTCGCTCACTCTCTCGTCTCCCCTCTCTTCCCTCTCTCCTCTCTCGTCTCCCCTCTCTTCCCTCTCTCCTCTCGCCCACTCTCTTCTTCCTCTCTCCTCCTCTCTCTCTCCACTTACTCTGTTCTCTCTCCTCTTCCCTCTCTCTGCCTCTCTCTTCTCCTCTTTTCTCTTTTATTCCCTTCTATTAGTTAAAAAAATAGAAAAAAATACATATAGCATCGCGGAAGAGAGAAAAAGAGAAGAAAAAAAAGGAGAGAAAGAATGAGTTAATGGAAAATGAGAGAGAGAAAAAATCTAGAAAATGAGGGAAAGGGAAATAGAGGGAGGGAAAAATCTGTAAAAAGAGGAAGGGAACAAGAGAGAGAAATTAAAAAAGAAAAAAAAGAGTGGAGGGGTAATGAAAGTAAGTTAGTATTCAAAGCGATGTCAATAAAGATTAGAAAACATAAGTTTTGAAAAAAGTGAGTAAAAAACAATACTACCCTGATAAAAATACTATAGAGCCCAAAAATCAAAAATTGTGACTATTGTCGATCATGATGTTTATTCTTAACCRTCGTAATTATCTAATAATCATAGTGATCCTCAAGTGTAAACATTCAACTAATTCTTATATATCATTCATAATTTTGTGTCTATACTGTTCTTAATGCTTCGTGAACATTCACTTTTTCTTAATTTTGGGATTGTGTTGCGGAAATGATTGGTTGAATCTCTATAAACCTAAGATGAGAAATATAATCTTACAGAAGCGTTTGATTCACACATCTATAGAGTCAATTTCTCGTATCAAATCCTTGAAATTGTTTCTAGTTTTCTCCATACAGTTAATTTTCTTTTTGAAGACGGAGATTGTTTTTAGGTTGAGAGAGAATGTGACATCCTTAATAATATGTTTTATTCTCGAGTACATCACTTTTAACCACAGAAACTCTTCTTTTTCGAGCTTCTCAAGTGAAGTGGTCACGACCCTAATTCCTTTCTTATTTATTTTGTGATTATTATTATTCATTTTTTCCATGATTTTTTAAAAAGGAAGAAAAATAATCCGTCAAAATTTTTATGATTTTAAAGTTTATTCCGTGATTCTTAAAAAAAAAAGTGAAAAAAATTCAGTCGAAATTCCCATGATTCTTAAAGAATGAAAAAAATGACCATTTAAAAAAATGAAAAATATATAAATTTGTGGGATATTTAAACTCTAATTTTAGATGGTGGCTAGATTAATTGTCCAATATACATTTTTTTAAAAATTTTACAATCATATATACTATTAGAGGGTGTAAATAAAGCTCTGTAAACAAAATTTGTATTTGCCCCTAGATACAAATCAAGAAAAAGTAATGCAGATTTTGGAATAACTATATTGCATATACTAATAAATATCTTTTTTTTTCAAAGAAAATAAACATCGTCGTTTAACTAGTAGAATGATTCGGGTGAGAATAATGTTTGAACTTTCCTCATTAGCTCCACTTAATTAATAGCGAAAAAAGAAAAAAAGAATAACCACAACATCGAAATTACCGGATCTTGTACTAGTTAATATTCCCAACACAATAATATAATATAAGATGTAGGGACGTAAATTAAAAGTAAAAAATAAAAAAAGGCGTTGATATAAAAAATAAAAAATAATAATTACAAAAGAAGAAAGAAAGGAACGAAAAATAGAGATTATTTTGTTTGTTGGTTCAAAATCGGAGGAGAATGGAAAGCGCAATGAGCCGTTGCTGTAAGTGTGTACATGGCAGTCCCATGCACGAAATTACACAAAATTTGGAAATGAAGTACTCCGTGGTGGTAGCGTAGGGGTGCTCGGGGCGTTGAATTTTGCATGTCACTAAGCCGTTGGAGGCTACGATAGCTAGAATCTGGAGATGCGAGTCCAGCGAGAAGTTCGGTGTCAGATGGAAGGAGGGCGATGGCGGCGCACCATATTAACTATATTGGAATTATGTATTAATTTACGTTTCCTTATGACATATTTATAGGAATAAATGGTCGGGAAAAAAAACATAAAGTAATCAAATTGGGAGAAAAATTATAGGCCAATCAAATAAAGAAAACATTTCTCTTTTTTTTTTTTTCGTTTTGAAATAAGAAAACGTTACAACATGCAACAATTGAAAGAAAAAAAAGTATATATGTGTGTGTGTATACATGTTTTTTTCCTTAAAAAGATAAATCTTTTTGTTTTATTTTTAAAAGATAATTTGTTTTTATTTTTTTAATTTTTTTAAAAATTTTATTTATGTTAGTTTTTTTTTTAAATGTTTTATTATGGTTTGTTTTAAAAGTCTGATTTTATATTAATATTTTTCTTAGATGGTTAAACCTAGTTTTCCATATCGAGAACGAAAATTTTGGTATATTCTCTCAAGATAGGTAAGTTTACTCCCCTATTTTTTTTGTTTGTTTTTTCGTAGTTCTTTGGTAAAAGTTTTGAGATATTTATTTTTACTTTTAGAATAAAAGATTTTTAAGGACTTTTTCCCCTTAAAATTTTCCATAATTTTTTGTTTGAATCCTGTTTATGAAACTGTTTTTGGGCTATTACGAGACTCTTTTTACCTAAAAAGTTTACCTATTTGAATCTCATAA
The DNA here is from genome assembly GCF_001995035.1 of Momordica charantia. The sequence continues at coordinate 207,114 of NW_019104607.1, forward strand.
ACTATGACTTAGTGTTTCGATTTTTACTGTATGTTTCTACCAAATTTTAAAGATTTTCTATACACTTTTCAGATTTGATTTTTCTATAAAAAGCAATAAATTGCTAATTGTTTTGTGGAAATTCTGGGAAATGTTATTTTATATAATAGAAAATTTTCCAGATTTAAAATTCCCAAATTTTCAATTGATCAGAAGATTTTAAGCTTCTGAGAAACTTTTTGTAAATTTAGCATGTATCGAAAAGTTTTGAATTGATTTCGTATCAAAAGTAAGTATTTGTTTTGTATATTTATTTGAAAGATATTTTTTATTGATTTAATAGGATAGTCGTTCTGAGGAATGTTTTGTTTATTTGGGGTAGTAGTCTAATTTGGAATTGACGATGTATTTCTGTTCTAGCTTATTTGTGGGGTTTGGTATTCTTTGGGAATGAAGATTTGTGTATGTTATTCCCTCGCGTGGCCTCACACTTAAGTAACTGTTTTGTTTGTTCTGGTCGATATTAATTCGACAACTCTGATTATATTGAAGCTTCTGATTGATTGGTGTTACCGACGGGTATTCACATATCTTCTGTAGGCTACCCAAATAATGCAACCTACCACTCTGATTTTGAAAGTATGAATGAATAAAAGATTGCTTCGAATATTTGAATGATTTAGTTTATTTGAATGTTTGAAAGTTGTGCTAAATGTTTTAGGACTTTTATAATATTTGATATGTTGAATTTTTGTTTACAAATGTTTTGAAAGGAAAATAAATTTCAATGGTTGGTATGGAAATTGCTTATTGAGTATTTCTGTACTCATTTTTCTGTTTTCTAAATGTTTTCAAATGAAGGTTCAAATGATTGCTCAGTGATTGAGCGTTCTGGCACGAGGAGTTGGAAATCTTTAGTATTTTCCATTTTTTTAAGCTTACGAGAACTTAGTTAGTTCGGCTAGTTATTCTTTTGTTTTATTATGGTATAAGTTTTTGTTTCAAAGTTGGACTTGCCCTCATCTTTTGTCGTAATATCAAATTAAATAAAGAAAATTTTTCTTTAAATATATTGGTTATTTGTTTACACTTCCACATTACTGTTAGAATGACCGTATTAGAAAATACGAGTTGTTATAGAATGCTCAATGAAGCCCAAAAATCAGAGCAGACGCTGTCACTACACTGTTTGAATTTTTCTATAATATAATGCTCAACCAATTAGATCTAAGACAAAAAGTTTTGGAATTTTTCTAGCAACCTAAATAGTACAACCATGTCTCATATAATTATGGCGTTCAAATTTAGTACTACTTTTTTTCTGGTGGGAGAGTATCATGTTTCTCCCTCCATATAAAACATTTCAAAATTACCCAAAACCTTAATAACGTCAAATCAAATATGTTGTCAAATTATTCGTATATTTACCTTTTTCCAAAGTACTCTCCAATTACTCCCCTATCCTTGTCCTTCAATACCTACACGCTACACGGCCTCTTCATTTGTAATTTAAATTTCTTTTTTATTATTTTTTAAAAAATATATTAACTTTTTGAAGTTTTGTTTTTTAAAATATCAGTTTCTCCTCTCAATTACACTCTCATAAGCCTTTTTTTTCCCTAGCACTTCACTCTCACAAACAATACTCGACACTTTTGCTATACATCATTAAATTTTTTATGGATAGTTATTGTTTTGAAAAAATAAGAGGTGTCTCTTCTCCTATGAGTCAAAAACTAAACGGTAGGAGATATTGTTACACTATTAACTTAACTTAAGTCTTAATTGGTGCTGAATACCGTTAAATATTTGACAACTAAAAGAGAGAAATACAAAAGTTGAGAAGAATTTTTCAATAGTGGTTAGCATAGAGAGATAGGTGCTCACCAATATGTCTTTTTTAGTACAAGTAGGATAGTAGAATTCGAACTCATGAGCCATGACCTCTTGAGTATTAATTACCGCTGAATTAAGTTCATGTTAGTGAGATAGATACTCACCAGTCAGGATCTAAGTATTTTTCCCAAAAAAATCTTCTCTCTTCCTTTCTACTTTCTTTTCTTCTACTTATGAAAAATTAATGACCGTACCTTAGGTAAAATATTATTCTCTCAAAAATATCTATCTTCCTCTAATTTACCTTTCTCTCTACCTTTCTCTCTCAATTTCTCTCACTCATATCTCCCTCTCTAACATATTTTTTCCATAACGTCACGTTACAAACATAGGAGAGAAAATAAAAGAAAAAAAATTACTCGTAAAAGAATACACTAAGTGTACTGTGCTAAAACATTTTGTATTCATGGGCGGAGTGAAGAAGGAAGGTGTTATAGGGAACAAAACGGTCCAAACGAGGCGAGAGGTCGGACCGTTAAAGAAGAAATGTGCCCGAGATCATTAACCTCAGCCGACCCAGCACCCCGACACCGATCTAGCGCCACGGCGCCCCGACCGTTTTGCAGTACCCCCGTTTTGCAATTACGACCGTTTCACAGTTACGCCTGCAACGGGTCTGAAGATTGAGATTCGATTAGAATTCCTATGAGACTGCTATAAGAGGGAGATGGACCGAACCCTAGAGGTATGCTCTGAGAACCCGACATCTATACTCTACTTCTCTGGTTATTCTTATTAGGTGTGTTGCCCTAAACTCGTAGTTTGTATTTTGTAAAAACAAATGTCTATTTAATAAAGTTTTATTCAATCAATCTGTTGTTGAATCATAGCTTTGCATTGTCCAAAATCCAATAAACTAAACATCCAAGGTTATTTTTGATGTAATCGGGACAGTAGATAGTTGATATACGGGGTATATATTTGATATACCCCTGATATATGAATGGATAATGTCCCGTGAATAACCTAAAGGGTCTATAGTATATGGATAAGGCTGGGTACCTT
>NW_019104607.1:211153-239181 GCF_001995035.1 Momordica charantia
TATTTATTTGATTTATATATATATATTAATTATTAATTGTATTAATAATTAATAATTATTTATTAATTAATATGATTAATTAATAAATTAATTTTATATTTTAATTATTATATATATATTAATTATTTATATAAATATATATATATATATTATTAATATTAATAATATTAAACTCCACTGCAATTTTGCAGGGGAGTGGGAGATTAGTGTGATGTGGGGAGTTACCCCACGTCACTACTTTTGTTTTTTGCAGTTCTGCAAAAATACAGAATAGAACAGAAGAAAAAAACTCATTTGATTTTCTCTCAAAGATAAAGCTCTTTCTCTCAATTCTTCCTCTTGTTCCAAAGGATTACTCCCACCAGCACAATCCCGAGACCCAAGAGGATAGCGAGGAAGACATAGTGGTGGTGTTCGAGGGAAACTCGTTGAAGAAACGTTCTTCAAAGGCAAAGTTTCCTCTGTATTTTCCTTCTTTCAATTTCGGTTTTGTATCCCGAAAATCAGCAACGAAGATCCGCTTTCGCTCCGGGATTCACATCCCTTCAATTCTGACTTGGGCATTGGAGCCCGCGTGACAGAAGTCACACCGGTTTAGATTTTGGTTTGTTCGATTTTGCAGGTGTTTGATTCTTGATCATCAAGTTTGCTACATATTGGAGATAAGAACCGGAATTGTCAAAGTTCACACATCAACAATTGGCGCCGTCTGTGGGGACGACATAGTCCAAGCAATTAGCCGAGGTGAAACCCAGATCTGCTGAGACGAAACCCAGATCTGAAAACAAGATTGGCCGAGGCGAAGCCCAGATCTGCCGAGGTGACACCCAGATCTGAGGAAGGTGGAATGRAGCATGTCGACGTAAACCCAGGTGAGGGCTGGCAACATTTCGAAAAGAAGAGTCAGGCCGAAGCTGCTGACCATTCGGAAAAAGCAAGCCCGAGCCTTGGTCATCAACTAAGTTTGACCACCCCCAGTAGGGGAGAGCCAGCTGAGGAGGTGGAATGTATCCCCCTGACGTCCGAGGATCGACGAGTCAACATCGGAACCAGGATGGGGGATGAAGAAAGAAAGAGCCTTATAAACTTCCTAAGGAACAATGCCGACATGTTCACATGGTCGCATGACGACATGTCAGGAATCGATCGAAGAGTCATGGTACAGACAACGTCGACGAAAGCTGTAAATCAGTGAATCAGAAACGTCGTGCATTCAACCAAGAAAGGAACAAAATTGTGGCTGAACAGGTAGATGAGCTTCATTCAAGAAGTGCATTATCCCTAGTGGATATCCAACGTAGTACTGGTAAGGAACCCAAATGGCAAATAGAGAATGTGCATCGACTTCACAGACCTAAATAAGGCCTGCCCAAAGGACTCTTTTCCTTTGCCTCGAATAGATCAGATGGTTGACACTACTGCTGGACATGAAAGACTAAGTTTTATGGATGCCTACTCTAGATATAATCAAATCAAGATGCACCTACCAGATTAGGAGAAGACATTTTTCGTCACAAGCCGAGGTTTATATTGCTACATGGTAATGTCGTTTGGGTTGAAGAATGCAGGCGCGACCTACCAGAGAATGGTAAATCGAATGTTTGCAGCCTTAATCGGCAAAAATATGGAGGTCTACGTGGATGATATGTTGGTGAATAGTCGAAAAGATAAACGGCACGAGGAAGATTTGGCAGAAGCGTTTGAGGTTTTAAGAAAGTACAAAATGAAGTTGAATCCTACAAAGTGCACGTGTGGAGTAACCTCAGATAAATTCCTGGGATTCTTAGTGCACCAAAGGGGAATCGAAGTCAATCCAGATAAGATCAAAGCTGTTTTAAAAATGGATCCACCTAGAAATCTAAAGCAACTACAAGGACTTAACGGAAGGATAGCAGCACTCAACAGATTTGTTAGTCGCTCAACTGACAAATGTCTGCCATTCTTCAAAATCCTGAAGAAGAAAGGGCAATTTGAATGGACAGAAGAGTGTAAGACTGCCTTTAAAGAGCTAAAACGATACTGGGGGTAGCCTCACTCCTCTAAAAACCAATCGCCAATGATGAGCTCTACTTATACTTAACTATATCCAACACCGCAGTGAGTTCTGCATTGATAAAAGAAGAATATGGGCGGCAATCTCCAATCTATTACACAAGTAAAGCAATGGTAGATGCAGAGCTCAAATACCCACAAGTGGAGAAATTGGCATTGGCATTGGTCACTTCGGCTCAGAGACTACGCCCATATTTCCAAGCCCACAGAATAACGGTCTTCACCAATTTTCCCCTACGACAGATTTTGCAAAGGCCAGACACTTCAGGGCGACTGGTGAAGTGGGCCGTGGAACTCAGCGAGTACGACATCCACTATAAGCCAAGAACTGCAATCAAAGGGCAAGCTGTAACAGATTTTATAGCAGAACTAACACCGGCAGAACCTCAAGTATGTAGCATCGGCCCACAGCTAGTTGAGGAAGAGCAACCCTGGACGCTCTATGTAGATGGATCCTCAAATTTTAGAGCATGCGAAGCAGGACTTCTACTAGTCTCTCCAGATAAAGAAAGATTTGAATACGCACTGTGGTTTAGTTTTCATGCATCCAACAACGAAGCTGAATATGAAGCTTTGCTAGTAGGATTAAAGGTGGCAAGATACATCGAGATCAGGAATATACTGATACTCAATGATTCGCAATTGATTGTGAGTCAGGTGAAAGAAGAGTTTCAGGCTAGAGAACCACAAATCGCAAAATACCTTTCTCGGGTAAAAGACAAGCTCAGTCAGTTCTCAAAATTTGAGATTTGACAAATCCCTTGTACCCAAAACGTCAACGCAGACGCATTAGCTTGACTAGCTGCAGCTTATGAAACCGACTTGGGAAGAACTGTGCCGGTCGAAATTTTGCCAGAGCCGAGCATAGAAGCTCAGGAAACAATGGATATCGACGAACAAAGGCAACCAGAAGAAAACTGGATGAGCCCTTTGATCAAGTATTTAAAGGTTGGGATCCTGCCAAATGAAAGGATAGGAGGCCAACATCTACAACGACGAGCAGCAAGATATATGCTTAAAGATGAAAGTCTCTACAAAAGAGGCTACTTGTTGCCACTCTTAAAATGCTTAACACCCGATGAAGCTTACTATGTCATGAGAGAAATACATGAGGGTATTTGTGGGAACCATTCCAGAGCGCGATCCCTAATCCACAAAATAGTTCGACAAGGATATTATTGGACGACCATGCTAAATGCACGACGCAATTCACCAGAAAATGTGATAAATGCCAGCGGTTCGCAACAATACCTAGGCAACCACCGGAGCTTTTAACAAGCATAATGAGTCATTGGCCGTTTGCCCAATGGGGAATAGACCTTATAGGACCACCCCGGCTAGAAAAGGGTCAGACCAAATTTGCAGTGGTGGCAGTCGACTATTTCACTTAGTAGGCCGAAGCCAAAGCCCTAGCTACAATTACTGAGAAAAAGATCACCAACTTTATCTGGAAAAATATAATTTGCCGCTTTGGAATACCCTGCACCATTATCAGTGATAATGGGAAGCAGTTTGACAATGCTGCCTTTAGAGAATTTTATAAGGAGCTGGGCATTATGCACATCTGTTCTTTGCCAGCGCACCCACAAGTTAATGGACAGGTTGAGGCGGTCAACAAAATCATCAAAAGAACTCTAAAAACCAGATTAGATAAACTCAAAGGATTATGGGTAGAAGAATTACCCAATGCATTATGGGCCTACAGAACAACACCCTGTACGTCGACAGGAGAGACACTATTCTCACTATCATTTGGTTCCGAGGTAGTAGTGCCGGTGGAAATTGGTCTCTCTTCCCCAAGGGTGGAGCAGTTCAGTCTACTTGACAACAATGAATCCTTGCAGCTCAACCTCAACCTGTTAGAGGAACATCGAGAAACAACACGACTACGAACGGCTGAGTACAAGAATCGGATAGCTCGATACTACAATTCGAAGGTTAAGAAACACGACTTTAAAGAAGGTGATCTAGTTTTAAGAAAGACCATGCCAAATTCCAAAGATTTAACTAGTGGGGCATTCAGACCAACATGGGAAGGCCCATACAAAGTCACTAAAGTAGTTCGAACAGGCACCTATGCCCTGGAAGACCAACACGGGAAAGCCTTACCACACCTATGGAATGCTCAGCACCTCAAAAGATACTACCACTAGTTCGACACATTTATTTTACGCTTTGAGCCCCCTTTTATCTTAGTTATTTTATTGTAACTAATTCTCCGACAAGACGATTTTCTTACTAATAGTCCTCGACATTTGGCATAAGTACTTGAGTTTTTATGTTCGTTCTGAAATAAATTTCTTAAGCAGGAGGCATTGTGTGTAAATATCTACGACCAGTCAAGAAACTCAAGATTGGGACAGACTAGAAGCAAGCCAAACACGCAAAAGGCCCATAACGGCTCAGCATGGTCAAAACTAAAGCAGGGAAGTACTGGATAAATATATATATATATATAAGCGCCAAGCGAGTTGAAATCCGACAATACCGATACTAGCCCTGCTAAAGTTAGATCTCAGAGCCAAAGGAGGCTCGGAAGACTTGATTGTGACCAACAAAAATTGGAAAAACTTCCAATTCATGAAATAATATCGACAAACTCAAGGTACAAACCAATATCAATAACCAAGCATTGTAAATCCAAAACTGTATACAAAAGCCTTTGGTAAACGCTTTGTGGATTAGAAGTCTTGGCATAATTAACCAATATGAATTATGTTATGAAATGATATCGTGGTAGCAACAAGCGACAGATACCTTTAAAACAAAAACTTGACACAGTCATTCGTCTTCTGTTTTGAGGGTGGGGGCAACAGGGAACAAAACGGTCCAAACGAGGCAAGAGGTCGGACCGTTAAAGAAGAAATGTGCCCAAGATCATTAACCTCAGCAGACCCAGCACCCCGACACGGATCTAGCGCCTCGATGCCGAGCAGTTCTTGGCCCCCGACCGAGAACTATAACGGCCCATCCGACCGTTTTGCAGTACTCCCGTTTTGCAATTACGACCGTTTTGCAGTTACGCTTGTAACGGGTCTGAAGATTGAGATTCGATTAGAATTCCTATGAGACTGCTATAAGAGGGAGATGGACCGAACCCTAAAGGTATGCTCTGAGAACCCGACATCTATACTCTACTTCTCCAATTATTCTGAGTTAGGCATCGGAGCCCGTGTGACAGAAGTCACACTGGTTTAGATTTTGATTTGTTCGGTTTTGCAGGTGTTTGATTCCTGATCATCAAGTTTGTTGCGTATTGGAGATAAGAACCGGAATTCTCGAAGTCCATGCATCAACAGAAGGAGAGGGAAACTACGCCATTATCCATTCTTTGATCTATTAAGAGTATAAAATTACATATAAAGTTAAAAGTTTAATTTTTAAGGTTTTCTTACTATTTTACCACTTCCCCTCCTCAAATTTTCAAAATTAAAATATTATATATATGGAAAGTTATAATGTAAAGTTTTATTTCTCCCCTGAAAATTCCTAATTCTGCCCCTATAGTTTACTATAGCAGTAGCACAGAAAATATATCCGCTATTATATGTTTTTTTTTTCATTAGTAAATAACAAAGGGCTTGAGATACCTAGCTTAGCTATGTTTTATCCCAACGTTAAGAAGAAAATAAAATAAAATAAAAACAAAACAAAACAAAAATAAAAATAAAAGTGGGGCCCACGAGTGCATGGCCATGTTCGGACCATCATTCGACATCATGGTCATACTCATGCCACATAATATGACCGTTTGAGCATCATGAAGTTTCCGTATTATTAACTGATTAATCGGAACTTTCCAAATTAACTTTTTGTGTAAATATCCTAATTTTAGTTTTTATTCATTTTGGTCCCGAATTTTAATTTAGGAGAAAATACTTCCTCATTTTCACTGAATATTTGACAACTAAGAGAGAAAAATGAAAAAATATAAACTTTTTTTAAATAATAATGAATTGTCAAATATTTAGAGATGAGATTCCTCTTTTATCACTATTTATGAGGCAAGTATTTTCTTTTAATTTACGTACTTTTAAAAAGGGATCATTTTTATTTCTATTTGGATTGTAATTTTAATATAACACTTCACTCGTTAAATTTCTTGAAATGTTGTCATAAGTTTGTATTAAACTCTTCTGTTGTGTATAAAATTTTGGTTAAAATTTTGTAAATAAAGATTAAATTAGTAACTTTTTAAAATTACAGAGATCAAATTCAACCATGACTAAAATGAATCGAAATCAAAATTTCGTAACAAAAATAGCATTCAAGAGATAAGGTCGTGAATATTATATTTACAAAAACTCGAAAGTAATCAAATTATTAAAATCAAAGAACCATCCTGATTATAAATAATTGGTGAAACATATGGAGAGTTAATAACATATAAATATAAGTAGTTATTTTATTCTTCTCTAACATTCCGTTCTGTTTCCGTATGGGCAATCTTATAATTAATATATTTGTACTTTTTACATTACACATGAGGCCCTGACAAAGAACAATAAAATAAATAATGATAAACTGAAAGTTTAATTAGATTTTTCTTGTATTTTAAATGAATAAAACAACCCATAGTGTTAATTTTGACCCAAAATAAATTATATGATCTTGGTAACTTCTCTTATTCACTCAACAAATGGCTATGTGTTGGGGGGAAATAAAAACAAAATAAAACATAGCTTTATCTGTTAGTTTGTGGAGCCACTTTTATGAAATTTATTGTTGGCAAAACAAAATCCTAAATGAAAAGGGCAAAATTGGTATAAATGAATTGAAAGTTATATTAGAGTTATTTCTCTGAATTTTTAGAGTTATTATTGTTGCTACAATTAACATAGGTATATTAGGTCTCCCAAAATGAACTTTATATAAAAGTTATATTGCATCTTCATCTGTCTGGGTAACCAAAACCAGACATAATTGGGCCAAGTGGTTGGGAGACACGTGGGGAATTCACAAGTCGAAAAAGTTGCTTTAAAATATTTTATTTTTTCTGTCTTTTTCTAAAAATTCCATAAATTTATTTAATAAAAGTTAGTCTACTTTTAAGAAACCGATTTTTTTTTCTTACTTACTTTTCCTAAATGGTACTATTTCTCTTTGTATAAAATTTTTCCCTTGCAATTTCATTAAATAAATTTAGTTTGTCCACTCTTATTTATCCAATTAGGTGTCACGCATCACTTATTAGTTTAATAATTAATAGATAATCATCAACACAATATTAAATAATCAGAACTTAATTACAATAAAAATCATAGGTTCGAGAACTCAATTGAAGTTTATGAATTAAATTAACACCGGTGTATCAAAATTCCTGAACTAAATATACTTGTTTCTATATTCTTTTTTTTCCTCTAACTTTTGATATAGAGCCTTTAGTCTTTTATCTTTTCAGTTCTCAAATCTCTCTCTTAACGTCTCGTTTTACACACAACTTTTCAATTAATCTCTCTACACATAAAGTCATAAAGTTTGCCAAAATATTGGTGTTTATTATTAGAGAGATTATTTTTATTTCCACCGGAAAGAAAAAACAAAAAAAAATAAAATAAAAAAGGAATTTGTGAAACGGACTAATTTTTGTTACTCTCTCTCTCACTCTTCCGCGGGAGAAAACGGTCCTTTCCAATCTCTTTCTCGGCCCCTCTCCAAAAATTTCCCAAAAACAACAAAAAAAGAAACATATTTTACGAAAATGCCACTGCCGTAGTAGTAGCCCAATCACCAAAAAATGACCGTTATAAAATTTCTTCCCTTTATTTATTTATAAATACACACAATTTACAATTTACAACATTCTCATGTTCCTCACTCTCTCTCTCTCTCTCTCTCAAATGGCATCCTTCATCAGATTCTTGTTGTTGTTGTTGTTGATTTCCATCTCCGCCGCCGAGCGCCGCCGGCACAAGTGGGTCGGACCCAGCGGCCACAGCGTGATAGAAGTTGACGTGAATGGCTCCGGCGAATTCCTGTCGGTTCAGGCCGCCGTGGATGCAGTCCCCGATTACAACACCGTCAACACCCTCATCAGAATCAGCCCTGGATATTACGTGTAATTAAATTACTCTTTTATCCCTCTCGTCTAATTATTCATTTTCATTATATATATCATTACCACCATCGCCATGCATCATTTTTTTCTTTTGCTTTACGAATAAATCACCTTCTTCTTTTTTCTCTCTAATGGGAAACTTTACCCAAACGCCTTCCAAAAAATAAAAATCTCAATTGGGCATCTTAATTGTTTTTTAACATATCAGGCTTGTGTTTGACGTAATTATTTTGCTATTTTTGCTTCTACATTTATGCTGCGTTCATTTGGCTACTGCTCTCTTTTTTTTTTTTTTCCTTCTTCTTCGTGCAATCTTGAGTTATCAATTTTTTAAAGAGCGCCTAAATTTTATCCTAAAAATTCGTTCCATCAGAAAGTTGGTGGAGCCAAAACGAACATAGAGTAGTATGTGAAATTACTGGTAAACTAAAAAAATCAAGGGGATAGATTTGAGTAAATTTAAGGGAAAAGTGGGTTTACATATTGGTTTGGAATATGATTTTGTAGAGAGAAGGTGGTGGTGCCGGCGACGAAGCCGTACATAACGTTCCAAGGAGGGGGAAGGGAGGTGACGGTGATAGAATGGCACGACCGCGCAGGTGACCGTGGTCCCAGCGGCCAGCAGCTGCGTACTTACAGAACCGCTTCGGTCACAGTTTTCGCCAATTACTTCTCTGCCCGAAACATCACCTTCAAGGTACCACTTCATTTCCTCCACGTCAACTCCCTCCAATCCACCTCTAACATTCTTCCTAAATTATTTTTTGTTTTTTCCTACCTTTTCTAAAAAAGAAAAAATAATTCAATAATATGAGGAGATGGAGCTATTCCAATAAAAGTAAATTACATGCTCCTGATCTTTTACCTCGAGTTAATATATTCAAAATTCTCAATTTATACTTTTATTATTAGAAAAAAAAATCGCCATCAAGAGAGGGGAGAGTCGTCGGCAGGATTTGAACCTACAACAATCAGGTTTTTGAGACTCACGTTCTACCAAACTGAACTAAGAGCACTTTCTTATTAAAGTAGATCCGACTACAAATAAAAGGATTCTTTTTTACCCATGTGAAAGAGCTTGAACAATGAAAGATTTTGCATGTCTAATTTGAATCGATCTCAATGGATACCTCGTTACTGCCTCGAGGAGAAGTAATAGGTAGGAATGACAGATTGTGACAGCTTTTATAGGATACGTACTACCTTGGGATCAGATAAGCTTCTGGAGAGCAACAATGATTACAAACTTAGCTAGCGAATTCAATCAAAAAGCAATTGATTTGGATATATTAGACAAATGATTAACTCCGTCTGTAAACTTTTTACATGTAAGTTCAAAAGATTCTGAAAATTGGTATGAAATTTGTTAAAAATGCAATTGAGCTCCGACTTGAAGAAGCGAGCCCAACACAGAGAAAACCATTGCGCGCTAGCCTAACTAGCTAGCGTTTTTCAGTTGGTTGTTCTCGCGCCAGTCGCGTAGGACGATCGGACTAGGCCGAACAAAATATCTCAACGTAAACTTTATTTTTTAGAGATCAGATATTCAATCTCCTAAATCTCCAATTGTTGTCTATAAAAAGGTTTTTACACGATTATATAGATAATTTTGTGACTTGTTGTCACTGCCAATTTTATAAATTTTTTTAAAGGCAAAAAGAAGCCAAAGGCCTAGGACAAAAAGTCCATTTTTTAGTGAGGAAAAAAAGACAACAACTTAAAAAAAAGAGAGATGATATTTAGAAGCAGAAAATGAAAAAACATTGAGAACCCCACAAACAAAAAACAAGCTCAGAATATGAAAAGCTTTTGTCGTGTTGTCTGCTAGCCTTATATAGTTGTTGTTCACGTGACGGCAGAATACGGCACCGGCGCCGATGCCCGGAATGCAAGGGTGGCAAGCGGCGGCGTTCCGGATTTCCGGCGACAAGGCCTACTTTTCCGGCTGCGGTTTCTACGGAGCTCAAGATACCCTATGCGACGACGCCGGCCGCCACTACTTCAAAGAATGCTACATCCAAGGATCCATAGACTTCATTTTCGGAAACGGCCGTTCCATGTACAAGGTAATCCTAATCCCTTAATCATTCTTTTTAAATTGGAGATTAAATCCAAGACGGCGGCGTTTGGCGTTGTAGGATTGCGAGCTGCACTCCATAGCCACCCGGTTCGGTTCCATAGCGGCCCAAGATAGAAACTCGCCGGACGAGAAGACCGGGTTCGCTTTTGTTCGGTGCAAGGTGACCGGTTCTGGGCCTGTGTACGTGGGGCGAGCCATGGGCCAGTACTCTAGAATCGTGTACGCGTATACTTACTTTGATGACGTGGTGGCCCACGGTGGATGGGATGACTGGGACCACGTCAGCAACAAAAACAAGTAAAAATCCTGGTCATTTGCATACAAAATATATATATATATGTATTATTTATTTTTTTTGTTGTTTTATGAGATTAAGATATGAATTGTGAGTGGTGCAGGACAGTATTTTTTGGAGTATACAACTGCTGGGGCCCAGGAGCGAGTAAAGTGAAGGGAGTATCATGGGCCAGGGAGTTGGAGTTTGAGGAGGCCCATCCTTTTCTTGTGAAGAGCTTTGTCAATGGCAGGCACTGGATTGCACCTTCTGATGCTTAGTTCTTCATCTTCTACTTCTGCAACACTGAAACACAATACATATTTATTACATTTATTCACCTTCTACTCCCAAAGTCATTCTTTTGTAATACCGCCACGTGTAATTTAATTTTTTGTTTACTGTTTCCAGTCGACCATTGGTCTAAATCTCTAACTCTTATAAATACGCCTAAAGCATTTTTTTATTCCAACCGCCAACCTTTTAGTCGAATAAGAAAAGCAATTTGTTTAAACATAAAACTACAACGAAATTGTCAATAAAAAAATAGGGAAGGAGAGAGAAATAAAAAAAATAAAAAGCGAGAAGGGGAGTAGAGAACAGATTTCAATTTTTGTTTTTAAATGTCACAATAATAATGATGATGATATATAATTTTCTTTCAAACATCAACGTTTAAAATGACTTTTAGTTGTTTTTTCCTTCCAAAGTATCATTGTTGACTAAATTTCGTCAAAACGAACATAGTTCAATAGTAATTGACATATATCTCTAATGTTGTGAAATCAATCCTTCCACCCCTACATATTGTACTAAAAAACCACACATTGTACCATACAATTAGTTATAGATCCCCTCAAGAGAGCATCACAAGGGGAGACAGCATTTATTGAAGAAATAACCATCACTCTCTTGAGATAATCAATAAAAAACTCTCATTCAATTTCATCTCCATTTCATTTTTGCAAAATCTCAACTGACAAACAGCTTATCAGCTCAACTGCCTGTTAAAAACAAACAGACAAACTTGCAGTACGTGCAGCAAATGAGAGACAGACTGAAGTTTACAATATGAATATGAAACTCCTGATACCAAAACGCCTTTCCAAATAACATAGAGCATCACAATACATGTAGAGCATCAAAGCACCTAATCCCGGCAACCCCATTCCTATAGAGGAAAATGAATAATATGTCAGATTGAACGTGTGCTGCGATGAACAACGCTACATGACAACAGTATGATGCCAATATTATCAACCCCGAGCATGGTCTAGCATATAAGTAGCACCACATTACCATAATTTTCCTCCTGCTCCGTTGTCGTGTAATAACAACCTATAACTTTGGACAACAACCAGGATGCGATGGGACATCAAGCTCATGTTTGCCTAACCAGTGATGAGGTGGTTAACCATAAGGGCCAGCCTAAAATGGCGCTTTCGTGTTTTGAGAGGTATGCATCGTTTAAACTGCCAAATTTATGATTTGATGTTAATTCAAGTTCAAAAAATGACAGACTTGTAAATTCCCAATGGTGCATCTTTAGAAGGACAAAAGATAAAGAAACTTACTACTCAACATCTGGTGTATCCAGGGTTTCATTCCATTCCTCCCCATGTTCCACTGCAGGGACAGCACCAGCTACAGCTGCTAAATCTTGTACACCATCAACCTGAGAGAAAATAGTTCGAATAAATTGTTCCAAGATCAGAGAAGGCAACAAATCTTCTGAAACGATTAACCTTTTTTCTATAATTATATTGCTCCACGTTCCCACTAATTTTATTCTCTGATTCTAAGCCTTAGCATCCTGAAACAACAATTAGAATTCACCCAATATGCTCCCATTGGAAAATGGCTGCAAACAAATAGAAAATAACAATCACTCTGCCCATTATCTACCACAAGAGCGTACATTAACTCTTGTACAGAGATATCTAAAGAGAATAAAACTTGCCTGTTGAGGATACGAGGCATAACCCGAATATGCACCATAAGCATATAAAGATGGATCTTGTACGACTCCATATCCATAAGCATCATAACCTCCTCCATAGCCATAGTAAGCACTCCACTGGTTCGGATCAACTTGCTGACCCCAAGTAGTCAATTCCTAAAAGTTCATCGCCATTTCATAAAGTCTATTCAATACAGTAAACTCTGGTTAACTATGAAGAGCATTACACAGGTAATTTGAGAGCTTAATATCAGAAAGATAAACGTGCAATTACCAATTCTACCAAGGAGTACAACACATGGAAATTTAAAATCCTTTTCTTCTTTTTTACTTTTTTGGAAAAAAAAATCCATTTCGCCACTGTAGAATATTCGATGTTATAGATTAGGTAAATGTCATAAGGAATAATTTTGTAAATGTTTTTGTCTGGCACGGTTTCTTAGATTGCGTCTACTATAGTTTTCTGGGGACATACCTTGTCCTTAGACCATTTCTATAGAGTCCTATTTTCATACTAGGCACTAGGGTATCCTGGGTCCGTGCTAGGGATTGTAGGGCCATGATGGAGGATGTGCTTTTATAACCCCATTTTTGTTACAGGGGTTGCTTTTTATGGTAGACTGACTTTCTAGCTATGTTATAGGGTATTTGGCTGGAAAGAAATCATAGATTGTTTAGGGGTGGACCGGTGGAGAAATCTGTGGACTATGTTTGGGACATCGTTAGATTTAACACTTCTTTATCGGGCTCGGTTTCTAAACCCTTTTGTAATTATTCTCTAGGCCTTATTCTTTTGGATTGGAGTCCTTTTCTATTGGGGACCTCCTCTTTCAGGGCTTTTTTTTTTATGCCCTTTTGTAGGCTTTTTTGTAGCTCTGGTATCTTTTTTCATTATTCTCAATGAAATTTTTTTTTCTCATAAAAAAAAAAAAAAAATCTAATTTTCACAAAACAATGCCAAAAAAAATGAAAAAGAACATTATTTACTATGATGACCAATAATAAGCCTTTCTTTTCCCTAATGATGAAATCCCAACTTCACAGGCTATATAAAAAACAATATCGCTAAAGTTTACTACACAAACTCATTATACAATCAAGGTTTCATAAAGTCTAACCGAGGCATTTAATTATAAACAACATGATTACACATCACATCCACAAATGGAAAATGTTCTTTTCAGTAAATCAAGTAAAATATTTGTTCTGGACTGCAATAGAAGGTCAATTACCTGCTTGGCAGCTGGATTTCTACCCCAAGAAGTACGAACCACTTGTTGACCGATGATCTTTCCTTGCATCTTTTGAATAGCTTCTTCAGCCGATGTCCTGCACAGACACGATCAGGAGAACATATTTAATCCAAGTCCAATTGTTCATAATGAACTAAAAAGTAGAAAAAATATCTTTGATAAATGTAAATACACAAGATTTTCCATTCTCCCACAAGATTTTTTTTCTCACACTTCCTTTCCATCTTATTCACAGCAATAAAATTAACCTACATGCTAAAACATACCTCGTCCCAAACTGAACAAAACCACAGCCTTTCCCTGCAGGAATTTTCACATAAACAATCTCCCCAAACTGCAGAAAAGTTTGCTTCAACTCCTCCTCTGTAATATTAGGATCCAAGTTACCAACAAAGATCTGCATAAAGAACAATGTAGTGAGAGATAAGCATAGCAACCAGAAAGAGTAATGCTATCACTTACAGTTGTGTTATTCGAATCGTAATCTGCCGGAAGCGTGGGAACTGGTGTAGTATAGGCTGGAACTGGGTACATTGCTGGGACAAGAGGCACACAATAAGTACGAGTTTAAACATAGTAAATAACAGTCTCCTCATAAGATTTTACTATACCCTTTTTTTTAGATAAGAGACTTCTGTATGTTAAACATCAAAGCAAAAGGAGACAACCTAAGGGGTGTGGTAGAGGGAACCCGTCCTTAAGGGGTGTGGTAGAGGGAACCCTACCCAAGGACTAAATCAGCGCTTTCAGTTGCTCATAACCAGGGAAAGGTTGTAATGATAGTAGCAATAAATCCTATTTCATTCATAATTGGACAGATACCATCTCCCATCAAGGCTTGTGGAAAATATTTTTTACATTGAATAACTTTTTTAATCCATATAATATATAATTAAATGAAGAAAAGAAAAGGCAATACTGCATATTCATTACCTTTACCTAAAGTATTATATTGCTGCTGAACACCAATGGTCTTTTTGGGTGTTGCTGCACTAATACGCATAGGTCTAGTTGAGCAATAGACACCATTCATTTCTGTCATAGCCCGATTCCTTTCATTTTCATCAGCAAATTTAACAAACCCATATCCCTTTGAACGCCCTGTGTTTGGATCAGTCACAACTTTAGCGCCCCTGACAGATGGATATTGAGCTCTAAAGGTCTCTTGCAACAGATAATCTGTAACATCAGGAGCCAAATCCCCAACAAAAATTGAGTGTTCAGGGCCAGCATCAGGACGCCTTTCTCCAATTCCAAAAGAGGCCCAATTCAACCTGAAAGTTTGCTCAGTTCCAGGCATCTGAGTCCCATTGTAAGTCTGCAAAATTCTCTCTGCTGCTGCATGAGATACAAACTCCACAAACCCATAGCCCTCAGGCTGGCCAGTGATCTTATTGCGAATAATTTTAATTGATACTACCTGTAGAAAAAAATAGCATAGTCAACAAAAAAAAAAAAAAACAGAACAATCTCTCTTTCTAAATGCGTCTTAAGAGTTATTAGCTCTTACTAAAATACAATAACACAAATAACAACTACCAGACACCAGGAATATATTTGAATGGGCCGTTATAATATAACAATTACTCGACAATAACCACAATTATACATTGGCGTTTCCACTACCACGGCTCTCAAGCATTGAACTCATCCCTATTCAGTGGTATGAAAGGCCATATGAGAGGCCCTCCCTATTATCCAGCTTTCGTAGCATAGAGCAAATACAAACACATTTATAAAATCCACTTCCGAAACCCCGAAGAAATTTCAGAACCGGATAATAAATATTTTGCACTACATCAGCGAAAAGTAGAAAACCTCTAAAATCCACTTACGCAACTCTCGGTAACAGATAAAAAAATGCTATCAGCTTGAAAAACTGACGAATTCAAATGGGTATATTTTTAGAACATTATCCTGTAACCCAAAGTGCATTCAAATTTAAGAAATTCCAATTGCCAACAACGAGAAGGGGAAAAGAAACGAACGAACGAACCTCGCCAGTGTGAGCGAAGCAAGAACTGAGATAAGATTCATCGACCCAGTACTGCAAATCCCCTATCCAAAGTGTACGAACTTCCTCGACCGTAGTTGGTTGATGGTGCGCTGGTTGGCCTGCCAGAGTCGTCATCTTATCTATTGACGCATTGTCTTCTATTTTCGTTCAACCTGCTTCGGGTAATTGTCTCGCCGACGTTCTCGTAAACTTTGTGAGATTGTTCCTCAACTGTGTATGATGCTCCGACTTCCCCGTCTCTACAAATTAATCAGCGATTCCAGAGATTTTGGCGCAAAACTTCGGTGATAACTGAAGGCTTCGTAAATTACAATAGAAGAACAAAGAAAAAAAAAAACGAAGTGGAGATTTGAAGAAACCTTCAAATTCTGCGGGGTCTTGGGACTTGCCACTGCTAGGGTTTCCTTCGTCGCGGACCTTCGATGGGGCTCCAAAGTCCGGATTGTAGCATTTCTTTTTTTATTTTTTCTTCTGAGTTTTTTACTTTTATTTTTATTTTTTGACAGACTTTCTTAGTTTCTTCTGAGTTTTAATCCAGGAATTGTATACTTTTCTTATAAGTTTAATTATAAATTTAATCCGTAAATTTAATACTATTTCATTATTTGAACGTTAAAAAAATTACTGGCATTCTTTCCTAGTAAAAAATTACTGATGGATTTAACTGTAAAAAGATTAAAAAATTAAAAARATGGTGAGAAAAATACTCGATACAGTAGTGATTAAGACATCTTGCAGGATCAAAATAGTATTGTCACGTCAAGAATAGAGGAGGGTCGGAAGGACCAGATTTTTCCTGAAGACTTGGGATAATGGTCGACCTTTGTACTTAGTCATAGAACCACACTAGTAAACTTCTATTTGGCGGAAGGTTTTATCTATCTCCAACCTTGTCAATTGACATGCTGATCGCCTTTAGCAACAAACTATGTGACAACCAAAATTGTTGGTCGAATACCTTGTCAGACATTTTACCTATGACTTCACTCCAGCATGAGATATTGAATTCTAGTTCAATCTTAATACTAAGGTCGAACTTATATTGACTGAAGCATCCAAGTTTTTGTTTCTCTTGTGCAGGTCTTCACTTGTCAAACGACACTCAAGTTCGTTTCCAATCGTCTTACTTTGACTAGTTTCTGCCTAGACCAAAAATCAACATAAACAAGGTATGATGTTCAATATCCACATCCTCATATTTATTGTATTAAAAAAAGTAGTGGAACTAATTTGCCAAATGTGGAAATTTTGAATTAGCATATTGAACTAATAGGCAAAATTTTTAGTTTTATTCARGAGGAGAAAGATAACATTTTTAATACTCTTGCCGTCACTATTCCTATATTTCACACTATAATTAAATTTTATTCGATAAATAATCTCTAAACATTTTTAGACTTTACATCCTTCTTAAATATTCATAATATTTTACTAACATAGTAAATAAATGAGAGAAATATGAGAGAATTGTAATACAACAAGTACTATGGTAAGTCAACTAAAAAATAAGGAAATGCAACCTTTAACTAAACCTAATGAATTAACGTAATACATGTTTGGACATGCAAGCTTTAACATCATACTGTTTTAATATGTCTCATTGATAAACAATTCGTCACATTTTATTTTTTTGTACACTTTACTCATATTAAAGTATCTATTAAATTTTCATCAAAGTAGTACAATAATAAACCAGATAAATTATAATTCAACAAATTTAATCARTTGGGACTCTTTTCTCATAGTGTGGAATAAAGGACTTATTTCCGATGAATACTTATATGGTAGGAGAAATGATGAATTTAGTTGGTATAATATAGAAAGTGGGAGAGTGGAGTGAGGGCGTAAAAGAGGGTAAAAGGAAACGACGTCGTGGCGTGTGGGGTTGATTTGTTGAAAAGAAGTAGACCGTATGAGAAAGGAGACACGATCTGGTGGGGAAAAAGTAGAGGGAAGCCAACCAATGAGAACAAATATTATTAAGGCCTTTTATTTCATTTTTATTCAAAATAAAACATTTAAAGATATTGTACAAACAATAATTCTACTGATGTTATAATATTTTAGATTGATTAAATATTTAGTTGATAAACAGTACTRGTTTATAAATATATTATTATACATGAACAAATTTTTAAATTGAGATTTAATTTCTAAATATACTACCAACCACTGATAACATAAAATGTAACACTGATAACCTAAAATGTAACTCTTATTTTTTTTTGAATTATTTGTTATTAGATCTCTGTTTAAAGATCACCAACTAAAAGAGGCAAACTTAAAATTAATGAGATAATATCTTGGGAGGGCTATTTTGAAATCTTTACACTTTTAGATATTTGCAGTTAGGATTTTATTTTAATACCGTTTCTACCCTTATTTATTGTTTTTTATTTTATTATAATTTTTAAATTTTAAAGATTTGAATCCTTAATTTGTAATTATATTCATTTAATTCTCGTGGGCTCCATTCAAAATTTCAACCTTAATTCCACAAATCTCTCCCTCAAAAAAGATTTTTTTCTCTCACCAATTAACAACTTCCAATTTTGTTAAATGAATTAAATGCTGCCGATTCTCTTTCCTCATTTGGTGTAGATTTTCTCCAGCCACCGTGCAAAGCCGATTTTCTTCACCGCTGTCTTCGTTTCCAAGGTGYAAAGACGTCTGCTGCCAGACCTTCATTTTCCATCTTCAGGGCTTTTATGAACAAGGTATTTATTTCTTTTGCACGTTTCTAACGCCGTTCATTCCCGTCGCCGTTCATTCCCGTCGATATCTTTGCAAGTTTCCAACGTCGTTCATTGTACACTAAATCAACGAGGTATTGATTTCTTCTTCCCCAAACACGTCCAAACCTTCAATTTCCGTCGTTGAAGTCTTTGGACGTTTCCGACGTCGTGCAGCGTGTTCCTCGTCTCCTGTCCCCTTATGTTTATACCATGGGTAATTAATAGTCTTCCGTTGAGATTGGTATATATGGGGATATATTTTATGTATGTGTACAGAAAATGGAAGTTCTAAACGTCTCACAGTGTTAGTATTCCTGATTATATTTGTATATATAGGTATATATTGTATATGTGTATACATATATCTTATAGTTCTGTAGAAGTGGTCCTCCAAAATTGAAATTTTAAACGTCTCATGAATGAAGGATTTGGAGATATTTTGGGAGGTTATGATTTCAATTTTGAGAATTTAGGGTTTTGTTTTTAATGTTTTGGTGTTTTAATTTGTTTTGGAAAGTATCATTAACCTAAAATTATGGGATCTAAATTATAACTTTCCAATTAATCAATTTTGCATATTAAAATGAATTTAAAATTAATTTGTAAATACAAGAGGCTATTTAAGTAATTTATATGATGGGTACCCTCTTAAATAGGGTTGATACATGACAAATGTGTAAATTCTATACTATCCATCCTTTTATCCTTTTATGTAATTAGGATCTTTAAATAGCCCATCAATGTACTAATCCCAAAATTACTAGCTTTCTAGCCTCTAGATCTACTAAACTTCTTGACATTTTCGATGACCAAATCACCATAATTTGTGTATTATCGAAAGAACAATACTTAAGTGTTTACTGGTCAGATCAGCCCAACGAATAAATTTTTTACAGCTTTTTAATTTCTTTACGCATCTTTTTTCTGCATTTCTCTCTCCTACTTGTAACAAAATTTTATGGTAACCAACAAATAAAAGTCATAGTAATGATCAGAAATTTATAGTAAGTAAATTGCAATTCAACTACTGAAAAGAGGAGTTAGTCAACAGCGCTACTATGACCAATTCAACCTGACAATTGACATAAATATGTGGCATGGATGTGACTAGGACGACAATAGTCCTTATAACATTCAACTATTAAATATTCTTCTACAGGACGTCGATATTACTATTGACATGTCTATGTTTAAATGAATCGATATCAATACATTTTTATTATTGTAAAAAAAATTGAAAAATATAAAAACATATAAATAAAATGCCGCTAATATATACATAATATTATTTATTTTTAACTTATTTAGAAATAGAAAAATATTATTTGTTAATTTAAATATTTTTTACGAATTCTTAATTTCTCTAACTTTTACAAATATATTCATAGACATCGACATTTTATCAATATTTTCATAAAATTGAGATCTCGATACGTGCAAACTAACCTGAATACTCACCGAGAAGTAAAATAAAATAAAATAGATCCGCTCACAAATACGAAAATAAAAGATAAATTATTATAATAATGCGTGTCACTCTAACAAATGACACAGCACACTCTAAGTAGTCCTCTCTCACCAACATTCCGGCACTCCATTTTGACTGTTACCATTATATTTATTTATAATGTCTTTTTTCCATTTTTAGCCGAGGGATTAAAAAATTCGATTTTGAATGTATTTTTCAGGTACCACTTTCGAAATTTTGCAATTCCTAACTATATTTTTCATCATTTTGTATATTTTTTTTCATTTTAAACTTATTTTATTAATAATAGTGTTTACTTATAACCTTATATTTTTATAACCGCTCTAATTATAAATAATAAAATATATTTAATGTAGTTGTAACATTTCTATGAATTTAAAGTACATAATAATTTAGTTAAATAAATCATTTTTATAATAAATAAAATAAATATTTTATTACTTGCATTAATACACTAGTACCAATAAATTACAAAAGTTTCAACGTTGGTACATGCAATGTAAATAAAGAAAAATTAAAAGTATAAATTCAACTCACTGTAACTGAATGACCCTTTAACTTACTAGAGTGAATATCAATGAAAAACGGCGGAAAGCTACCAAAACACAATGTTGGCAGACGTGGAGGAGGAGGAGTCATGGCAGACGGATCAACTATCTTCACGATTGGCTGAAAAGCTTGAATCCGGTGAGGCAAGCCGTAGAGAAACCCTTCACGTTGCTCTACCGGAACCTTGAACATTTGCTTCATCTTTGTGTATACTGCAGCAGTGAGCAAACTATCGGAACCGGCAAAATGTGCTATGCCTATTCGTTTTACGTCGAGCAGCTTAGCCAATTTTTTTAGTCCTAGGTCGCCGTCGAGCAATCCGTCACAATAGCGACACATATGCTTCAAATCGCTGACAGTACCTATCAAGTAAATATTAAATATTAAATTTATCGTAACACATCAAATTAAGCTTTTAAATTGATTGACGATTCATTAGTACCTAATAGATGTTGAGCAGTAGCCGCAAACGTTGCCATAGAAATTGGTATGTATTTGATTTTGAGCAGCTTCAGTAAATAAGCGATGTCGTAGAAGCCATGAAATGTAATCCATCTCTCGATTCTACCACTACGACAAATCGGTAGAAATAGGGTAGTGAAATCTTCTAGAGCTATTCCGTCTCTCTTCAATTTGTAGAAATCGAACCCCTTGTTCTTAAGAAACGAGTCCAGTGAAGAAACGCCTTCCATGTCACTAATGTGATCAAAATCTCTGAAATTAAACTCCCAAGTCATCGCTACATTTCCATTTTGATTTGCGAGTGTGAGACCGAGTTGGAGTATGTTCAATCGGTTCACATTAAATCGGAGACAATCGTAGAATTCTTCCTCCGAAACACCTTTCGGAGTGTACCGGAGAAATCCTGGTTCATCATCGAGCTTGCGAGCATAAAAATATTTTCCAGCTAAACTTAGAAAATAGATTCGATTATCCTTAAGCAACCCGATACCTGGAAACTCTGTATCAATGGCGACTATTGGAAACTCTGGAAGATACTCATTTAGTATCTCTAACTCTTTGTGTAGATTGTAAGACCAAACCTCTCGATTCTGGTGGACGGATCTTGGAGCTGTCGGAGACTTTCCGAATGTCTTTTCCATGCTTTCTGGTGAATTCTTCACTTTAAATGTATTTCGTTGGTTTGATATAGGATTTCGTTGTTCATTTTTCCCATAATTTTTCTTTATTTCTTCACTTGGAAATGACTTCTTATATGGTGCTTCTCTATGATATCCTGAGCAAAAAATTTCTACTATTACTTTTGCATGTTTGATTTTTGAAATGTTAGTTTGATTTTTTAAAATACAACGTGGTATAGTATTTTTTTTTCCTTTTGTAATTTGAATTTTAATCTCATCATGAAGATATAATTACTTGAATAAATTTTATATTTTCCAATAATGAGTTAAAAACAATATATTATATTTTTACTTTTTCATCTCAATCATCATGCAACTTAAGGTGTAGGAAATGGCAAATTTAAATACTACGTACTATGGAAATTTTTCATACTTTAAACATAATTTGCGTCTATTAAATAAAATAATATATTATTTAATAATGTGTCAAAATATGGATTGAACGAGTAGATACTAGATGTTAAGGACAAATTTTGTAGACATGTCTCCCATTTTTCAATACCTCGTTGTTTTCATATAAAAATATTAATAATATAATACTTTTTTAGTTTAGAATTAGAAATTTAATTTTATAATTAAAATTACTAATTATATATTTAAATTATTTTTAAATTTTTACGAATGAGAGAAATTTATCTTTCTTTAATATATATATCTCTATATAACGTTTGGACAATATTAAAAAGAATTATGTGTATTTAGGATTTCATTTTGAAATTGTATTGTCCTAAAATTTGAGTGAGAAACCTTCTCAGTTCTCTTATTTTTTTTGTTTTGTCTCTTTTTTTTATAATAAAAATATTTCAATTTTCTTAAAATGCACCATAAATATCTTTTTATTAAAATCTCCGGTTATGGAATATTGTTAATAATAAGGTATATATATTTTTATAAAATATTATTAAAATTAATAAATACTTGAAAGAAGCATTTTAAAACTAAAAGGAATGAAATTGTACTAAAAAGTCAATTATTTCAAAAAAAAAATAATAAATATGTTGACTTCCTTTTATAAAGAAAAGAAATTATCAAATTATTAATAGGGGAGTTTCTTTATTATTAATCGTTGAAATAGGGGACTCTCTTCAATCAAATTATTAATAAAAACAACAAATATTTTTTTATAAAAAAATTAATTATCTCAATTAAAAATAGGATAATTAAAATATATTTTATTTCATTTATTTGTTAATTATTAGTTCATTTCAGACAACATTATTAAAAATAACCCTAAAATTTTGTAGGTTAAGTTATATGGTTTAAAAATTATCATTTAACATAAAACTCATTCAAACATATAACCCTACAATTTTAACCCTATTTTTCTTTTTTAATGTTACTCATTTTAAAACTTATTTTTAAAATATTATAACTTTCATACTTATTTAAAAATTCTTGCGATTAAAATTAGGACCTATAAGTTAAAAAGATGGACATATAGTCACTCCAACATAGCTAATGAAGGTAACCTACTTTCGGTAGACACAAAACTAACGAGTTCAGTCAAACAGCCTAACAAGTTCAGTCAAACAACCTAACAAGTCTAAGGTTATAAAAGCATTCACCAATGTAACTTTGATAGGTATAACATTGCAAGCAAATAGAACAAAGAAGAGCTTACCGTTTGTTTCTATTATTGTCACGAGCTTCTTGTAGTAGGTCAACAAGAGAGAATCTTGCTGCTTACTTGCTATATCTCTGTGTTTTTGCACGGCTCGCTCGTTCTTTGAACCTTACTTCCCTGAGATTCCAACAGCACAAATGAGTTTTTTATTAAATATGAAAGATCGAATATTTTTAAAATAAATTTTAAGAATCATGAATTGCACATTGACTTACACGACATTTAGAGAAATGAAAAAGAAATATGGCAAAAACTAATAACCACGATCCAATAGACAATCACTACTTTTATTTTTATTTTTTTCTTGAATGATGACAATCACTAGTTTAAAGTAAGAGATGAGTTAAAAAATAGAGAGTAAGATTGTTATAGGCAGGTTGACTCGATATGATATGAGGCTTTAGACATAAGTTTTATAATGAGACCCTAATATAGTAAAGATGAAATTTATTTAATTACATGCTTTCATTTCAGCAATATCATTATCTACTATTTTTGTTTCATCTTTAGATTTGTCTATCCCTACCATTTTTTCTATTATTTCATTATTTTTATTACTTTTAAATCCATAACAAATTTATCAAATACCTTTTTGAGATTCAATGAGTTTTCCATTATTATTTTCTTTTAACTTCATATTCAAATTCATATTTCATTTTCTGAGCAATAATCAATTCTAAACAAATATCTTTGTTATAAAAAAAATATCTAAACAAATTTCATATATAAAGGTATTGAACAATAAAAACTAATAAATAAATTTTTAAAAAATGGTGAAAATTTTTGAAAGGCCAACTGATTTCGTTTTTAGTAAATACCTAATTTCGATTTCAACTTTTTAAAATTTTGATTCTAAAAGTCATCCATTAGATCGATAAGGATGAAATTGAAATAGAAAATTCACTTAGAAGTAAGAAGTTTTGAGCTGTCTATTTTAGCCAAGATTCTATTCAGAGAAAGTAGAAAAAGAGGATAAAAAATAATTTATTTTTTAATTTAAGATAGTTTAAGAGTATTTTTAAACAAATTCATATTTTCTAATAGGCATAATGAAAAAAATCTGAAACTTTGAAGCGACTAGATTGATTTGAACAAATAAAAAACTTTGATTTTTACTCATGGATAATCACACCGGAAGGAATTGTGATACCTAAAATCAAAGATGAAAATTTTGAGATTTGAGAGAGTATGAGAAAAGGAAGGAAAGAGTTAAACATGATATATTTATAGATTTTTTTAGATAAATTTATTCAAACATATACCTATAGAATTTTAGGGGTAAAATGAGGATATATATATATATATATATTTTAATATTTCCAATTTAAAAACGTATTTCAGATTAAAATTTTGTAGGTTGTTTGTTTAAAAATTCCCATTTCACATTTAAATTTATTCAAACATAGACCCATAGAATTTTATGATAGAATGAAGACAATTTTTTAAATATTAATAAATTAAAACTTTATTTTTAAAATATTATAACTTTCAAACTTATTTAAAAATGACAAACGTCATAAACTACATCTAAACTATGATGATTATTAGCATTTTGCGCCCTCAAATTTTTAATGGTAAAAATTAAACCCTTCAACTTTTACAATTGAAAAAATTACCCCCAAAAATTTCAAAAAATAAACCATTGAACTTTCATTAATGAAAAAATTAAATCAAATTTTACCCCTCTCTTCCTACTTTTTCTCTCTAAAAAACTTGCTGGTCCGTTACCATCCATTCTTTCATTTTGACAAATACTTAATTTCGATTTCGACTTTTCAAAATTTTTATTCTAAAGGTCGTTAATTAGATCCATAAGGATGAAAATTGAAATAGAAAAATGCACTTTGAACTTTGAGCAACCCTCAAGTTTCTGGGGAGAAAGTAGGAAGAGGGGATAAAAATTAATTTAATTAATTTTTTAATTTATGATAGTTTAAGGGTTTATTTTTAAAAATTAAAAATTTATAAAAGTGGAAGGGTTTAAATTTTAGCATTTGAGGTTACAATTGTAACCACCATCATACTTTAAGGGTGGTTTTTATGCAATTTATCCAAAAAATTCTTACAATTAACCTACTTCTGGTGGACTCGAAGTCAACCAATTCAATCAAACAGCGTGATGATTCTAAGGTTATAAAAGTATTCACCAAGGTATAATATTGCAAGCAAATCTAATAGAGATATTGATATTGTAAGCCAGTAAATCTAAATAAATCTTAGATATAAAGGTATTTAACAATAAAAAAAAGGAATAAATAAAAAAAAGTAGAATTTTTTAAAGAAAAAAACCTGAAACTTTGAAGTCATTCGATAAATAAAAACTTTGATTTGTACTCTAGAATTTTGATTGTGAGACCAAGATCAAAGATGAAAATTTTGAGATTTGAGAGAGAACGAAAAAGGGATGGAGAGACTTAAACTTAAAATAAATCTTAACCTAACCTATATGATATATTTATAGGGTTTTTTTTAGATAAATTTATTCAAACATGTAAACCTAGAATTTTAGGGGTAAAATGAGGATTTTGTTTTAAATATTTCTAATTTTAAAACTTATTTGACATTAAAATTTTGTAGATTAAGTTCTATTATTTAAAAATTCTCACTTCACATTAAAATTTATTCAAACATATACCCATAGAATTTTACGGGTAGAATGAGGATATATTTTTTTTTAATATTACTCATTTTTAAACCTTATTTTTAAAATATTATAACTTTTAAATTTATTTTTTAATATTACCAATTACCGTCTCTTACTATCCATTATACCATCCCCATTCATCAATTAGATCATTTTGGTAAATACCGCCTCTTACCCCTGTCATTTCTTTTATTATTTTTTTTTAAATCCAATAAGAAATTTATTGAAGGCATTTTTAAATTAATCAGTTTTCTATTATTGTTCTCTTTTAAATTCATGCTCAAATCCATATTTTCTTACCACATATTGGTTTTCTAAGCAAGTAAATCTAAACAAAATATTAGACATAAAGGTATTGAACAATAAAAAATAATAAAGAAACTAAAAAAAAATTAAACGAAATAAATCTGAAACTTTGAAACCACTAGATTGATTTGAACAAATAAAAAGTTTTGATTTCTACTCTAGAATTGATAATCACACCCAAAAGGAATTGTGAGACCAAAATCAAAAATGAAAATTTTGAGAGAGAATGAGAAAGGGATGGAGAGACTAGCTTAAAATAAATCTAACATAATATATATGATATATTAATAGAGTTTTTGTAAGATAAATTTTATTAATTATAGATTTTTTTTTTGTTTTGAAGCGAAGTATCTGCAAAGTATTTCGATATTATAATAAAATTTTTAAAAAAAGTATATTACTTTATATATTAAACTTTTTTTATAATTAAAACTAAAATAAACAGGTATGAAAATTATAGTATATATATATTATATATTATACGAAAAATATGAGGCTCAAACCTTAGCCGGCCTTGAATTTATGAATAAGATATAGAAGGGAAATTCGATTAACTTATAATCTAATTTATGCATGTTATAAATTTTAACGTTTTATGCTCTTTATACTTTCATTTATTTTGCTTTAATTTTTATAGTTCTTTTCAGTACTGTTGAGAACACATTAATTTACTAAATTAAACACATTCTATAAGTAATTATTGTAAAAAGTGGCAATTTTATTTTAAAAACCACTTTTTTCGAAACCATTTCAAACGCTACATATAATCTTTACTTTAAAAATACTTTCCACTAAAAATTTGTTAATCATTTTCTTCGTCTTCTCGAAGTAAACACATTTCTCTGGTCAAAACAGAAATAAAGAAAGTCTCATAATTAAAGAATTGACTAAATTCAAACCACACCCACTCTTTCACCGAAACTTCTTCTTCTTCCTGTTACCATTCAGAAAATTCATCATTCACAGCTTCCAAAATTTTCAGTTTCTTCTTTTTCCCCATAACCAGAAAATCCCTGATATATGAACAAAAAGTAATCAAACTAAGTTTCGGACAGATTCAAGGAGGCCATTGAGAGCTAATCGAAATGAAAGATGATGAACAAAAGATTTTCAAGCATAAGAAACTACACTGTAGTCGTCTTCTTCTACAGGGGCTGGTAAATTGAGATCTATGAGACTGATTTCGAGTCTGAGAGAAACAGAGACATTTACAGTGCCATTTGTGGAGGTCGCCAGATGGGATCTCTTATGGCCGCCGAGGGCTTGTCCGGACCCGAAAAGCTTCAAACAAAATGGGCATTTGAAGATTCTTCCACTTTCGAGCTCTGTTTCTGGTCGGCAGATTTTTTCATGGCTGAACAGAGCTTTGTATGATCGGAACTGCTTCCTGCACTTCTCGCATTTCTTCTTCCTCCGAATCAGCTTCATCACTTTGAGATTTCTCCCCAATTCCTCCATCGATTTTGATTTTGATTTTGATTTGGGTTCTGATTCCGATTCAGGGATGCCGTTTGGTTTTCGATCTTGAACTTGATCTTCGTTTCCGACCCATGAGTCACGTGAGAGCATCATTAGGCACATGGCGACATCTTCTTCGGGCGAGGTGTCGGAGACGGAGTTCGCCGGGGAGTCGACGGCGGCCGGAGTGGGGCTCCGTTTGGATCGTTTCCGGGTCGGGTTTTTGGACTCGGTCTCGCTCTCTCTGTCTTGGACGAGAATTTCGGAGTGGGAAAAGGCGAAAACGGGATCCGCGAACCTGAGACTTCTCTTGGGGTTTTCTCTCAATTCGTAAAGCGCCGGTTTTTCGTCGGCAGAGGAAGAGTAGGAAGAAGACGACGGCTTCGG
>NW_019104607.1:239211-253015 GCF_001995035.1 Momordica charantia
CGAGGAGAGAGAGGGGGAGGTTTCTCTCTCTAGGAATTTTTTTCTTTTTTTTTTGGTTGGGTGAGTGTAAGTTTTGTGGGTTGGAAAGTACAGAAGGATTGGGAACTTAAAAGGAGTAGGTGACAAGCATTCTTCCACCAAAAGGTGCAACATACAGCAAATCCCATAATTTTTTTTCTTTTTCCAAATATTCTCTCTTCAAAAATAAAAATAAAAAAACAATTTAATACTTGGGTTTTGTTTTCATTTCCTTAGTACTATTTATTTATTTATATATATATATATTGAAATTGTGGTTAATGTTATATTCTAGAGAGGTAAGAAATCACCTGGAAGTTAATAGATGTTATAATTGGAAAGGCGAACATTCTCACCCTATTATATTAAACATAAGTGTATTAACCAGGTGAACTAGTTTTAGATCGACAAAAGTCCAACATTCAATTTGATAAATTTACCGTTCCAAACTTATAAAATAGTGGCAATTAAATTATGTGTGTTACAACTTGAAATGTGCATAACTATCTTTTTGAGTTACAAGTGTAGTTACGAATAAATTATGGGGTAAGCGGTTTGATTCAAATTGAATTTTAGTCAACATTGAAACGTGTCACAATTGAAACTAACAAAATTTATCAAAATTTGACTCTATGGCTATTTTATATATATATAAAATATAAAATCAAACAACCAAACCAAATAAATTTGATTGATTCCTTCTATTATTTTTTAATTTTAGAGTTCACTCCCAAGTTAAATCATAAATCCTAATAACTTATAAATTACAAACTTTGTTACAATTTCAATCATAGTGAAACTATTGCAACTAAAATCAAGCACTAATGGACTTTAACAATAGATATGGAGGATTAGAACTTCCGACGTAAAAAATGTGTTTCTAATCCAGCTATACTCATGTTGATATGAGTGCGTAATTTGAACGAAAGTAAAAAAATAATGGACAAGAACTTGAACTCTTGCTAAAATCTAAAGTTTATAAGTTAGGATGGGTAAATTCAAAAATTTAAATATAATTTCAACTAACAAAGAATCTAAATAATTACTTTTGGTAATAATCGGAAAACGTAATTTAGAATTAACATAAAGAAAAAAAGGGTAAATCGATAAAATAAAATAAAATAAAAATAAAAAGCAAATTTGGGTTCCGAAACGACAAGAAATTTAACAAAGTTAGAGCCATGAATGGGAAAGGAGGGACAAGTAACACGCAAAACTTGCCGATCAGAGTAATTACGCCCTTTTTCTTTTCTTTATTTCTGTTACGCACCCGCCTTTTTTCGCAAATTCCACAATTTTCCAATTTCTTTGCTATTATTACAAATATTCTACTTTTTGGGGGTTAATCATTATTATTTTTTTATTTTTCAGATAAGGAATATGTAAACGGCGTTACCCTATCATGGGTAGCACAATGATGTTCCCTGTATTTTTCCTAGACAATGTTGATTATGTAACATGTCTTTCTTTTTAATATATTTTTTCAAACCAAAAAAAATTAATTTTAAATTTTGTTTTGAATGATATTTAATTTTCTTAATCTAAGGGTTATTTTTTGAGATTGTTTAGGGGTCCACATGGAACTTTCTTTTAATGACTTGATCTCATCATGTTTTTATTATTAATATATATATATATATTTTTTTTTTTTGTGCTGTTTGTCAATTTTCTTATTAATTCAATTCAATTTGTTTTGAGATATGTAATCCGTCTCATAATGAATATGTGATACTTATTTTTTTAAATCCGAGTGAGGTGGATGACATGATGTGACAATATTTGTTAGATAAATTTAAAAAGTTGAGTAGGTAAGTGATTACTCGACTTTATTACTAGCTTAGTCAGTCTCTCAAATATAATATATTAATTACTATCGATAACTAAAGAAACCAATGATATAACATTTTATACTTATTTATAAGAACTCGTGATTTAAATCGTGAAATGTATCATCTTAAAGAATCAAATGGATGGTATAGTGAAAATTATGGGTATATTAACCCTGAAAATATCAAACCTAATATGATTTGATTATATGATATTAATATTCTTATATTATTAATTATTAGAAATCCATTCATTTTTAACATGCCAATATATTAACTACCGCAATCAAACCAACCCATCTAAATTTTAAGAAATAGAGTGGTTGAAATTTTGAACCTTTATTTTTTATTTATTTATTTATTTTGATAACTTGAACATTTAATTAATTGGAAATTATATAAGATTAATGAGTATCTCAATTTAAATGATCCAAATATTTGGATTGTACTCCATGGAACCATTTCTCTTCGCACATTATATGATAATATATATATATATATATTATGTTATTAATTTTACATTTAATTCGAGAACTTTTGTTTGTTGTTTTTTGTTTTTCACAGAACTCTTGAGTCCATTAATCCACATATATTTCAGTAATTTTTTTATTTATTTTGTTATAAGTTTTAATCGTTTTCCTTGGTTTTTATCATTTATTAATAATTTCTTCGATACGGTACTTAACTTTGACTAAGTAAAAGACAACGGTGCCGTATTGAACAATGTGGAATTTTTTAAAGTGAGAACCTTATCAACGAATTGCAAATTACTCACAAATAAAATTCTTAGTTATTTATTTTTCTTCTTTCCTAAGTGTCTCCCTGTTCTAGTTTGACTCCAATACTAGGATAATGGTCTAATTCACAATTGATAACTTCTGTTTGATAAAAAAAAAAAATTAGTTTCCTATTTTAAAGGTTTAGCTTGTGAACAATATACTTATATTTTTTTAAAATGAGAATTAAATTTAAATTTCTTTGATATAAACCTTGGAAAAAACAAACGGAAAACAAACCTTCCAACGGCATAGAAAAATATTAGAATTACAATCAAAACAAGGGAAATGGTTTTTGTTGATGCATGATTCTCTATTTGGTGAATAGCAAATTAAATTTCTTATCTAAGGTAGATAGTTTGATTAGTCGAGCTGATAATCTACTGGCAAAACCTTACACCAGTGTAGTGCTTGACTAGATACACTATAAAATTTAAGTTAGTACTTAATCTGAGCTAGTTGTCGAGCCGAGTTTAGTAAGGTTAGATAAGGATTGCGTATCTTTGTGGGGAACAAACTCGACGTTTTATAGGACAATTTTCGAAAATGTACGTTGTCCTGCCATTAGACGTTCCATACCTATTAGTTAGCAGATCCTCCGTCGTCAGTATTTTCACTCTCAAGTCGAAGCTAAGGTAGACTCTAACATTTAGGGACTAAGGAGAGTTGTCCAAGACCACCCACCCTAAGCGCAGCTGAATTGAGACTCATCCACATGTTTTGGCGAGAGAGTTGCATGGTATAGAGGAGGCCACGTGGCATGCCTCGATCTCATTCCTAACAATTTTGATTCATGTATTTTGTTTGGTCTTGTAGATTTAAGACGTTTTATATATAGTACTAAGTTTCTGGTTGATTTTAGGATAATGGGATAAAATAAATGATTATTTAAAAGAAAATATAAGATTTAATTAGAAATTCCAAAGAGACGTATCAGAGAAAATTAAGATTAGAAAATGCTATGTGTAGTCACATCTATTAAATATAGAAACCAAGCAAGTCTTTCGAAGAGTACCTCTAAATAGAGAATCTACTCTAGGCTAAGGCTACCTATTCATTTTATTCAATACATTAAACTTAATTAATATCTTTAACAAATAAAAATGACTTCATCATCAAGTTTCACTGCAAGGACAAAAAATTATTCAATAAGGCTGCCAACAAAGTAACTATCCTTGATAATCGTTGAATATAAGTTTAAAATCTTCTAATAAAGATTCGATGTAGGTTTGATATTATCTTTTTCATACACTGAAGGAGGTAGAATTGTCAGTCATATTGCTCCAACCTTCTCAATTAATTTTTCTTCGAGAAACTTCTAGTATTCAATGTTTAAATTAGATGATCGTGTTTGGATGGTGAGATACTTTGTTTCGCTGTAATGGAGATTTATTTGTTGGCTATATTAATATATATATCTGAATGTAAAAAAGTGAAAAAAGTGAAATGAAAATTAATGTGAAGAAATTGATTGGATGGAGGAAAAGGACACGAGTGGCTTTTAAGATTGTGGATGGGATGTTAACCTAGACAGTTAATATGTCACATGGATTGTCCAATTTATTTGATTGGGCAATATTATTTATTTAGCTCCTAAAATATTCATCTCTAAAGAAAAATACATAATTTAAATCTTATTGTCTTACTTGTTTGGTTGTTTGTTTGTTTTTTTTTTAAATAAAACAAAGAGACAATTTTGATTACCTTCATCTTGTTACATTTTATGTTTGTAAAAACAAAACATTATTAACTGCTAATATTAATAGATGTGATAAAAATAAAGAATTTTGTTTACGAAGTAGTTACATAAATAATATAAAATAAACGTGTATTTTCAAATAGAGTATAAAATTTAAATTTTATAAAAATAACCTAATTTAAATCAAACTTAAGCTCAAATGTAATTAAAAAAGAACACGCTAAAAAAGTTAAATTTATATCACATTTGAAAAAAGAAAAATTATGAAATTTTTAAATACATATTAAATTTAATATGCTATATAGTGTAATTTCCTTTTTATTTTTAGTTTTTACTTTTACATTTCCTTACAAAACTATCCTAACGTTGATTAAAACTATCAGGCCTAGAACGTACCCTTTTTATATATAAGGTACTTTTTTTTTATTCAATAAATTGAACTTTATTTTACTAGTGAATTTAAGTCAACCAGTAATAACTCATTTTTAAGAGAATTCAAGTCAACCAGTAATAACTTTAGAACTTCTACTCATTCTTAAGCGGTGAATTTAAGGAGACCCTTGAACGTGAGAGAATATCAAAATATGCTGGTTCTCATAAATCAGAATTCTAAATCTTGGATATGAAGTGTTATCCATACTATAATCGTTTACAATACAATCAAGTATAAGCATCATGTCAAATAAAAATACGTTTTTTTGCACCTAACCAACACAAGAAGTTAAATTGACGAGTAATGACTCGATCACGATCTTTGTAACTTAGAAACAACCATGTGACTATACTCCAAAGAAACACAATAGGGGCTAAAAGTTTCTTAGAAATGAAATTTTTGTGTGACATGTACAAAAAAGTTTGAAGCAATTAATAGAGTAGTGATAGTGAGTGTAACATAGAAAGAGCTTTTTGCATGGCCAAACAAATGAAAAAGGCATTGGTTTGGTGATGGGGAAAGTTGAGCAGGTGGGCTTTTCCACCAACATGTGGGACCCACTACTCTGACTGTGCCACACATTTATGCAATCTTTTGACACCCACTTACCCATTTTCATCACACTTGTGTGTGCACCAAACCATCACTATCTTACAACTACACATTCCAATTAACCAAATTAATACTAACTTAATATATGTTTTTTGGAGATATAATACTAACTTAATGGAACAATAATAATTATATGTCTACATTGTTTTTATATATGTTTATAGTTAAATCTATCACAAAAGTTTTCATGTGTGTAAATTGTGATTTTGTAGAGTATTTGATGGAATCATGAATTTGAAATGCTTATTGGATAGATTTTTTATTCATCGTCTAGTAAAACAAGTGGATAAATTATTGTTAAGTTAAGCTCATGTTGATATTGAAATAAAAGAAGTGTTCCGGGTCCACCTCGAACCTACCAAAGAGACTGGACTCGCCCGCAAGCAAGGCTAAGTGTAAAAAGTCCTGGTTCGACCTGTACGGGTTCGAGCTGTTCAAACCCGACATGTTCGACATGAAAAAGACAAAGGTAACCGCCGGTCGTGAACACTGTCGGACCCACCATCTATAAATAGATGCCTCATTTCACGAGTACTCATGTACAGAAATTCACCTCGAACTTAATATTGAGTCTGACCAGAACTGACTTGA
Organism: Momordica charantia; assembly: GCF_001995035.1. Next base: position 245,167 of record NW_019104607.1, read on the forward strand.
GCGTCGGAGAGTTTGCCCTCTTGTGCAGGTTCACTCTTGAGTTCAGGTTAAGCCGGGGACCAGGTTCGAGCTTGGTTCGTGAAACAGCGTTGTGCAATTCTTTGCATAAACAAGCAATTTCCGGCAAATTGCATGTATTGCTTTTCATGGGTAAGTAAAATAGGTCTAATTAAGATCCATAAACTTCCAATTAGTGGTGTGATGTGCTGGACAGATACCGACCTGTTGACCCTAGGGGATTATGGGAAACCTAAAATCAACTTATAAATACGAGGTCATGATTCTCAATACGCCACACAGTTCTACTATAGAAAATTTGAATCCCATCTCATAGATCCAAATTATTCGAACTAACCTACAGTTTGTTTTGGATCCTATAATAAATTTTTGTTTTCTAACAAACAATCCATTGTGAAAAGATGGGAAGTGAATCAAATATTACATAAAAAAAGTGTAAAAGGGGGGAAATTCCATGGAACACACCTTTCCCACCAATATTCGCTTCCTATGTTTCCCATGAAACTTAATTGGGATGCTCAAATTCGATCAAATTTTCACTTTATTGAATTTCATAACAAAAAACAAAAAACAAAAACAGTTGTTGATTCCATTTCAAATAAAATAAAATGCTCATCTAGCTTTTAAAATATGTGTAAAATTGTCACTAAACCAGAGAGAGAGAAACCTTAAATTGTAGTATATTTAGGATTCAATATATTCTCAATAAGAATATTTTTCTCTCGCAGAGGAACAAATTCTCAATAACTAAAAATTTAAATTGTTAATTATATATAGACAATGTCAATTTGAAATATAGCTTAATGAGTTAAGGTATTTATGTTCTATCAGAGAGATCTTGATCATGGCTAAAAAAGTGATCGGCTGAACAGTTGGAAATTTTGAATTCATATGTATTTCCACTTTTTTAAAATTGCTATTTTCAAACAATTTTATAATTTTAAATTTGTATACTAGAAAAACATGCAAGTCTATTTTATTATTATTACTATTCTGATAAAGAGAATTAAAACTTAACTAGAAGGAAAGTCAGTTTTAAGTAGTGCATAAAGCCAATTAGGACGAAATTAAAATAGTACACGTGGAAGCATTTGCCCAATTCCATAGCTCGCTAATCTGTGGAAGAAAAAAACCATAACCCGAGTAAAATCTACTATGTGAAAAATTATTATAATCACATAGATTTAAATTATATGAACCCTTATTTCTTTTCTCAAAATCATTATTACTACTATATAATATATCCCGTCGAATACATAATTAAATTGGTTTGAAAAATCCTAACACAAATTCTATACACAAGGAAAACCTTTTAATCCAAAGCTACGGCAATATTTCTATAAATTTATTGAGTGTAGTGGTGGGCTGAAATTGTAATCTAAAAAATATCCTATTTTAGTTTTTCATTGAAAAAATGAGATAGAAAAGAAAACAAAGGAATCAACGACCGGTAAAGCATTTCAATTGGGATGATTAAAATTAAGACCATGAGCTCTTTTTATAATACTTGGAGCACTCTCTTATTGTACAAAAGTAGGAAATAATGACATCATCTTCCATGTCTTTGGAGTCAACATGTAGGGTGGGGATGAAGAATCGAACTCACAATCTCTTAGTTTGAGATATATGCTAATTATCGCTGAGTTATGCTTGCTTTGACTTTTCTAAACTAAGTTTAGTACTAGTAATTCTATAGGTAGTAGACATACAATTTCAAGAAAATTTCACTATTTTGTTAAATTAAAATAAACAAGTTTAGATATTGAAAATTTGAAAATTATCATATTCATAATTAGAGAGTGAAAGGAAATATATAAAAAATGAAAGTCCTCAAGATTGAAACTTTGGCTATATACCTAGACGCTCCAATTAGAGGGGACTAAGGTGAAATTATCCTATCAAATTTGAGGCATGTGTTTGGTGTCTGAGTTCGAGATCATGTCTATATGTATATGTGTTTCTTTGTAGCTCAATATTTTTTTTTTGAGATGGTTAAATATTTTGAGAAATATTAAATTTTTAAATTCAGTTCAATTTACTAGTTTTGATTTTAAAGTATGGTAGGTAGCAGACATTTTCGTTTTGTCTCCCGAACGAGAACGAGAAATAGGCGATGCACCATCCTTGCTGCTACGTACGTGTTCCTGAGAAAACAGATATATATTATTAGCGAGTTTCACTATACAATAGAAAACTCGAGAAAGGCTAAAATTAATGAATTTCCACTGTTGCCGTCGGCTAGCTAATCCGCGTGCCTGTTGAAGAATGAGCTGGCGATTCATAGGTAGTGGCTTGGTTAAGGGAACCCACCGGAGCCATAGCAAAAGCGGCATCCTTCCGCATTGGCGGCGAGTGAAAGTGTCACAATCCCATTCATCATTTTGGATCTACATAAGCCAAAACTCATAGCATTGACGATGTCTCCGACATGTCAAAAGGACCAACGACGATGAATGAGAAGAAAGAAGGAATTTTGGGAAAGTCAAGAGAGCTTTTAAGTTTGTCCGAGGATTTGTCATCCGATCCAGATACACTCCAAATTCGAAAGGATAAGGCACCGCCCAAGCTTAATTAAGTCTTCACTTTTTGTTAAAAAAAATGTTAAATTACATATATAGTTACTAAATTTTAATGGTTCAATTTTAAAAACTTTTAATAATTACTTTCACAAACTATGAATTATAATTCAACTTCTTTGATACTAACTTAAGCATCGAAGTCCGTATGGTAAAAGCCACATCGATCTTAGGGTGGTTTCGTTTTGCAGGTCGTATTGGTCCCTTTCGTATTTAGAGAATTGACGCAAATTTGGAAGAATTTAGTGGAGTCAAATTTCTGCATCAACAATTACCTTTGAAATGTATGCTCATAAAGTTATAAAATTGTCATGAGTATAACTTAGTAGTAATTGACATTTACTTATTTTTTTTGAGGTTTGAAATTCGAACTTTCATACCCCAACCCCAATTTATTGTATTTAAAAAAAAGGAGTTATTAACAAATCACTTTTCGCTTTCAAATTTTTTTTTTATCCTTGAGGTGGTTTGATAACCATTTCGTTTTTTGTTTTTGGTTTTTAGTTTCTAAAAAATAGGATTGTTTGATAACCAATTCAATTTTATGTTTTTTATTTTAAAAAAAAAAGTTTTCAAAAACAGATTTTTGTTTTTCAAAATCTGATTTTTTCTTCCGATACTCAACTTTTTTTCCTTTCTCATATTAAATTTTATTTCTCACTCTAAAATTTCTCTCTACAAACTTTATTTTTCTCTCTCTAAAATTTTCATATTTTGAATAATTAATTTCGTCTGTCTCCAAATTTTTATGTATTTTTGTTTTTTTCTAACAAACAAGTTTCATGTCTCTCTAAAAATTTAATATTTTTCCTAACTTTTTTCTCTCTAAAATTTTATATTTTATAACTTTTCTTTCCCCTCGTAATCTATTTTTTCATCTGAAAATTATTTTTATTTTCTCGTTCAATTTTCTTTTACTGTAACTTATAACTTTTATTTATCTTTGTATTTATTTATTTTCTCTAAAAATTATATTTTGAATTTTGTTTTTATCTCTAAATTTGTTTCCACTATAATTTTTCTCTTTCTTTATAATTTAATTTTTTCTTTAACATATCTTTACCTCTCGACTTTATTCTTTTTCTCTTTTTGTCTTTAACTTTTCTTTCACTATTTTTTTTCTAAATCTTTTTATTTATCTCTCTAAAATTTATCTTTCAAAAGTTTATTTACATCTCTCTAAACTTGTATTTGCATGTCTCTACGTTAAGGGAAAGAGAAAAATTTCCGCAGGGTCGGGTCCCAAAAATAGGAAATGCATGTCTCGACCTCATCCCCATCCCCGATTCTATTTTTTAAATAATTAATATATATTTATTACATTTTTTTATACTTAAATTCTAAAAATAATTAAAAACAATTATAAAATTGATAATTTTTCTTGAGAACATCTCTCAGACCCAAGAGACGGAGACTAAAAATTTTCACGAGCATGAGAATGGAGGAGAACATCCTCACTCGTACCCACACCATTGTCATCTCTACTCTATATAAAATTTTCTTTCTTTAATATATATTTTCAATTTTCTAACTTTTTTAAAAACTAAAAACTAAAAACTAAAAATGGTTACCAAACATGTTTTGGTTTTCTATTTTTTAAAAACAAAAAACAAAAAATGGTTATCAAACGTATATGGTTATTGTTTTTTGAAAAAAAAAAAAACTAAAAACAGGAATAGTCAAAAATCAAAAACCAAAATGGTTATCAAACGAGTCCTAAGTTTCTTGGTATTTAATTGGGAAATTTATAAGAATGTGAGGTATCGGAGGATTATCATGGTTGATAATGCTATAGAAGTGAGGTAGGAAAATGAAACGAGAAACTAATAGCATCGTTTGGAAATGATTTTCAAAGGAATTTTTAGATTTTAAAAAATATGGAAAAATATGTTTTGTATTTATTCTTATAAATTGACTTGCTCCTTTGAAATTGGACCTTAGTAAGGCCTTTGACCGAGTGAAATAGACTTATTTAGAGCAGTTAATGCTCAAGTTTGCTTTGCACCAGATTGGGTTTCCTTGATTATGAACTGCATTACTTCGGCTCGATTCTCTATGCTTATTAATGGAAAGCCAACAGGTTTAATTATTCCTAGCAGAGGCATCCACTAAGGTGATCCCCTTTCACCTTATTTTTTTCTACTATGTGCAGAAGGTCTTTCCATGATAATACATGGCACGAATTCAAGAGGTAAACTCCATGGTGTGTCCTTTGATTCTGAAGTTGCCCCTGTTATTTCTCATCTTCTATTTGCCGATGATAGCTTAATCATTTGATAAGATGAAAAATATACCAATATTTTATATATTTATTTTACATTTTATTAATTTATTATGTTTAAATATTGTAATTTAATTATAATTTATCATTTTGTGGCAGATTGAAGATATTCAAGAATAATAATTTAAAAACGCAATTTTAGAGGATAATGCGAACTTCACCAAATTGGGAAGAGTTCAACGGATAAATACAGACACAATTATTATGGGGGGAAGCTTCAATTTAAGAATTATGAATTTTTAGAATATTTTGTAAATAAAGAGATATAATCAAAGTAGGAAACATAATCCTTCAATTGATTAGGAACTCTTTTATTTAATTTGTTTTGTTTTAAAAATGATATTTCCCAATTAGTTAGGAATGAAGATAAAGTTAATCTCTATAAATAGAGAAGTCTTATTGGGAGATCCATCATCCAAGTTCCAACGAAAAGCTCTCTTCTCCAAAATTCAGTTCTCTCCCTCTATAATGAGTGGCTAGACTTTAATTCTTCCAACTCAAGGGCGATTCAAGTCCGATTGTAAGTTTGGAAGGCTCAAGTTAGATAGAGATTTCTTCTTTTCAAGTATTCTTTGTTTCTTGTTCTTATTATTTATGAACAATTTATATTAATTAAATTGACGTCTTAATTCATATTAATTGTTCTACTACTATCCATGAGTTTGTGATCCGTAATTGTCATGAATGATTGAAATAAGTAGCAAGGGGTTGGCTTATGTGTGTGTATTATGGCTTTTCTATGTTTACATAGCTGGCATAATAGACTCTAGGGAAACAAACGGACAAAATTAATTAACTTGCAGCTATTTCAAATTAATTAATTTTAGTTTAGTCATTCTCATCATCCTTAATGCTATTCTTTGATTAATATGGAACGCTATCGTGCCCAGTTGATTAATTAATAAGATTTAATTTTGATGCTTGGTCTAAATTAATTAAATTAGGAGAATTAAAATTTACCACGACTGTTCCGAGTAAGTAGACTAAGTTCTTGAATCAAAAAATCGATTTTTTTATATAAAGCCTATGATCAAGATTACAATTGGATGAAAATCACACCTTTGGATTGGAAGCTCGGTAAGATTGACTTTCCTTTTCCTTTAAGTTTATTTTTTTTAATTTCAAAATTTAAATACAAACCCCCATTTTTTTAACTTTGAGAAATTAATTTCACTGGTTCCCTTGGGATTCAACCTAGTCTCACTACTTCTACAAGTTAGATTTAGTAAAGTCAGTAATTATTTTGGAGGGCCTCGACAACCCTTACCATATTTCTTAAGGCATCTGAGCTTGAGTGCACCTATTTGAAAGGGTTATTGGAAGCTTATGGAACTGCCTCCGGCCAATGTATCAATTTCTCTAAATCTGCTGTCTTGTTCTCCCCAAATGTCCATGCTGCTAGGCAAGCCTATCTTCAATCACTTTTGGGAGTTGAGTTGGTACAGGATCTAGGGAACTATCTCGGTTTGCCATCAACTTTCTCAAGGAGAAGAGGGAATGACTGGAATTATCTAAAGGATAGATTATGGAAGGCGATGCAGGGGTGGAAACATAAGTTCTTCTCCGCTAGTGAGAAGGAAATCCTTATCAAAAGCGTGGCTCAAGCTATCCCTTCTTATGCCATGAGTCTGTTTCGATTACCTAAAGGCTTTTGTGATGATGTTGCTCGTATTTTTACTCGTTTTTGGTGTGGGTCCACAAATGAGCAAAGGAAACTCCATTGGATGAGTTGGGAGCGCCTTTGCATGCTTAAGGAGATTGGTGGTCTCAACTTTCGTGACTTGGAGGGATTTAACAAGGCTTTAATAGCTGAGCAAGCTTGGTGGTTCCTGAAAAATCCATCATTATTAGCTTCCAAGGTCTTGGAAGCTATTTATTTCCCAGACTCTTCTTTTCTTTAGGCTGCTAATCACTCTACAACTTCGTATTTATGGAAAAGTCTTATTTGGGGCCGTGAACTCCTACTTATGGGGATTCGCAAGCAGGTGGGCAAAGGAGACACTATTAGGGTCTTTAAGGATCCTTGGCTACCTAGAGAAAGGTCCTTTAAACCGTTAACTCCACCATCTTCTAATGACAACCTGTTGGTTTCTGGTTTACTTGAGGCCCCTGGCTCTTGGAACATGAGACTTCTGTCTAATATCTTTTGCAGGGATGATTTTGATCTTATTCTACAGATCCCCCTCAACTGTTATCACTTTGAGGATTATTGGCTATGAAATTATGATAAGAGAGGTCTCTTGAGTGTAAAAAGTGCCTACAAACCTTTTATGCATAACAAAGTAGCAGCAGACACAAGCAACCATTCACTCAGAGGTGCATTTTGGAAGAATATATGGCACATGAACATCCCTACAAAAATTAGATCTTTTCTAGGGAGATCCATGCACGGGTTTTTACCTACTATGTACAATTTGCAAAGGAAAGGATTAGATGTCTTACCATATTGCCCATGTTGAAAAAACAAAGTGGTATCCACAGCCCATGCTCTCTTGAACTGCTCTCGGGTACAACCCCTTTGGTCTGCTGTTCTTCCCTCAGCACTCAACCATTGAGCTCCGCTGTGCCTTTTCCTGGCCAATGGGAGAGATGGACGCAGCTGTTGGTTTGAAATTGAACATTGATGCTGCATGTGGAGCGAATTTGACGGGATTGGGGTTTGTTATTAGGGATGAATCCGATCATTTAGTGGCAGCAGGGAGTCGGTCGCTTCCTCTTCCGTACGCCCCTTTACTTGCTGAGCTCTTAGACATCCGGGAAGGTCTCCTCTTTGCAATTTCACTGGGTTTTTCGTATCTTACAGTCGAGTCCAATTGTCTCACCGCAGTATCCCTTCTTCGTGGCGGTTTGGAAACCCTCGGACCTGAATGGGTTTGGATTCACGACATCGGTACTCTTGCTCTTTCTTTGAACCTCTATGATTTCGTTCATGTTCACCGGAGTAGCAATCGTTCAACGGATTTTCTGGCAAAAC
>NW_019104607.1:253240-274995 GCF_001995035.1 Momordica charantia
AAAAAACAAAAAAAAAAAACAAAAGGATTTAGAAAGAAAAAAAAGTAATGCAAAAAATATCCTCAAGAGTGGAGACAACTAAAAAAATGTTGAATTAAGAGTCTAACCTTTTTCATTTTTTGGTTTATGTTTCTTATTTCTAATTAAAATAAATATAATTATATAATCCCAACACCATGAGTTCAGGAATAATAAAACAATATATATGTTTTTTTTTAATTTTGAAATAACTTAGAAATAGAAATAAGAAAAAAGAAACTTGTTTTTATTGTTTTCAAAATTTCGATTTGGATTGTAGAATATTTCTATAAAAATGAGAAATAAAAAATATAAATAATTGTCAAATAATTTTTTTTTAATAAAATTGACAACAAGAAATAAGAAACGAGGAGGTTAATAAATTGAACAAATAAATTTTGTTTATAAATATTATGTAACTCCGAACGGTGTCGTTTTCTCAGACTCAGGATAATAAAAATGGGCCGGCCCAAGTGGGCTTATTTGAACAACCGTCTTTGGATGTGCCATGATATTTCAAAATGATATCACATCCACAAAAATCATTAATATATTTTAGCATATTCCTAAAAATAAAATCTTCTTTTTTGGCTGCATTCTCTTTCATTCTTTATCTTGATCCTCAGATGTTGTAAGAGATTTTTTTTCTTCTTTTGGTTAGAGATAGACGCCTTAATCACTTGAGTTATGCTCGATTTGGATCGTAAGAGAGATTTTGATCTTAAATGGTGAATAACTCCTCTATTTATAGGGAGTTTTTCATAGGCTTCAAGGGATTGAGTCTTTCACTGAGCCTTTAACTGAGCTTTGTTGAATTTTTAATGTTTTGTTAATTTAATCTAAAGATACTTGTCAAATTCTAATCCATCATGGGAATATAAGTTTAGTAATTTGTGGTTGACCAACAAAACCTTTATTAACTAAAACAAAATATTTTATTAAAAAAAAACTAAAAAAAATTTAATAAAGTATGTACAAAAATTGGAAATTGAATAAAACATATTTTATAATTCATTGTGAGTATTCAAATGCGAGGAAAAATTTTGTTTTATTAAAAAGGTAAAGAAAAATAATAATAAAAGTACCATTAATGATGTATCTTTAATAAATGCATGAACTAATTTCATTTAAGTGAATAAGACTTTCACCCAAAATATGGATCAACCTTAGAAAATTGTAGCTAAAAAAAGTAAAATAAACATTTAAAAGACATAGAATTAAACTCGATAACATTAAATTTAAAAACCAGAATTATAATTTTCTTGTTAATCTGAAAAGTTTCTGAATAATTTTTGCATAATTGACTGGGCTTTTCAACTCCCAAAATTTGACTGGTATTACTATTTTCCACGTGTGTTTGTAACTGTTTTATTTATTTATTTATTTATTTTATCTCTTGGTTTGACTTATTATTGATGGCTTTTTGTTTTTGTTTTTGAAAAATATTCGAAGAAAGCTTCACTATTTTTTAAAAATTGGGAAAAAAAAAGGAAGAAAAAAGAAGATCAGTTTAGGTTTCTTGCCTTTGAAAGGCCAATCGCTGTCTATGGATGACTAAGCTACAATTGGGGGCGGCATCACCTCAGAAAATTTACTTGCAGGCTCAAATTAAAGAAAAATATAGATCGTTGAATATTTTGAAATATTAACTTTTTAAATTCAATTTCAATTTATATAAAAAATAATAATAAGAACCATTGTTCTATTTTGAACCTGTGAAAGTGGTCACCTATGTCCGATCAGAAGGTTTAAGTTCGAATTTCTCACCCTACATGTTGTACCTAAAACAACATGTGAGGTTCCGGTTCAATCAAAGATATATATCTTAATTAGTTAAGTTATGATTAAATCGATATATTTTGAATTATATATCCATTCTCTAAATTAAAAAATATATATATATATATATATATATATAATTGCTGAATTAAAAAAGTTTCAATTATATATTTTTTTTAGTATAACAAAGATACTAACGAGAGGTTGCTCATGAATTTGACTCAACATAGATGCTGAATAAATAAAACTCCAATTCAAAAGTTTTGAAAGCAGCCAATGGAAAAATGTAAGGGTATTGAATTTTCTTTAGATATTGAAAATTTTAAAATTGCCATATATACAATTAGAGAGTCAAAAGAAAACATTTAAAAATCAAAATAAAAGGAAAGAGATTTAAAATTTGATCATTTCTAAAATAGGGGAGAATCAAGCTCCACATCAAAACATTTTATAAATTGATTTAAAACCTTATGATTTGAATTTATGAAAGTCATTTTAAATTTTGTTATCTGGTTTGAAATAGTCTTATACCCAAAAGTTTAAGCTATTAGTTAAATTTAACCCACTTATTGAATGTCTTACCAAATAGAAATGATTTAAAATATATGTAATTAAGTTTATTTATTTAGACGTCTGTTGAAATAAGAAAAGAAATATTAATAGTAATATAGGTTTTTAATCTTAAGTTATTAATTAAAAATTAAAATATGACAAAATTAAATTGGTAATTTACCTTTAAATTCTCTAAAATCCTATCCTCCTTCTAGTTAGGAAAGTTTTCTTCAAAATCACCTAAGATTTCATTCTCTTAACATTCAGTAAAATTGCTAAAATAGCATTCACATTTAGTTTTGAACTTTACCCAAATGATATATATCTATAATATATAATATACATATGATATATTATTGATACGAATGTCTGATATATTTGCAATATGTATGTGATATATTACTGATATAAGTGAAAATTTGTGCTATATTTGAAAATTTTAAAAACAATGACATATTTTGAAATACATAAAAGATTTTTGCTACCTACTACAATTTTCCTAAAAAAACGTATTTGTGAAATAAGATATCGGTGAGGGGTGGGTTACTATTTTCTTGAGAAGAAAGTGATACCCAAAAAGGTTAATTTTGACCCAAAAGGTTAGGTTAGGCATATTCTTTGTAAAATCCAAATCAAAATGACACAATAAGAAGGGGTCTCCTCCACTCTACAACTTCTTCCCCTGTTTTTGGCTTTGGCTTTGATAACTTCATCTAATTAAAATAAATTTATCTTTCTTTCCTATCTTTTGCCTATCTTGTCCCTAAGTATTTGGGGCCTTTTTCAGTTGACAGTTCCATTCTTTAAGAGTAATTGGCCCACACACTACACACCCTTGAGTTGGACTCTTCAAATTGGATAGGTTTTTTCATTTATTTTAATAAAATTCTCTCTCTCAAAGTTTTTGAAGACTTTTTTATGGGTCAGTTCATTCTTTTCTTTTTTCTTCACGATTGAATCGACATTTTTATTATATCGTAAAAGAATTGATAAGATATAAGAAATATATTTTATAAACTTTTATTTTTTTAATGAGTTTCTAAAAAATATCAACCACATCGACATTTCTACTCAACGTTTAAATTTTGTTTGTGGATTAAATAAAAATAACTTTGAGTTCTTTTCATAAGGACGGGATAATAAATGGTTAAATTATATATTTGGTCCATATATTTTTTACGTTTGTGTCAATTTTGTTGTCTAAAGAAAAAGAAAAGAAAAGAAACATTGTCTCCATTATTTATATTTGTGTCATTTTCATGTTTTGAAGTATATGATTAGAAGTTCTAAAAATACAATATCAAAATTGACACAAATATTACCTATAAAAACATGACATAAATACAAAATTAAAGGAAAGAAAGATATGACTTAACAAATAATTTAAAAAATGACGCGACAATTTTAAGAAATCAATGACATGACAAGTCTAAATTTTAGTCTAATCCTCCTCTCCTTCTCTCATTTTTATTTTTTGTTTGCTCGAGTTTATTTTTACCATTTTGTCTCCTATTATATGTGAGGCACAAATTATAAAAAAAAAAAAAAGAAAGAAAGAAAGAAACATTATGCATACCTTTTTTTTTTAGGGATGAACTCAAGAAATTGTAACTAGTGTGTCAATTCTATTAAAATATGCAAACCGCAAATTAAAATTATGGTTATTTTTCATCAACACAATATGTTATATGATCGATAATATATGTCTTAACCAATTGAGTTATGATCCGTTCGATAGTTTTAATACCAATTTTAAATAGATATAATTTACACCGTGAACAAAACCTCAAAAGTGCAATTTAGAATTTTCAATTTTGACCTTTAATTTAAGACACATGTTTTTGAGGTAAAAGAATAATCTTTTATTTTTTTTTCCATTACCTTTTCTGTGCAACTTTCCAATACATACATTTATAACAAAAATGATTCCTTTTTCTAGTTAAGAAAAAAACCCCTACATCACAAATTTCATACCAATGGATCTACAAATAGTACCAAAACCCAAGACTAAGAGCAATTAATTACTCATACAAGATCTTTTCTTTTTTCAGTTCAATAATTACAGAGGTCGGGATCGAACCATCAATAAATCTCTTATCCACTTAGCTTCGCAGGGGACGAATTTGTGGATTTCGAAAAACTTGATTTAGTTGTCTCAGCTTATCAAGTTTATCGGTTTTACTTACAGGAACTACTCCAAATTTAGTATAAGGTAAAAGTAAAAAAGAATGATGTTTTTCAATTTCCATTTGGTTTTTGCAGTGTAACTTTTTTTCCCTTTCCAATACATACAGTTGTAACAAAATAAGGAGAAAAAAGATGTCCTAGAAATTTGGCATAGAGATGAGATGGAAGAGAGAGAATAGGAAAATGAAGAAAGGAGAAGAGAAATTGCGCAGTCGGGTTGCAGTGTTGATAGAATTTTCAGATTCCAAGAAGGATTTCAACTTGAAGTTAGGATTGGAACCGTACAGCGCCTGGGCGCCCTCTACATCGTCGATTCTGAGGTCCACTTTTTTGGCCCTAGGGCTCAAACTCGGATACATCACAGCTTCCTTCACCGACGAGTGAGCCAGTCCCAGAACGTGCCCTATCTCGTGAGTCACCACCGATTCCAAATCCACCGCCACCTTCGATTTCTCCTTCTCCAAATCCACCGCCCACCGCTCCGCCGCGTCCAGGTGCAGCCTCCCGTTCTCCGGCGAGAACGCGTGCGCCAGCACTCCTAGCACCCCGTCGAACGCCTCCCCGTCCCCGTGCTCCCCGCGGTAGAATCCGATTCGGATGTCCGACGATTCGTACTCCCGCGACTCCGTGAAGTTCACCGGAATCACCGCCGACCACCGCGAGAACGATCGCCGCACCACTCTCCGGATTTCAGACGAACTTAGGTAATCCACTGTGTAATCCGGTGACAGCGCGTAGGTCAGCGTCGACGAGCGGATCCATCGCGGCTGGCCGTTGAAGAACGCGTAGCGCCGCGTCGAGTGAAGCTCCGCCGTCGATCGGTTGATTTTGACTACGTCGCTCATTCCGCACCGCGGCGAGATTATGCTCGAGATCGTGTCGGAATCGAGGTTTCCGGTTACCGGTAATCCCAGCCTCTTCTGGTACAGAATCAACGCCGATACGAATTGATCGTCGAAGAAATCGGTGAAATCGGTATCGGAACTCGGAAGGTAACCGAATCGGTTCAAGTACTTCTTCAGCTCCGACATCCCGGTCACTTCGCTGCCCTTGCCAGCGTCGAGGAATCTGGCGAAGTTTCTCCACGCGAAGTCGTTGTGGCCGTCGCCGCCGTCGAAATTCGCCGCCATGGAGTCCGGCGAAGTTGTGGCGGGAAAAACAGAGGCGAAGAAAAACAGAGAAAAAAAGAGGTAATAACGGAAAAACGGAAACATGGCGATATTATTTGGCAGTTATCGAGGCATGGGAAATCGAAAAGGAAAAGGGGGAAAAAAGCTTTATCGCAGGGCGAATTTTGAGATTATTATTATTACTATTTATTTAATTTTAAGAAAATCAGTCGATGATTAAATAAATAATTATATTAAAAAATGGGAGGGATTGAAATTGGATTTTGAGAGAACGAAGAGAAGGCAGGGAAATGGAATGATGGGAAAGTTAAGAAGATTCTGGCGTGCTTCCCTTTATATTGCAGATTCTGACTTTTCTCTGTTGTTTCATTTTGGTTAATGTTTGGTAAACCAACTATTTCCCCCTTTTCTTCCCATTTAAAAAATAAAATATATTGTTAATTAAAATAAACATGTTTCTAAGTATATAATTTTTTAATATCTAAGAATGTTCAGACCAGTTTACCAGCCTCGATTTTATAAGGTAATCATCGGAGGCTAAAGATTTAGTTAGATAGGGTTTTAATATTCTAAGTGTGTGGTTCCCATGATATTTGACCCTATTTCTCTTTAAGTTTTTTTTTCTTTGTTCATTTCCCACTTGTTAAAGGACTACCGTTGGATTCTAAAACATGAATTTTTAATATTAATTTTTTTTATTCAAATATCTTTTTTTAGTACAATATGTAGGAGCTAGTGAGGATTCGAACTCACCACTGTCTGATGGGAGATATGTAGCTAACATTATGTGCAATTTTTGAATCGGAGGCTTGTTTGAGCTTTTGACTTTGATACTGTTTGATCAGAAAAATGATCAACTCCACGAACGTCGAATCGACAAGGATGAGCTGAATAGTGAGCTCCTGATATCGCATAGAAGACCTACAAAACCTCCGATACCAAAGTTAATGAATGTCCAAATCAACTCGACAGAGAGAATTTGATTGTTCGCGTACCTGAGAAAGGGAGTGAATGGGTCTATTTCCAAATCAACTCCGATACCAAAGTTAGTGAATGTTGAAATTACAATAAAGTTTCATTAATATCCGATTAAAATTAGAAATTTGGATTGGGTTTGGAATTTGGAGAGAGAAGCTTCTAACGATGGAGATGCGATTTGGTGTAGGGTTCGGCCCGAGTTTTACTCCGTTGGTTGACCAAATAATATTTGTTCTTTATTAGAAAAACATAAAGTCATTAATATAATTCTTTTTATTAAATTATAAATTTAGTATCTATCTCCTTTTCCACTCTAAAAAATTTCAATTGACGTCCTAAATTTTAAATCATAATTCTATTTTAATTCTTATTATTAACCAAATATTGACCGAACATGTCATTTATTGGTCCAGTTATTATCTTATGATGTAAATTCTCCTAAAATTTATCAGAGAGGATATTTAATATAAATACTTAAATTTTATGAGTTAATAAATATTTTAAATTAGAGTACCTTATTTATTCTAAATTTTGATATTAATTAGACATTCAAGTACGTAATATTAATGGAAGATCAAGTCAAGACATAATTGCTTACATCATGCCCGACTTTGATAATAATTGAGTTCATTCCACGCCCTTCATTGCATTTTATTTTATCTTCAAATATGAGAATATATATAGCATGAGAGATGGACTTTAAATTGGCTATTATTTTATCATAATTTCATCACATATTTTACATAATAGTTTCAAAGGGAGAATATCAAAACAGACAAAAATTACAATGAATTCATTACCATAATTTTAAGCTATCATGGCGAGCTTTTTTTCTATGCAATAAAATTTAATCAACAATAGATCATTCTTGTCGATGAATGTTTCAATGGAAGATTGAATTCATGGACAAAACAAAACACTTGATGAATCAAGAATTTCATCGACAAAAAGTTGGAATATATAAAGTGGAAAGTACCTCATCTCTTTCTCTGGCATAACACAAATTTATTGAAGCCAAATTTAGGTCTGAAGAAGGTGAACCACATAAAGTTTGGTTTGATATGTGAGGGATGTGTTTAATTTTGTCATATGAATAATGATGATTGCATCACTAATTAGGAGGAGATGACAAGAAAAATAATGCAAAAGTTGAACAAATTGCAAAGTGCCTAAACAAAGATTTCCATGTAGAATTGTTGACCAATTTCCAACCCCATTTGTTTATCATGGAAGGCAAACTTGCTTACTGGTTTTCTTTTCCTTCTATTTAAAAAAGAATGGGTAGAATTTGGTTTGATGTTTCAATATTTTGAAGAAAATCATAAGATATGTCGAGTTTGTGGAATAATGATGGTAACTTTTTGTTTTCAAATCTCATATTGCCCGTTCCATTTGTTTTCTCTTTGGTGGGAAAACTTGCTTATTGACTTTTTTTTTTCTCTGTTTGAAAAAATTTTGGGCTAATTTTGGTCTCATTTCAATACTGAATGGTTTAAGATATGTAAGTTTATGGAATAATGATTGAAACCTTTTGTTTTCAAATCTCGTTGTTCGTTCTTTGTTTGAATGTATAGAAAAGTTTTGTGCAGCCATTTTGTTTTTTTTTTTTCATTCTTCACGTTAATTAATTCATAACTCTAAATATTTTGAGTGTAATAATTTTGGGTCGGGTCGGGTTGAATTCTTTTTTTCTCTCGTTTTAATGGAGCATGAGTTATTAAGATTTTCTTCTTTCATCCTCAAATCTCTCTTCAAAATCAAAATGTTCGGTGAAATTTGAAGAATCCCACAAAATTATTGTTTTAATTTTAATTTAGAAACCCACTTCTAATTTTTATTTTCTTCTATGGAAAAACCCACAAAAACCTACTTAAATCTTCCTCTTCTTCAGATTTTCTTTCCATGAAAACCAAAAAATATTAGATCTTCTTTCTATGGAAACAAACTCATTACACATCTTCATCAAAACCGACCTCCATAAAGCCCACTTCAAAATCAGAACCATCTCTTTGTTGCTCGTCGCTCCGTCGTTAATCTATTAGCTCGTCGACATGTAGAGAGGTAGCCGTCGTCATCGCCGCCGTTCATCTCCTTTGTTGCGCCGCATATCTTCTCTCTTGCCACCATAGTGGATGTTCTGGCCGACACATTTGGTGAGGGAGGGAGAGAGGGGGAGAGAAGAACCGCGCAACCACCCAAAAAAGTTGGGTTATGTGAAGACAAGTTACCTTTATTTTATAAAGGTCGGTTGGTAGAACCGAACCGAATCGACCAAATTTGTATTTTAATCGAACCGAACCGAACCAAATTTGATCGTCGATTCGGTTCGAATACTTACACCCCTACTAAAAATTGTTATCTATACTTTTAGGCTTAAATGTTATATTGATCCAGGTAGTTTCTTCATATTTGTCTATATACTTTCAAAACGTCTATTTTGGTATTTGTATTTGTTGGAATTGTTGAGCCAAAACGATGGAAGAAGATATGAAAATGAATGATTTTGAGTTGGAGCAGGCTTGCTAGCGGAGAGGACAACATTGAGACACTGTGCATAGCGTCTTGATGCTGTCACAAATAAGGAGAAAACATGGAGGCACGCAGTTGATGTTGTGACGCTGAAATTGGTYGTAGCAATAGCGTCTCAACGATGCGATAATATTCTTTAAATACTCGTCTTTTGTTTTAGGTTTTCGCAAGGGGCACATAATTGAGATAGTGGCAGCAGTGCATTGGCAGAGAGGAAAAGGTTGAGTTCTCGAGTTGTAGAGTGTTATCGACAACCTGTTATTGAGTCTATTGGTGAAGTTTTTCATCCATGTATTCTTAGGTTCATATTGTTGTAATGCCTGGAAGCCGGGTGGTCTTTTGTTGAGGCATCTAGGGAGAGTTGTGAGATATTGTATGCCCATTGTATCAATCCTAATTATGATAGAATTCGACTATCGTGGAAGTCTGGACGTAGTCATAGTTGGTAAACCAAATTCTTGTGTTGTTTACTGTGATTTCTCTTATTTCTTTATTATGTTGTCTGGATTTGGGATTCACTAAATAACTGTGGAAGGGGGGAAAAGGGTTCCTAGTTAGACTATTGATTGAGGTGCTCGCATARCAGCAGCTTTCTTTCACCAAGTGGTATCATAGCTGTAAAGGCTTAGAGGCATGRGATTCAGTAAGAAGTCCAGTTTCGAAGGGATTATGAGAACATTGAGTTTTGGAAGATGTATATGAAAGACTACTTGACCTGCAAGAAAATACACAAAACCTTGAAGGAAGGATAAGCTAGGATAACCTATAAGGAATGGGCAGGAACTAATGAACAAGCAGTTGCAACTATCRGGCTGTGTTTATCAATAAACGTGGCGAGTGAGACAATGGCAATAAGTTTGATGGAGGCACTRACAAAAACAGATATGAAAAAACTTTCTGCCAACAACAAGGTATATCTCGTCATGAGATATCTCAACATTCGAATAAATGAGAAGGCGTCGGTCAACTCCCATATAAATGAAGTCACTAATCTGATCAATCAATGGGCATCTGTGGAGATTAAGTTGAGTGATGAGGTAGACGTTATAGCATTGTTGACTTCTTTGTCAGGAAATGATGAAGACGGTTGTGTCAAATTCGTTAAGGGATAAGAGTTTGAAATTTTATGAGATATGTGAAATTGCAAATGTTGAGGACATTCGTAGGAAATAAAGTGATCTGATTTAGGTACAGAGAATTTTACGRAATCAGTCTTCACATTTCAGAGCAAATGTAAGGGAAATATGGAATATAGAAGTAGACAGAGACTTAGCCAGAARAGTGGGGGCGATGTTCTTGAATGTTTTTACTGCCATAGGAAGGGTCACTTCAAGAAACACTGTAGAAAGTTTAAGGAGGATCAGGAAAAGGAAGTCACTACAAACTTTATGTCAGAGAAGGTGTTGCTAGCTTGTGTTGAGAGTAACACAACATCTGTAGACCAATCATCAGAGTGGGTAGTGGATAGTCTAGCATCAGTATAAGTATCTTCGAACAAGAGTTGGTTCATGTCCTTCACTGCAGAAAATCATAGCATGGTGAGGGATGTGAAATAGTAGACTCTCCCAAGCCAGAGGAATTGGGGATGTTCGTTTGAGGACCGACGGTGAGACTGAGCTAGTTCTGCGTGATGTCAAATATATACCCAGTTTCAAAATAATTTGATATTTTCAGGGAAGTTTGATGACGAAGGTTACAGAAGTGAGTTTGCAAAGAACATGTGAAAACTCATGAAATAATTTGAGGTAGTGGTTGTTGACCACAGAGAAACTTCAGTGTATGTGTCGAGATTTGAGGTTGTCAAAGGATTAGAGAGATGGATTATGCACAGAGCTGCCAACGGTTCAAGGGAGACGTGATAAAACCAACAGCAATGACAGTTAGAATAAATGAGGAAAATCAACCATCAATTCATGTTCAGTAGCTGGAAAATTGAGAAAAGAAAAAGAATAATAGTTGAATAAGTTGTTCACTAGACTCTCAATTTATAGCCCCATTTGTCAGATGGTTTAGCGAACTTATGAAATTGCATAGGTGAATGAGTGCATTAAAGTGAATGACTACATTTGGTGCTGAAGTAGAGTGTGAAGTGTAGCTTGGCAACAAACTTAGGTAGGTTGGCCAAGTCATCAGTAAAGAAGCTTTTCTTTAGGAGTCGTTGGACGCGATCGATGAAGGAAGCATCAGGACCACTTAGTTCAAGCGGGAGCACGTGGTTGTGTCTCTTACATCTGGGAGACAAAACCACGTAGGATTGTCCAGTCTTAGGGCAATCACAGATGAAACATTGATTGGCGCCAAGAAGGTGATGGTACATTATTGGTGTAGTGGAAGTAGAGTGTTGGTTGATGTCAAGAAGATGTTGATAAGTTACTGTTAGTGCAATCAGAACTGAGTTTTGGTAGTTTGCCAAGTGAGAGACATTGTTGTTGTATTGGAAAGAGAAATTATTATTTTGTCTCCAACTGAGAGCTTGTTGGGATTGTGAAGCCAAAACAATGGAATAAGAAGTAAAAAAGGAATGATTTTGAGTTGTTACAGGCTTGCTTGGCCGAGATGACAGCATTGAGACGCTATGCATAGTGTCTCAATGYTGTCACAAATAAGGATAAAACACATAGGCATGCGGTTGCTGTTGTGACGCTTAAATTGGTCGTAGCGTCTCAACCCTATAGACAGCGTCTCAACACTATAGACAGCGTCTCAACACTGTGATAATATTCTTTAAATACTCGTCTTTTGTTTTAGGTTTTCACAAGTGACACAAAATTGAGATAAAAACGACAGTGCATTGGCAGAGAAGAAAAGGTCGAGTACTCAAGTTGTGGAGCGTCGTCAACAACTTGTTCTCGAGTCTATTGATGAGGTAGTGCCTAAAAGCTAGGTGGCCTTTTGCTAGGGCATCTATAGAGAGTTGTGAGATATTGTATGCCCATTATAGGGGTGAGCAAGTAACCCCGAAAAATCGATCCGACCGAACCGACGTTGATCGGTCAGTTTGATAGAAAAATTGCTCAGAATCGGTTTTCAAAATTACAAAATCGATTTTTATCGGTCGGTTTTGTCGGAAAAATGATTTCCAACCGAACCGATTTATATAAAAAATAATAATAAAATAAGGGCAGATCAATGCGGTCTACCTAGATGTGTGCTGCAGTAATACTGCAGCTGCATTGAAAACCAGCGGCCATGATTCTCAAGATTTTTATTATTTTAATTTTTTTTTATCATGTTTCCACATTTTTTTTTCTTTTCTTTTGTGTTATCTTCTCTACGCCTCCACTCCTCCATTTATCTTCCATTCTTCTTCTTCCCTTTCTTTTTGTTTTCCTCTCCTCTCATCTCTCACTTCGTCCCACCCTATTCTTTCTCATCTTCTTCATTTCTTCTTCTTCCATGTCTAAGATCTTCAGTTTTTCATCTTTTTTTTTTCTATTCTTCGCTTCCTACAGAAGGCTACCGACCACCAGAGCTCAACACCGACATCTCCAGGAAGACTGTTTTAAAACCGACAAAATCGACCGATTTAACCGACTAATCGGTCGGTCGGCGCAAGATGGCACAGTGTAGAAGTCAGTTTCCATGATGGATTACCGACTAGGCGTCGGGATCGGTCAAAAACCGACCCCGAGCGAACCGATGCTCACCCCTAGCCCATTATTATACCAATTCAAGACTGGACATAGCCATAGTTGGGTGAACCAGTATAAATTATAGTGTCATTTACTTTGCTTACTCTTATTCCTTTATTGTGTTATCTAGATTTAGGATTCGAGAACTAGGATTGCTACCTATTTTGTAGTGCGCATAGTAGTAGCTTTTTCCCGACAGTATTTTCAATTTTTGTTCATTTTAATCAATATACTTTTAAAACGTCCATTTTAGTCCAAGTTTATTAAAATGTGCCATAGATTTATATTAAACAATTTCCATTGAGTATAAAATTTATGTTAAAATTTAATAAATAGAAACTAAAATTGTCACTTTTTTTAATGATACAAGTATCAAAACAGACGTTTTAAAAATATAAGAACTAAAATGAACAAAAATTTAAAGTATGGAAACCAAAATGAACGTCGTGATAATACATAAATCAAAATGAAGAAACTACATGAACCAATATAAAATTTAAATTAGATATCTTAATTAGTTGAACTAAACTCAAGTTGGTGATCAAAATAGTATTTCAACCTTATTTTCAAAATATCATGTACCAATAACATTATAGCACATAAAGCCAAAATCTCTTTTAGGTCGTTATATAAGCCAAAGCGAACATAACTCAACGATAATTGACATATATCTCAAATYAAGAAGTTGTGAATTCGATCCCTACCCAACATATTGTACTAAAAAAAAATGACTCTTTATAACAAGTTTTGTCACCAGGTTTCTATTTTTTAATTATGTTTATATAGTAACGAGTTTTCTATATTGTCATTTATTGTAAAAAAACGTTTTTCAAATCTTAACYAAAAAGAATTTAATTTGAAAAACTGATCTAAAAAAATAAACAAATAATAAAGGCCCATGTTCAAGAAGTCAAAAAGTGGTCTTTGTGAAGTAAATGAGCACTAACTAGCAAAAGCAAGATTAATAGTTCTAATTAAGCACGCGGAAACTCACCCATTTGTCCATAAAACGTCTCATGATATCTCTGCATATTTAATGGCTTTCACCAAACTTTCATAATGTTCAATAAGAGGGTGAGAAGACCTCACTCAATTTGATTTGGTTCGGTTCGGTTCTAGAGTTTTCAAATTGAGCCAAACGATTCAGCTGCTCGAGAAAATTCACTTTTAACACAAACCGGTTCCTATGACTTGAACAATATATTGTAAGGCATAAGGTTCTCTCCTCGTGTTTATATTGTTTCGTTGAAGTCGAGCCCGAGCCATCAACAAAACGATATCATATTACTTCACTCTCCTAAAGATTTGTCTGGAAAGATACTCAAAATGCAGTCTTTTTCTTGCAGAACCAGATTGGTAATCTGCAACAATCTGATCCAATGTATATACAATGAAATGGTGAGGAATTCTTTCAACTACCTAAATCGATTTCCTACCAAATCAACAGAAAACTTTTGGTCGTCCCATTCTTAGGATGATAAGTTAACGACATTATGAATCTCACGGCCACCATGTCTTTTCAGTTAGATTGGTAGAAAATACATACCGAAACCTTGAGCTGTAAGGTAACCACTCGATGATCTGAGATGCTTTCTTTCCAGTCCGATGATCCATACATTTTTGTATCGAATCGTGGAGTTCCACATCAACATTGTCGGAAACTCGTTTGAGAAGTTCATCTGGGCTGATGGATGCTTCGCGTGCAAATCTTTCGAGTACCTTTGGTAGGAATACTTTCTTTGACTTCTTCACAACTATATTTGCTTGGAGAAAGTCCCTTTTGGCCACTTCTAGTTCCTCTTTGACATTTGATGCAGTGTACACTTTCAGCTACAAGTTTAAACAGGCCAGCTACTAAGTAATTCTTTGCAACATATTGATCAGAAAACCACACAATTCATATCTTGGAAATGATAAAGATAAACTGATATATATCAATGGAAAAAGAAATTAACTTATAAATTCGTCTTATTATATTTCCAAACAAAGGAATTCTATTCTTTACCTTCTAAATTTGTTCTAAATAACAGGGATAGAATTTGCTCATGAAAAAGATCTAAGGTTCCTTTAATAGATCGAAAAGAAGTTACCACAGGATCCGAAGAGGCGCCAGTGCAGAGGCCAAAGCAAACAAGAGGTTGAGGACTTGGAAGGCCCAATTTTGAAGAGATAAGTTGTCTTTCTTCCCCAGACTTTTTCCTCAGTGCAGTGGAAATGATAGTTTCAAGCCACTGTAGTTTATACAAGAGACAAAATAGAGAATGTGAATGAGCCACATCTCTTCCACCCATACAAAGACATGGTCAAAACTCGAAACTCAGAAACTTCCCTTCAACATCTTTCTTTTTACAGGGTGTTCAAACAATTAAGAATTCGAGAACAAGTTATTACAACGGTGCCAAAATCACAAGAGAAGAGTGCATACCCATCCTATTCGGGGAGTTTTGAAGCAAAAAATTGATTGCTCTATTGCATTTGCACTGATGATATGGCCACCGATGTTGTAAGCAGCCTGCACTATACAGAGAAGCCCGTCAACAATGCTTGTCTATCGAAATGAACGAAATTTACACGCAGGACATGAGAGATTAGAAAGAATAGTGGGGGGAGGAACAAACGAGCAGAAAGATTGTCAATCAAAAATATCTATCTCAAATTTCTTTGTACATAAGACATTTATATGCATGAGCATGGACTGCAGACAGAGAAATGCAATACCTTATGAAACAATGCCAACCTTCTTAGAGAGCTCTGGGGAATTCCATATGCCAAATATGCCTGGACAAGAAGGGAAAATAAGCTCAACAACTTAAGAAGCACGAACTGAAAATGTCACAATTAGCTTATCTTACATGCATTAGAAGAGCATTATACACATTTATCCAGAATGCAGTTTGAGCATCAATCTCCATTTTACTGACATTCACTTTTTCCAGTTGCTCAACTAATACTCTGAAACCCAAAAAAAAAAAAAAAAAAAACATTAGTCTCTATATATGAAATATATAGGGCAAAATACATTCTTGGTCCTTGAGGTTTGAGGTAGGTGTCTATTTGGTTCTTGAAGTTTCAATATGAACATTTTTTGTCCCTGAGGTTTGAAGTAAGTGTTTAATTGGTCCCTGAAGTTTCAAAATGAACACTTTTGGTCATTAAGGTTTAAAGTAGGTGTCAACTTGGTTCCTGAAGTTCTAAATGAACATGTTTGATCCTTGAAGTTTGAGAAATAGTTTTAAATGATCCCTGATTTTTTTTACTGTTAATTAACATAAATATTAAAATGACGTGGCAAATTGCAATAATTATTTATTGTAGTTGTTGATGTGGCAAATTATATTAATTAAATGATGTATGTCCGATATGAATGGCGGACGACGGCGATGGTCGCCGGAAAAAGGGTAGAAGAAAGAGAGAGGAATAGATGAGGAAGGAGAGAGAAAGTACCATCACCTACATATATGTTATTTAATTAATATAACTTGCTACATCAACAACTATAATAAATAATTTAATTGCAATTTGCCACGTCATTTTATTCTCAAACTTCAAGGACCAAACATGTTCATTTTAAAACTTCAGGGACCAAGTTGACACCTACTTTAAACCTCTAACCAAAAGTGTTCATTTTGAAACTTCAGGGACCAATAAGACACCTACTTCAAACCTCGAGAACAAAAAATATTCATTTTGAAACTTCAGGGACCAAGTAGACAGCTACCTCAAACCTCAGGGACCAAAAATGTATTTTGTCCAAATATATATGTCTAAAAAAAAAATAAACCTTGAATCAAACATCTCCGAGACAATAAAAGAAAAGTTATGTTGGGATGGCTAGGGTAAGCAAGGGTAAATGGCATCAGAGTATGAGTCCAAATAATCATTAAAAAATGAACTCCTATAATTCACTTAATTTTCAGAAGATAACAAAGTGAACGTGCCTTCCTTTTATGGGTCCCCTAACCCAATAGATATTGATGTTTCCGTTCAAGAAACCTACCTATACGTGTTAATTGCGAACGAGGCACGAGAGAACTGGCTGTTATTGGTTGATATCCAATGTATTTCCAGCATTGCTTTCCCACTCACACATTGTTCCTCCAAAGGTCCACATTGGGGCTGTTTAACATCGGGGAGGGAACCTCTCTTTTTTTGAGCCTTGTTTGATGCCACCCTATGCAGAGAGCAGTATATATCAGCCATGCACCTCACCATCTCTTCCGATAACTTGCTTGGACACTCAAAAAGATGATCCTTTAGAGTTCGAAGAGAAGTTCTCTTCACCTGTGAAATTGTTTCACGAACCTAACAAATTACTCTGATGAGACCATTTCACTACACAGGACATAAGGCAATGATTACAAAGCACATAAAATTTCAATATGTAGAATACTTAATGTCATGTGTTCCTGAGGCAAGAAACCTTCTTCGGTTCWGTTTTCATTCTAAGGAGTTATCATATTCAGAAATTCTATTATATTCTACAAATGGTCGCTACTTGGAATCTAGTATGGTTTACAACTAATGATGCTGTTATAGGAAGGATCCAACTTAATAGTGATATCAATTACTTCCTGTTCTAAGCAAATTTAATTTTCACTAAACAAGGCAAACCCAACAACGTATACATTAAACATACCTTTGAAGTGCCTGAAGAAGTTTTTCCTGTATTTATGTTGCTTTTGCCGCCAAACAAGGAATTAGGACCAGCATTTGAGGTTCTTTTTCCCAAGTCGTTTACAGAGAAGGGTTGCAAAGGTCCTAAAGGAAACTTCTTTGAAGAACAAAATGCACTTGAAATGACACTTGGGTGCTTTCTTGATTCATGCTTCCCATGAGCTGGAGAAGCTGTGACAGAATTTTGCTGAGAAGATGGCTTACTAACACATTGTTCAAAAATACTCCTATAGAGGGAGAGCACATGCTGTTCACGGTTTGCGACCTCTTCCTCAAGTAATTCAATTTCTGTGATCAAATCCTTTGTCTGGGAAAAATGTACTTTGGTAAAGGCAAGTATGAAATCAAATAATCTGTCAAACGATGCCTTCACTATAAAAATTCTTTATATTTAATGTATTGGAATACTTGAGGATATTTTAAATTTTAGATTCAAGTCCCCACCACTGCCCTTGGAAATGTATACTAATAAAGGAGCTATTGACCATTTGGACAATGCACGTGAAAAGGTGAAATTCAGTTCTCAGTAGAATTACCTGGGCTAAGTGCCTGTGCCCAGGAGATAAAGTACTTGATGCACGACCCATTGCCCTTTCAAGCATACTTCGCATGGATCTCTCTTGTTGCAAGCGCAGCTGTAGCAGCTCAATCTGCAATTTTAATGTTTACAAATTGACATGTCAAAATATCTTCCACATAACAGGTAACTGAATTACTTTATGATAGTTCATTGACATGACTCCACATTTATTGATCTCTGAAAGTAGACTACCACAGTAAATAGTTTGTGTGCAATCCAACTGCACGTGAATATGAGAAGAGAGAGAGAGAGAGACTAGATGCTTACATCATTTTCCAAAGACGCTCTGTGTTTAGATGATGAATTATCATTGAATTTAGTAGAACTCTCATGCAGAGGACTTTGGGCTCTAATACCACTTGTAGAAAGTGGGGATGCCTGTTAATACAACATTCACTTAAAATGTGGTAATTTAAGATAATTTTGTCACAGTTAACATACAAGATCCAATAAGCCTCGGGGCATTTTGGAAGAAAGCAAATAAAAACGATACACGTAACATAAGAACGATGGCTAGGATTTGTTTCCTCACTTGTGCGTCACTTTGGTCATTCTTCTTATTGGAATGCAGAACCCCACCTCTAAAGACATTGGAGTTCCTGTCTGAAGAACTGAAGGGGGGAAAGAAGAAGAACAAGATGATCACAGTTAGTGACATGGCGTAACGATTCTAATAAGTGGGACAGATAAATCATCAGTTTGTAGGTTTTATAAAATCTTCATGCTGAAACTTCGATAATGAAAATGAACAAACAAAGGAGAACATTATCTGAACATACAACCGTCCTTGCCAATTTTTTCCCTGTCTAAGTTTAGTTTGCTCATGCTGCAAATCGATGAATTAAGAACTTCATTTCATTGCATTTAAACCCAGATCCAGCTTTCAACATTCAACATCAAGAAAGTAGTGAAGATGCAAACAGGGAAACATATATCAATTTGCACATAAGTCTCTCCACTCTCCCTTCTCCGGGTTCATGATAAGCAGACAAGAAGAAAGAAAGCAGAACGATGAAATCAAAATGCAACAGACAAACGATTCAAACAATGCAAACAAAACCTTCTAGAGCGCCTATGCCGGGCATGAACACGCTGTGAAGCTAAATAATCTCTAAGCTCTCTCTTCCCCGCACCCGTTTCTTCTCCACGCATATCAAATCCACTCATTATTGTTATTCAGAATACACATTCTTCCTCTATTAAACCACTAGATAATTCTACTTCCCCACACAACAGAGATCATAAAGAAATAGGAATTTGAACTGCGCTATGAGTGAGGTCTTAAATGAAAGAGAGAAATCAAAACAGCATCCAAAGATCGAAACCCAAAATTTTGTTTTCAAAGATGGAAAGATGTGTGGCAATTACCAGTCGAATAACTGTGCAGTGGGGGTTGCCCTCTCTGCCCCTGCCAGAAAAATAAATTCGACCACCTTTGGGTTGTTGATCGCATTCAATTCGAGAATTTAATTCATCTTCCTGATCAAGTTTTATCTCTCTGTCTTTTCCACAAACACATGGACTGCAATCCAACAAGCCGTTGAAGTAGATCGATTTCTGGTTTCTGAGATGAAAAGTAGAAATTGGAGGGTTTTTCAATTTTGTGTTTTCTTGAGAAACGTGTAATTAAAACATGCCTATATTTCATAAAAATGCAAATTTTTTCATTAAAAAGGAAAAAAAATAAGGTTTAATTGCACTGATAAAGTAGTATGCTTGGAGTTGCGATTCTCTCTCTCTCTCTCTCTTTCTTTTTTAATAATTTGAGGGGGTGATTCCATCGAAAAGTAACGTTTTAAAATTTATAGGGATCAAAAAATTGGCATTTTAAAAATACATCCATTAAAATAAACAAAATTGAAATTGAAAGTACGGAAACATGTTTAAAAACTATCTTAGTCCATGTAATTTCGAATAGTTTATGTAAGTTTGATTTTTTTCATTTCGGTCCATTTTGATTTTTATAGTTTCAAATTTTGTTCGTTTTAGTGTCTATATTTCTAAAAAGTTCATCTTGGTTCATATTCTTTAAAAAGACTATTTTAATCTCTTAATTTCTATTTTGTCTCATTTTTATATCAAAATTTTAGTACGACATTCCACCCCTAAATTTTTTTAAATGTGGTCCTAACGGTTTTTGTTTTATATAAATTCTGTAAATAATAATCAAAATTGTCACTTTTAATAAATATAGAAACCAAAACAAACATTTTAAAAGTAAAAATTTAAAATAACAAAAGTTAAAAGTATGATAATAAAATATAGACAATTTTCAAAATATATAGATCAAAATGAATTAAAATCGAAATAATAAAAGATAGACAATTTTCAAAATACATAGATCAAAATGAATTAAAATCGAAAGTGTAGAAACTGCTCAACAATTTTTCTGATGGTATATCTCTATCACTCCTCATGTAAATTTTTTATGGTCAATTACAAATATGGCAAAAAAAAAAAAGAGTAAAATTAGCAAAATAACAAGTACATTTAGTTTTTTAAAATATAGCATTAAAAAATCTAATTTTATAATTACAAATTTATCCAAATTAATATATATCTGTAATATATCTTATTACTGATATATGTATGTGATCTACACTTGATATACTTACAATATATATTTGATATATATCTAATCAACTACTGATACGAGTATCTGATATACTATCGATATTATCTCATAAAGTGAAAATTTTTGCTATATTTGAATATTTTAAAAATAGGTGATATATTTTGAAATACATATAATATTTTTTATTTATGAATTATGACGAAGGAAATAAATAAAAATAATTTTACGGAATCTATTATATTATCAGGTATTTTGAATTCACCCGCGGTTGTTTCAATCGGGGATCTTTGTAAATTTATTAGGCCTGTCCATTATCGTTTATTTATTTTCGCTCTTTTAAATTCCCTTTAAGATTCCTAAAAAATAATAATTAATAATAATAATTAAAAATAATAATAATAAGTCCCTCCAAAGAAAATATCAGCATTTTCATCCACATATTTTTACACCATCCATAAATTTCTTTAAACACAATTGAAATTTGAAAATTAGTATTCATTTTTAAATGTGATAATTAAAGCATTACTCTAACCATTGAAGATTTGTCAAAAAAATTAACACAACAGTCACGTAATTACTAAATATTTTAATACCAAAATTAAAAACTAAGGATAGAGACACCAGAGAGACATACACGAGAAAAGAGAGAAGAAATAAATTCTCAAAATTGATTAATCAAAGATGAGGAATAGAGGCAAGGTTACAAGAGGAAACAAAATCTAGGAATAACCTCCTAACTTCCCTAACAAAAAAGGAGATTTATTTGCTAAATTTAAACACAAAATCTAAACAACTTTAAAACAACTTCTAACTAAGTCCACATAATCTTAACTTCTAACTAATTCAACACTCCTCCTCAAGCTGGACTATACAGATTGAACAGTTTCAGCTTGATCAACAASCTTTCAAATACGGGTCTCAAGAGTCCTTTTGTTAGGATATCTGCAACTTGATCTGATGATGGAACATACATCAGATTTATAATTTTCTCTTCAATCTTCTCCTTGATAAAATGCTTGTCAACCTCAACATGTTTAGTACGATCATGATGCACTGGATTGTGTGCAATAGCAATTGCAGCCTTGTTGTCACAATAGACTTCCATTGAACTATCAAACCTG
>NW_019104607.1:283009-296403 GCF_001995035.1 Momordica charantia
TTCTATAACAATACTTCTAAGTTTCTAATCAAGAAGTTAAAAACATATTTCTCAGTGTCATAAAGAACTAACCTGTTCAAAAACACTCCAATTTCGTTCACATCCAGATGCACTACAAGTAAGACCTAGAATTCTCATAGCAAACTTTCTCAAGTTTGGAGTTGATACTCCAAAATCATCCCACCATTCCACTATTAAATTGAACTAAACTATGTTAATAACTTTCAACCGAGTAATGAACCAAGCATCATAAATTAGTACCATTAAATATTACCTGGAGATATTTTATTTCTTTGTCTAACCGCCATGGGTTGTCCAAATATCCCTTCAGCGTTCTTGTACTTGGTCAACTCCTGAATTATCTTGTCTTGTATTTCTGGAGAAGGGACCATTCTTGTGACACATGCATACATCCCATTAACAACTTCATCATCTTCTGTAATGTTCGGATTTGAATAGAAGAATTCTGGATTTAAATAATATCCTGTTGCATGCAAAGGACGGTGCAACTGAAGATCCCATCTCTGATCGATGATTTGAAAAACGTCCTTGTATTTGTCTTCCTTACCATTAAAAGATTTAGCAACGACCTCCTTAGCTCTATCCATGGCCTCATAAATATATCCCATAGGAGGCTTTTTCTCACCATCCACTAATCTAAGCACTCGAACTAAAGGGCCCTATACTTTAAGAGCAAATACAATTGTATTCCAGAATGATGCCATCAATATTGTCTGAACAACTCGCTTGCCTTGTTGTTCCTTGCTCCATTTGCTATTTTTCCATTCATCAAAAGTAAACATTATGCAAGCTGGCCTAACTAACTCAAGTTATTCTTATGACGATGTATGCTTGATAACGTTATGCAAGCTGTGGCAAAGCGAGTCTTAGCTGGCCTAATTAACTCCTTCTGATTCGTAAACTGCCTCATCATATTTAACAATCCTGGGCGAACATAAATAAAATTACTGATCTCTATGCCTCTTTTCTTCAATGTGTTACAGATATTTGGGATCTTGAATATGTCCTCCAACATCAAGTCCAAGCAATGAGCAGCACATGGTGACCAAAATAAATTTGGTYGTTTTGCTTCTAATAATCTCCCTAGTAACAAAATAAAATAAGAAGTTAACATATTATATTAGTTAGCCTACTTGAAATGTTTAACTTAACATAATACTAATTTGAAGAGGAGCAAGGAATTTGATTTCTTACCCGCCATTACATTTGCTGAAGCACTATCAGTAACGACATGTGCGACATTGGCTTCTCCAATGCGCTCAATAAAATCATCGAGTAGCTCAAATATTTTCTTTCCATTCTTGGCATAAGATGAAGCATCAATGGACTCAATAAATATTGTGCCTTTAGGACTATTAACTAAAAAGTTAATTAATGTCCTCTCTCTCCTATCGGTCCATCCATCGGCCATGATAGTACATCCAACATTGGCCCACTCTTCCTTGTGACTCTTCATCAATTCATGTGTTGCTTCTAACTCTTTTTTCAACAACGGCACTCTAAGCTCATAATAAGATGGTATTTTTAGTCCAGGGCCGAATTGTCCTATTGCTTCAACCATAGGCACAAAGCTTTCGTAATTGCAAGCATTCAAAGGAATACCGGAATCATAAAACCACCGCGCTATTCTTTGTACTGTGCGCTCCCTCATTTCCTTTTTGTAAGCTTCATTGARTGTCGTTTGTTTGCCTTTCTCATTCTTTCGATTCAGAACTACTGACTCTGGATTAGGAGTAAAAAATGCATCAATCGGACCCTTCTGTCTTGGCTTCTTAGGGTCTAAACTTAGCCTTTGACTAGAAGGTCTCTTACTCGAACTAGTTAGGACCAAATCATCCTCGTCCTCATCATCCATACTGAAATCTTCGTCATCAATATCAGGTATAAGATTTCTTTGTTCTTTGATCCCCTTTTTTTTGGACATGTGCTCCTTAATTTCTTCCTTCACATGGTCCGGACATTTCTTGCATGATGTTGTATTTCTATAACCTCCAACAAGATGTTGTTTCACCCTATAAACGCCTCCTTTTGTTATTTTTGAACAAAAACTACAAATAAATRTAGTCATATCTTGGGGATTTGCCAAAGTAGCATACTTCCATGCCRGATCTTTTCTTGAGCCTTCGTTAGACATCCTAAATTTTAATCGATAGTTAAAAATAAATGAAATTCTAGTGCTATTTTAGGGAAAGAAAATGAGAAAAAAAAAAGAGAAAGAGAGAGAGCTTACTGTCCACAGTCCAAGTAAATTTGAAGAGGAGATAAAGTTGCTTGGTTGAGGACTCGGATCAATATAATATGTTGGAAAGTTGGACTGTWGAAGAATTAAGAAATCAAAATAGAAATATAGAACCTAGAGGGAAAGAGATGATTGTTCTATACTTCTGTTGGTGAAGAAAAAAATCAGAAATAAGAGAGATAAGAATAGAAACAGAGAAAAAGAGAGTTTACTGTTATTGCTTACAAACGATGAAACAAAGAGGGAGAGATGATGAGAGTCACGATCGCTTACAAAAGATGAAAGTTGAAACAAAGAGGGATAGATGCAGAGAGTGAGAGTCCAATTGTGGAAATTTAAAAGACTAGAGAAATGCAGAGAGAGAGAGAGTCGAAATTGAATGGGAAAAGATGAAGGAATACGAAAAAATTGTGACTGTTGAACTTTTTCGTGCATGAGAAGGAATACGAATAGGAATAGGAAAAGATTAAGATGATAATGAGTCAATGACGTGGGAGGAAAAAATAAATCTGTTGAGATTCTTTCCATTTTAAAAAAAAAAATCTCAGAAGTCAAATAAAAGTGGGGTGCGGGTCGTGCGGCTGTATTGTTTCTGTTTAAAAAAAACAGATCCTAAACGCAGAAACCCTTGCGTTTAGGATCTGTTGATTAAATTTTTTTTTAAACAAAAGCCCATGAAGCCCGCGCTTCATGGGCTTCGACATTTCATATGAGGCGAACGCTTTTCGCGCGCTTCATTCAGATCGCCTCGCCTTAATCACTGCCTTTCTGTTCTTTACCACCAAACTAAATGCAAAAGAAAATTATAAAAAATGTGTTGGTTTTGCTTCTACTTCTTATCCAAGAACCAAGTCAAAATTTATGAGATCAATGTTCCTTTCCSTTCCCTTTTTTCGGTTACTCTACAACTTTTGCTTCTAATTGGTTTGCATTTTTGATGTATTTGCTTCGGTTGTTTATTCAATGAGATTGGACAATGTTGATGTGGTTTGATTGTTTACTTGATGAGATTAGACGATGTTGATGTGGTTTGCTTTGGTTTATTTTGATGTTGGTGTGAATGCGTTGAGTCTCAWTTGTTTGTTTTTATTTAGGAGGTTTAATTTTAACTTATTAATTCACAGGATAACTTTGTCTGAGTTTTCTAAAAGGAAGTCATTCTAGTCAAACTCTTTCATCGGGTGATTTTGATAATCCTAACCTTGCTGCTAGTAGTAAAGTAAGATTGGTTGGTAAAAGAAAACGCTCTAAAGGTGGTTCAGATGTATGGGAACATTTTGTCAGAGTAGAAGGATGTGATATTTGTGATATTGAATTTCCTAGGGCTGCTTGTAAATATTGTGAGACTACATATGCATGTGATTCTAAAAGGAATGAGACGACAAATTTGAAAAACACTTAGAGAAATGTAAGAAGTACCTTGAAGATTGTGTTGAAGGAGCGGGAGATTCTGAAACAAATTTGTTAGCTACATCGTTTACTCAAGAGAATTGTAGAACGATGCTTGCTTGTATGGCAGCATGGCCATATTGGATGAATTGCCATTTAAGTTTGTCGAAAGTGAAGGATTTCATAAATTTTGCAAGGCATTGAATCCTAAGTTCATAATTCCATCACGAATCACTGTTTTCAATTGTACATGGTTGAGAAAAAGAAGTTAAAAAGTGCTTTAACGACTGATACTTGGATTTCAGTCCAAAATATTAATTATATGGTCATAACAACTCATTTCATTGATGGTGATTATAACTTACATAAAAGAATTTTAAACTTTTGTCAAATAGCTAATCACAAAGGAGATACCATAGGAAGAGCAATTGAAAAATGCTTGCAAAGTTGGGACATTGACAAAATTTTTACTGTGACGGTTGATAATGCTAGCTCAAATGATGGAACAATGATATATTTGACTAGAAAGCTTAAGGAGAGAAACGTATTGGTGTTAGATGGTGAATTTCTCCACGTTCGATGTTGTGCTCATATCTTGAATTTGATTGTTGGTAATGCTTTAAAGGATTAGCATGTATCTATCTTTCATATTAGAAATGTTGTAAAGTATGTTAGGTCATCTCCTATAAGATTGCAAATATTTAAAGATTTTGCTAAAGAAGATAGTATTTCAACAAAGAGTTGTCTAACTATGGATGTCCCAACACGATGGAATTCAACCTTCACTATGTTAGATGAAGCAATTAAGTTCCAAAAGACTTTTGAAAGATTAGAGGATCATGATCGAAATTATATTGCAGAAGGTGACAGACCAACTAATAAAGATTGAGATAATGCTAGAGTATTTGTACGGTTCTTGAAAATATTTTTAGATGTTACTCTAAAATTTTCAGCATCCATGTCTATGACTTCTAATATATTCTTCCATGAAGTGTGTTTGGTTCAAGAAACAATTCGTGAATACTCTTTGTATAAAAATGACTTGTTGAGTAAAATGGCATTAAGCATGCAAACAAAATTTAACAAGTATTGGGGTGTAACTACAAGTGAGAAGATCRACTTATTGCTATATGTTGCAGTAGTTCTTGACCCTTGATATAAGTTAAATTATGTGAGTTATTGCTTTCATGAATTTCTGGAAGAAGAAAGTGCAAATTTGTGGACAAATAAGGTTGAAGCAGCATTAYGTCGATTGTGTGATAACTATTATACAAGAATGTCAGTGCCAAAAGAATATCACTCCCAAACACAATCGACACCCGTAGAAGCATCAAGTGGTCAAGGTGAAATACCATCTATTTCTTCTAGTGCATCTAATGGAATTGGGATTTATTAGATACGTGCTGYTGTTCATGATAGATATAAACAGAGTAAGAAAAAAGATCCTTATGGAAAAACAGAGGTCACTCGTTATCTAGATGAGACTTGTGCTGAAGATGAAAATTTTGATTTATTAAACTGGTGGAAGGTGAATTCTAGTCRATTTAAGGTTTTAGTACTGGAGGACGGGTGTTGGATTCTTTTAGGAGTTCATTAACTCCTCAAACTGCGGAGGCACTCATTTGTGCTCAAAATTGGCTTCAATCTAAACCTCTTGATGATATGTGTAGACATCAAATTTGGTCTGGCTCAAAATTTATTTTATCGTATTATTTTATTTTTCACTTTATTTTATATATTTTTTTTTATTTATTAAAAATATTTATTTTAGTTTTTATTTGTTTTTTAATTATTCATTTTCAAATTTGATTTRAAATTCAAATTTGAACTATAAATCCAACGTTCAATTTAAAGTTGGATAAATTCCAAATTTTCAAATTCATCCCAAATTCGAATTTGAATCATATTTTGACTTTTAAATTAAATTCAAAGTTAAAAAAAAACTTCTGAAAATAATTTAAATTTCAATTGATAAATTTCAAATGTCTCATTTTAAATTGTGCAAATTTATTGTTTATTGGACCTACAACGATATATTGGTCAACGATTAATATTTTCAAAATTATGACTTAAATTCATCTTTTTGATTGCACAATATTTTCGAAATTCAGCCACAATTATATTTGGCATAAATTTCRAAAAGGGGCATTTGTAGAACCAAARAATTTGGGTCAATCATAAACGGTCACGTCATTATCTATTTTATTTAGAGATTAATTATATATTAACCCTAATTAAAATTAAAGATAATTTGACAATTAAAATATGTAATTGGGTCATATGAGTATTGGTTCACAAGGCCCAAAACCCAATTTACCATGAAATAAAGTGGATTAATATTTAAATTTAAATAAATCCATTCAAAGAATTGGGCTTGACCGAAAATTACCCAAGCCCAATGGCCCACCAAAGCCTATGGAAACCTCTATAAATAGAGGGGACCTCATTCATTTTGGGGGTTCAGAATTTCAGAATTGAGAGAATTCACACCAAATTGAAGGCTCTCTGAAGACTTGAAGATTCGAAGACCAACTTGAAGACTTTGAATATTTGAAGACTTGAAAACTTTCGAAGAACATATAACTTCGATCCAAATTCAAGAACAAGCATCTCAATCTTCACATCAAGTTCGAGAGAAAGAATCAGAGGATAAAGATTAGAGATTGAATCCACTATACAACACATACTACAAATATAAAAGTTCAACTCCACGAAATATAATTTCTCCGGAAATTTCGTGTGAACAAGAGGATTTAAAGAAAATTGTTTTTTAGAGAGTTATTTTTAAATAAAATCTTATCTTGTTAACATTTCGAATTTACAATAAGTTGTTTAAGTTGTTATAAAAGGGGAATGAAATCTTTTTTTAAACGACGTTGATGAGTATGATTTTTGGAAAAGATTGTTTTAAGTAAAATTGATTTTTTTAATTAGAAATAAAAGATTTTCTTGAAWTTTTTTTTTAATTTCAAAATATATTAAAAATTATATTTTTATTTTAATTTAACAAAATTCGTAGGTTTTTTTGTTAGTTTTAAAAAATAAATTAAAACTTTTGTTTTTGTAAAAGAGTTCTTAATTTACATCTAAGTGTTGGTGTAATGGGAAGATGTTTAGTTTTTAATGTATATAACCTAAGTTCGAGTCTTTGAAAGCCTCATTTTATAATTATTTTGAATAAAAGATTTTGTTTAGAGTTTTTTTTAAACAAAATTCAAAAATACAAAATTTGTATTTTAAAAAGAAATATAATTTATATATTAAGTGGTGGCATATTGGTGAGACGTTTGAGTATTAGTTCTCATGTCTCAATGTTCCCTAAAATTAATATTATTTTTTATTTATTGTTTTTTTTTTGCTAAGTAATTATTTCAAAAACTCCAATGATGGGAATTGGAACATTCCAGTATTCTCGAGGTGCTTAATTTTCCTAATGGCATTCGTGCCACTCATACTTATTAATTCATATCTTATTACGAAATGCGAATTAATATAATATGAGACATTTAAAATAAAAACATTTTTTTGGACCAAATAAAATAATAAGATAATTTTTTACAAAATGTGGTACCGTTTTCGAACGGGTGTCGTAGGGTGCTAACACCTTCCCTACGCTCAGTAGACTCCCGAACCTAAAATCTGTTTTTCGTAGACTAAGTTTTTATATAGGTGACCAATCACACCTCGTAGATGATTGGTGGCGACTCCAAACCCTTATCTCGAAAGAGACCCTTTAGGGGATGACGTCGGCCGCTCCGCGTTGATGACATTGCAACAATATGTGTGAAGAAATCGATGGAGCAGAAGAAATTGATGAAGGTAAGAAGTCATGTCATGATAATATTTGTTTGAAAATTTTATTTATTCTATTTTATGAATTTTGATGAACTAATTGTGACAATAAAATAGATTTAGAATTGGGGCTTCCCAAATGGTTACATTTCTCTGTATAAAATGACATTTCTATTTCTACCTATTCACTCATGTAGTACTTTCCAGCTTTAAAATTTCAACAATTTTCTAACAGGTATTTCGACTTTGACTTTGTAGAAATGTCTCACTTAAGATGTCTATTTGTGAAATTATTGCAATATTTTTTCAAGTAAATGAATTAATAGTTTCAACCATATTTTTTTTCTTGTGAATTCATACTAGAATAGGCATTATCTAATTATGACATTGGGAGATATATGTCAGAGATCCAAATTCGACACAATCCATACTAGAGAAATATGTGATGAGAAAAAATCTCATACTTCTACCCAAGAAATAAGCAGAAAATAACTGAGAAATTTAAAGAAAGCAATAARATAAAGAAACACAAGAATTAACGTGGAAAAACTCCAAACCGGAGAAAAAACCACGACCCACAAGGGAAAATCCACTATGTGAAAAATTATTACAATCACACAGATTTTTCTCCCCGACCCCAATTACACAAAACACTCTTTCAAAGCAAATACCACTCAGTTAACTAGAGTTGGTATACCAGACTTAAAGCATTTCAATTGAGATTATTAAAACCCGAGTCCATGAGCTCCTTTTATAGTAGTTAGAACACACCCCTCCTTATACTTTTCCGATGTGGGACAACTTCTAACACATGGAGACCATCTTTGTATTCTTCCAATGTGAGACAACTTTAATTCCAATATTTTTCCAAAACCCAACAAATTCCACCTTGGCAAGATATTGAAAAGTTCATAGCTTCTACTGCACTCATTGTCTTCACCGACAATCATAATTCTTAATTCAGAGAACTATAGTCTACTCCACCATAAAAGTAGATCACTTGGAATGTCGCCTTCCAAGATTTTTTTTTCATCATCACATGTCAATAAATCTTGCTGAGATTTATGGTGCAACTTCTACATACTTGGCTCATCTGGAAGTTCTTCAGCCATCGACATAACTTCCACCACACACACCTTGCATAACCGCCAAGCCAATGCCCATGTGTAAACTTGTGGAACCGCTAACATACATCCTCTATCATGGTAAAACGGACATACCATGAGGATGAATTTCTCTCTCTCTTCAAAGGAACTGATCATCGTCTCCCCTAATGTGAGAAACACTGTCAGTATCCCACTCAGAGCCCTTTGACGAAACGACTCTGTTGGGACAATCTTTCTTCATGTGCCCAGACTGTCCGCATCCCTAGCAACAAGCTTTCTTTTGTACGGAGTCTTTCTTCTTCTTCCAATTGCTAGCTACCAGTGCCGAATCTTCATGTGAAGTATGCCCTTCACTCTTCAACCTTCTTTCCTCTGACAAGAGTTTACTAGTAGCCTCGGCAAAATTCAAAGTATCATTCTTATACATCAAAATCGGCTTCATGTGTTCATAAGAAGGTGGAAGTGATAAGATGAGCCTGAGTGCTTTATCTTCGTCATCTATCTTCACTTCGATCGCCTGTAGCTCAAAGATGATGCTATTGAGATTACTCAGATGATATGAAATTTTCGTACCTTCTTCCATTCGCAGCGTGTGAAACTGCTCCTTCAGGTACAGTCGATTTGAGATGCCCTTTGCTTTATAAAACGCTGCGAGCTTCTCCCAAAGTTCTTGGCTGTCGAAATTCCATGCACATTCACAAGAATATTCTTAGCCAAACCTGTTCGTACACTACAACAAATTAGACTTTTAATAACGGGCAATGCCTGTAATGAAAAGGAAACGATGACAGTCAAGTGATCAACATCTATTCGAGTGTCCTTGTTTTTTTTCAATGACGGACGGTTTTAATGATGGACAATGTCTGTCATAAAAAAATTTGTTTTCATGACGGACATGGCCGTCATGAAAGGGTAACCATGTCGAGTATTGACCGACATCTTTACGAGTGTCCTTGTTTCTTTTCATTTTTCATGGCAGTTGTGGCCTGTCATTGTATGTACGTCATTGTTTGTGCGCCATCGTTTGTACATCATTGTATGTACGCCATGAAATGATTATATTTCATAACGGTTGTTGACCGTCATTATTTCGTTAATAATTTAATTAAAAAAATAGTTGGTTGCCAATCATGTGGCTAACCAACCTTATTTTCTTTAAACCTATTCCCAAAATAATATCTGGAAATTGAAATYAAAATTAACTAATTAATATGCAACTAAAACTTTTAACACCCTTCTACACAAAATTATTGGCACGCTCAAAAGTTTGACAACAACAATCTTAGTCTCATCAGTATTCCAACAACGACAATTTTGTCCCAAGGGGAAGTCCACTTCTARCAACCCACCTTTTTCTTTTATAATGTCTAGCGCTCTAGTTCTGGAGTGCATATCAAGATAATGTGCTTTTTAGAATCTCATCTCAGGAATGTACTCGCTCAAGTCCAATTTTTAAACATAACTTAATTTTCTTTCAAAAATACTAAATACACCAACTCATGCAATAATTATGGTTCCAGAAACAGACATCGATTCACATAACAATACGTTATTATATAAATAAAAAGACCAGCAAAATATGCAGYTAAAGAAACTAAAGATACATAAAGAGTATAATGCGAGTACCACACTAATAGTAATTGAAACGAACACCCCAACTCACCATTGTGGAGTTCATGGCGAAGTGCAATAAGTAAAAACACCACTCTATTGTGAAGTTCACCGTTCAACTACGTTATGGAAGAAATTTAGTAAACAATCAGAAACATTGATTCTTAATAGGAAATATGTTACACACACATCGTGTATCCCAGTAATCACAATCAAGTATGTGATAGTCATTTCAAATTTAGCAAGTTAACAAACATTTAACCTCAAGAAATAGGGGACGTAGGTACTTGATATTTAAGGCTTTTCAACAGGTGGTTCATAGCCTGAGAAGAACAATAAGGGACTCTCCTTCTAGGATCCTCAAAGCCTTAAGATCCCTCTCCTGCACAAATTCACGAAAGGTAAAAAGTTCATTCAGATTTAAAATCGTCCAAAAAAAAACAAGAAAAGAAAATCGCAATCATAGATGAGATCGAGCATAGATATAGCAGAAAGTTAGATTAAAGCAGGGAAAATCGAAAGGAAAATGAGCTTCCTGTCTTCTCATCCTTTTTTCCATAAGATGATCTAAAAAGAAAAACAAAGAAAAGAAGATCGAGGGGAAGGAGAAAAATATGGAAAAATATAGGGACCAAACTAAATGTCGCTCGGAGAGATGAATGTGTTGTCGATCGAAGAGATGAACGTCGCCATCGATCGAAGAGATGGAGGTCATCGTCAGAATTCTTCGTCGCTCCCACTACCGTTCGCTCACCCATCCCAGGAAAACTATGGAGTTGGGAGGCTTTTGAGATGAAAACTAGAGTTAGGTTTAAAAATTGGGTAATCTTTAATGTCGGGCTTGGCTCGTCAGTAAAACTTTTATTTATTTATTTTTTGATTTTTACGC
Source organism: Momordica charantia (assembly GCF_001995035.1). Next base: position 294,057 of record NW_019104607.1, read on the forward strand.
TCTTTTTAACTTGTCCGTCATTGTTTCCTCTATGTTTTTTTGTCCGTCATCATTTCGTTTGTGTTTTTTTTTGTCCGACATTAAAACTTTGATTTGTTGTAGCGGTATTGCACTTGCAGCTCTCAAATCCATTTCCTCTCAATTTTCATCACTCATGCTGGACTTCTTAGAACCTCTGCTGGGACCACCGCTGGACTCCATTGGACCTTCATCAYTGCTTAGCTTTTCAAAAGCACCTTCACTCGGTCTTCCCTTCAACGCCTTGTGTAACCCTGATTGTATCAGCACATCCTTGACTTGCACTTGCCACAGGCCAAAGTTGATCCTTCAGTCAAATTTCTCCACGTCAATCTTCACTGAACTCATAAAAAATGACATATTTGCTTCACACTCCTAGCGAATTTGCAATAGTGAACAAGTTATACTATTCACAGAACCGTAGCTCGTTTCAAGAAATCTTTTCTGATGTGGAAGTTCAGACAATGATGCAACCACAGAGCATACTCAGAAATTCTAGAAACTACAAACTTAAAGCTCTGATACACTTGATGGGAATAAATCTCTTACTGGAGAAAAAATCACGGCCCACAATAAAAAATCYAATATGTGAAAAATTATTACAATCACCCAGATTTCTCTCCCTGACCCCAATTACACAAAACACTCTTTCAAAGAAAATACCGCTCGGTTAACTAGAGTTGGTATATCAGGCTTAAAATATTTCAATTTGGATGATTAAAACCCAAGCCCATAAGCTCTTTTTATAGTAGTTGGAACACACCTCCTCCTTGTACTTTTCTGATGTGGGACAACTTCTAACACATGAAGACCATCCTTGTATTCTTCCAATGTAAGACAAGTTTAATTCCAATATTTTGTCAAAACCCAACAATATGAGCATGTTTGAGGTTATGGAGTCGGTATTACTCCTTCTGAGTTGTTTGGATCATCTTCCAAAGTTCGTGATCTTGAGCGACGTCTTAATGAGYCAGAACAACGTCTTCAAGAATCTGAACGACAAAGAAAAGTTGAGGTACAAGGACTCAAAGATCAAATTATAATTTTTTTAAGGAATTTTAAGTATTAGTATTATTTGAATTAGTTTTAGAAATACTGTGACTACTTGTTCATCGTTTTTTGAGTAACTATTGGTCATAGTAAATAATATTTTGCTTGTGTTGAATATAGTTTTGGAATTATAAATTTTAACTAGGAAAAGTAATTTAATTTTTCCAAACAAATAATATTAAATTAGTATTAATTTAAATTCTATTATTCTACTTGATTTTTTTCGGAGGGTTTACAAATGTCAATAAAGAACTCTTTTTGAAGGTTTAAAGATGGCTGAGGATAAGATTATGATCATTGGAAAATAATGAAAACCTTCGAAAAAAGTAATTGAAACTCACTAATTATTGACAACTAATTTAACAATTATCGAAGGCTTATAGCTTTTGAAAAATATGAATTTTTTAAGGCTAATTGAACATTTTTGAAAAATATGAATTTTTGAAGGTTAACAAAACTTTTGAAAAATCTTTTTCGACGAGACCTATCTCGACACTTTTTGAAGGTTGAGTAAACCTTCGAAAAAAGATTTATCGAAGGTTTATTTTATACTTTTTCAAAGGTTGTGACCTTTGAAAAATACTTAATTTTCTTGTAGTGATCATAAGTAAATTAATTGTACATTATTATTATATCAGTGGTATATCAGAGACACATATCATTAGTCAGATATATTGCAGATATATTACAGATTTATATCAGATATATTGCAGGGTAAAATTGTAATTTGAAAATTGGACCTCCGTTTTTTGTTGGAAAAAATGCTATATTTGAAAAAACTAAATGTGGTCAGTGGTTGCTATTTTGCTTATTTTACTAATTTTTTTTGCCATATTTGCAACTACCCCTAAAATAAAATACAACATTAACTATTTTTAAAAGCTTATGAGATATCTATACAAAATAATTCTTTCTAGATTCATCTGGAAACATGTAAATAAATATCTAAAGAAAATGTTTTAGAAATATCTTAGCTTTTCTTTAGACTCCAAAGAATTCATTTAGATAATGACAGATTAATTATTAGAAGCTAAGAAGCACGGACACGAACACGGACACGGACACGACAGGACACGACGATACGTCAATTCCTAAAAACTTAGGACACTGACACGTTGGGGATACGTTTAATTTTTTTTAATATTTTTTTAGGATATATATAAATTTAATACAAAAATTGTTAAATACAATAAATGCATAAATATGAAGTCAATTACATCCAATGATCCAATGTTCAACAAAAGTTACAAAAACAAAGTCCCAAATGACCAATACAGTG
>NW_019104607.1:298629-311707 GCF_001995035.1 Momordica charantia
TTATCTTTAACAAGTGAGCTCTAACTCTTGTGTAAGAGCTTTTCTTGATGGCTTGACAAAAGTTGCATTGCCATGAAAAATTTCCACCCCCTCACTCAATTTTTGAATTTTAGTTACGTATTGCCAAAGAGGTTTTGAATCATCTTCAATGTTAAAAGAGGTTGTTTCTTGGGATGGATTTGAATTTGATGAAGATGTCATCCAAATGTGTAAGCACAATGAAAGAAAATGAAAATGAAATAAACAAAACTAGGTTCACAGAAACATGAAAGAAAATGAAAATGAAATAAACAAAACTTAGATAGAAACAAAACGTACAAAAAAAATCATTTTACCTAAGAAAACAAAGAAAAACAGAGGCAGAGGTGTCGGCGGCGGCAAGGGCGAGCGGCGGTAGCAGCGGTGTCGGCGGCAAAGAAAGCATGCAGTGGGAGATTGTTATCGTGGGTTGGGTGGGTAATGAGTATTAGGTTTTTACTTTTTATTATTGATTTGTTTTGTTTTTTAATTAATAATTACTAATGGCCATTGGGCCTTTCTATTTGGGCCCAGAAAACCCACAAACTTACACAGGCCGTGTCCAGGCTATGTCTCAGCCGTGTCCAACCGTGTCCAATATTTAAAAAAAAAAATTCAGACACGCCAAATTGTGTGTCTGACACGTGTCCGGCACGTGTCCGGGCGTATCTGTGTCGGACACGATACTTCGCCCAAAAATAAGTGTCCGTGTTTCATAGATTAGAAGTATCTAGAATCTGTGAGATCGAATAACTGACTAGAAAAATCTATTTACTTACGTTCCAAGGATCCTTCTCCTATAAACAGGAGAGATGTCCACACATATTAAACAAGTGAGAGACGCCAGACATCTGAGGTAAATGAAGAAATAGAAGAAAGTTTGTGAAGTGTGAGGGAGCCTTCTCTCAAAGGGTGTCGTCCATTTTTGTTCTTTCTAATAAAAGGAGAAATTATCTATTTTTGTTTGTGCTAATTTTTTCTATCTAGACCAACATTTTTATAAGTTAGGTGTTGTCGATTTTGATTATGTTAGGTTGTTTGTATAAAAGTTTGAGTTGGATAAAAATAAAAAGCAAATGAAAATTAGTGAGTTTTTCGAGTGAAGAAAAACATATATAACAAAAGAAAAGAGTAATTTGGAAACATATCTCTACAACTCACAAAGTTTCTCTCTCTGTCATATTTAATGAAAACTTAATTGTTTACCACATAGTAAGTAATCTACTCAACTCATTCATTGGAGGACAGAAAAATCAACATCTCGCCCCACTTTTGTTGTACTACCAAATTTTTTTTGAAAGAAAATTAACTATGTTACAATATTGTAATAAAGATTTTAAATTATAGAAACCAAATTAAAAATTAATTCTCTTGTCTATCTAGTCCTTAGTAGTTAGACATCAATGGTAAAATATATTTTTGGTCTCGAGATTTGAAGTAAGTGTCTATTTGATCCTTAGAGTTCTAAAATAGACGCCTTTGATTAGATAGCTACCTTAACGGAAAAAATGATGTGGCAAAAATTTTAATTTTTTTTTATATTCAAACTGGCATTTTTTTCTTCCTCCTCCCTCCTTCTTTCTCCCCTACTTATTTGTTTTCTTCCTCTTCATGCTATTAGGTTGATTGTTGTAACCTCCTCTAGTTATGATTCTCCTCTAAATTAGCTAACTTATTCAGTATTATTTGTAAATTAGTTATACTTAGGCTCTAAAACAAGCTCCTCGGGCTTGGTTTGAACGCTTCATCAATAATCTGTTAACACTTGGGTTTGTACTTCTTTATTTGTACGGTCTGTTGATGGATCTCTGACTTTTCTCCTCTTATACGTAGATGATATTATCATCACTAGTTCCCGATTCTTCCTACATTACTGTTCTCAAGAAAGCTCTAGCTACTGAATTCCAAATATATGATCTTGGTGCTCTGAGGTATTTTCTGGGTTTAGAATTTAAGTCCTTACCTACTGGTATTTTTGTGAATCAAGCAAAGTACTTACAAGATTTATTAGTCCATTCTGAAATGTGCTCAGCCAAATAATGCTCCACTCCTATGTCCACTTTTATAGATCTACATGCTTCTGGTCCCATGTTCACTGATGCATCTCTCTATCGTCAATTGGTGGGTTCATTACAATACTTGACGTTTACTTGTCCTGACATTACTTTCTCTGTCAATCGGGTTAGTCAGTTCATGCAACATACCATAGTTGTTCATTATTCTGCGGTTAAACGTATTTTGCGATATCTAAATGGCACCAAGGATCTTAGCATTTTGTTCCAGAATAGTGCCTTGACCCTTTCTGCCTTTTGTGATGCTGATTGGGCTAGAGATGCTATTGATCGCCGATCTACCACTGGCTTTGTTGCGTTTCTTGGCTCGAGCATTATTTCTTGGTCGACCAAAAAGCAACATACTGTGTCGCGTTCTTCTATTGAAGCTGAGTATCGGTCTTTGGCTACTACTACTGCTGACTTATACTGGCAACGACAACATTTATGTGACTTGTATGTTTATTTGAAAGATCCCCCCATATTATGGTGTGATAATGTTTCAGCAATATCTCTTGCCAGCAACCTGGTGTTCCATGCTCGCACCAAACACATAGAAATTGATTATCATTTTGTTCGTGAAAAGGTCGTGCGCAAGGATATTTCTGTTCGTTTTGTGTCATCCAAAGACCAAATTGCTGATTTATTTACCAAGGCGCTGTCTACACAAGCCTTTTTATCTTTACGTAGCAAACTCATGTTTTCTGTTCAACCTTGAGTTTGAGGGAGTGTATTAGGTTGATTGTTGTAACCTACTCTAATCATGATTCTCCTCTAAATTAGCTAACTTATTCAGTATTATTTGTAAATTAGTTATACTTAGGCTCTATAAAAGGGCTCCTTATATTCACTTCAATCTCATCTCAATATAAAAATTGTTCTATCTTCATCTCTCTCTTTAGTTTTGTTACATGCAACTGGCCACCGCTCTTAATTGTTCGTGGTTGTGTGGAGAGGGGGAAAATTCCCTCTCTCCTTCGTTCTAAATCTAAATGAAGGAGGGAAGGATAACTCTTCCCTCTCTCTAGCGAGGGCAAGGGTGATGATAGGAGCTTGCCATCGTTGGAGAGAGGGAAGAACTCTCCCTCTATCCTTCGTTTCGAGAGGGGACTCTCCTTTCTCCTTTTGTTTAAAATCTGGAACGAAGGAGAGAGGGATAAACTTTCCCTCCCTCCGACGAGCAACGATCAGACATTGTAGGGACGGGAGAAGGAAGAAAGAAAATGTCCAAGTTGGATAAAAAAATTATGTATAAATTAATAATTTTGGCACGTCACTTTTCTGTTAAGTTAATTAATGGTCAAAGGTTGCTTAAGGGCCATTTAAAACAAATTTTCAACTTTTCAAAGACTAAAAGTGTCTATTTTAAAATTTTATGGACCAAATATACACCTATTTCACTGATTATTTTGAAAGTTAAAATACAACTTACGTAGGTACCTGCTCCAAATTCCAAAGGTCAAAACTGTATTTTTTTCGTTGAAAAAAAAAACATATAAATAAGTGTAAATTTTTTAGTAATCAACGTGAAAATGGTTCACTATTATTTTTCGATAAATGAATAGACCCATTTTCTAGCTCAGGCGGGAAAACAAAGGTCCCCTTTGGCAGAGCCAGGTAACGCGCCAGCCACCGACGCGCCGCCGTGCTGCGGCAGTTTGGAACGCGAGCTCGTAGACTTTAGCGCCACCGAACAACCTTAAATACCCATTTCGTCTCTTTACTATTGACCCAGAAACCAGCACTTGAAATGATTCCGAAGACATTTAAGGACACGATCGTTCCCCTTTTAAACAAATCCAAGTCTCTGCAACATCTTAAACAAATCCATGCCCACCTCCTTAAGACCCACCTCCCCGAAAATCCATACGCCRTCGCACCTCTACTCGCCGTCGCTGCAACTTCCGGCGACGATAGCGGTTCTTTGTTTTCGTACGCTTGTGCAATTTTCGAGAACCTTCGGCAGAGGAACACTTTTATGTATAATTCGATGATCAGAGGGTATGTTCTATCACGTTCTCCGATACAAGCAATTCTATGCTACTTAGATTTGATTAATCATGGGCTTTTGGCTAATAACTATACTTTTCAACCATTGATAAAAGCTTGCGCGTTAGTTTATCATGATCTGAAGCGAACAGGTAATTTAGTTCATGCCCATGTTATTGTACTCGGCTATGAGAATGACCCTTTTGTTGTTAGTACGCTCGTTGAATTCTACTCCTTAGTGGATTTGAAAATTGCGCGGCAACTGTTTGATAAAAGTTCTGTGAAGGATGTGGTTGTGTGGACGGCGATGGTTGATGGGTATGGGAAGATGGGGGATGTTGAGAGTGCTAGGGTGTTGTTTGATGAAATGCCAGAGAAGAATGTAATTTCTTGGAGTGCTATGATGGCTGCCTATTCTCGGGTTAGTGACTTCAGAGAGGTGCTCTGTTTGTTTAGGCAAATGCAAGAGATGGATATTAAGCCCAATGAATCAGTTGTTGTCAGCGTTCTTACTGCCTGTGCTCATCTTGGTGCTATAACACAAGGGGTTTGGATGCACTCCTACGCCAAGCGGTACAGGTTGGAGTCTAACCCAATATTAGCCACTGCATTGGTTGACATGTATTCAAAATGTGGATACATCAAATCAGCTTTATCAGTTTTCGATGGTATTTCAAATAAAGATGCTGGGGCTTGGAATGCTATGATTTCAGGTGTTGCAATGAATGGAGATGTGAAGAAATCTCTTGAGTTATTTGATGAAATGGTCATCAAAGGAACTAATGCCACAGAAACTACATTTGTAGCTATCCTCACCGCTTGTACACATGCCAAGATGGTTGATAGGGGCCTTAAATTGTTTGACCAAATGTATACCGTTTATGGAGTTTGGCCTCAACTTGAGCATTTTGCTTGTGTGGTTGATCTTATGGCTAGAGCAGGTATGGTGGAGGATGCTGAGAGATTTATAGAGGAAAAAATGGGAGGCTTCAGTAAAGTGGACGCCAATGTGTGGGGAGCAGTACTTGGTGCTTGTAGAAAGTATGGGAATATTGAAGCTGGGAACAGAATTTGGAGAAAGCTTTCAGCTATGGGTATATCAGATTGTGGTACCCAAGTCCTCTCATACAACATTTATGCTGAAGCCGGGTGGGAAATGGCGGCAAAGGAGGTAAGAAAATTTTTTGCAGAGGCAAGAATGAAAAAGACACCAGGTTGCAGCGTGTTGGAGGTTGATGGTGCAGTTCAAGAGTTTCTTGCAGGCGATCTTTCTCATCCACAAGTGCAAGATATATGTGAAATGCTCGGTTCTCTTTCTAAAATGGTGAAGTGGGAAACACTTGGTCAAGTAATTTAGAAATGGTTTTTAGACAGGAGAAAGCCTTTAAGAAGTTGCACGTGGTTTGTTGGTAAAAAAAAAAAAAATAGCTTCAGTTGTTAAGTAATTGATTTCTTTATCTTTCTAAAAGCATAACCAAGTTCTTTTGATTACAGAGACTTCTGACGTCAAAAGAATTCTAAAAGTTTCCGTCCTTGAGCTTGAGGTGGAGGAAGCACAGAGTCATGCACTATCCAGCCAAGGTATGAAACAGATCTAGTAAACATGTTGTACTTGTAGGTTAATTACGACTCGAATTTCATTCTCATATATCATATGAAATAATCAAAATCAAGTGATTCATTTTTCGTATCTTTTTTCTTGTAGATCACCTATACTTTGAGAATATTCGGGTATCCTCCATTTGCGGATGGCCTTAGCGAGATATTTTCATCTTATGCAAATCATCTACATGGTAAATCTCCATCTATGATTTCAATATGTAATTAAGAAGCATCACGTTTCTCTCTTTAGGCATGAAAATAAAACATGCTTTGCTTGGAAGTTAGGAAGCAGTGTCAGACACAAATACCTCTGAACACTCTTGGGATACGTGTCCGACACGCAAAATAGTGTGTTTTTTTTTTTCAACACGCGACAGACACGCCAAAGACATACCATATAAAATTTATGTAAAAATTATAGAATAAATATAAGTCCACTTAAAACTAAATGAAAAAAATAAAAAAATAAAAAAAGGCACCCCAGATTAAAAAAGAAAAAAAAGATTATAACTTAAAAAAAAACTAATGAAAGAGAACTAGTCTGTGGAAATGCTCTCTGCCTTCCATTGCCCTCTGCCGTCCCCTCCACCTCCGGTTGTCCTTTACATCAGCTCAACTTCGCCGCTATATACACATATATTATCTAAATTTTTTAAAAGAAACAACGTGTCTTACATTTTTAGAAATTAGCGTGTAACCGTGTCCATGTTGTGGAGACTCCAAGACCTTGCCAAGAACTCCAGAGGTTCCTGTGGAGTGTGGAGTCTGAGGCTGAGGAATTGAAGGCAAAGATGACACCATTTTCAGCACTTCATCTTCCTCCACATTCTTCAGCCCATGAATCGAACCATATTTCCAACCTGAACAGTAGCCTTTTCCATTTCTCCACTCCAAATCCTCTTTCAACAGCCATTGTGAAAAGTAAAGGAAAGGAAAGGAAATGGGACAAGGAGAAAGAAAAAAATAAAATAAATGAATAAAAATGAGAAAGAAGGAAAGATTTGTTAGTCGTTTTCAAGAAAAATAAATATGAGTTTCCTTGTTTTTTAGCACAATAACTTCTATTTGGCCCTTCACTTTTGTGTATTGTTGCTTGAAATGAAGATTATTTAAAATTAGAAAGAAGAGAAAAAGCTAGCTTCAAAAGTGAACATTTAGTTTACTTTGTGAAGAAGGAAATTTGATTGAGAAAGGAGTAAATATTTAGTAAGTTGTAGTCGTGGTAGATTGAAGGAAGATAAAAGAACAGGAAAATCTAAGTAAGAAGAGAGAATTTTGAGCTAAACGCAAGTCATTCATGGATGAAATTAAGATGAGGGTAATAGAAGGAAATATTTTAGAGTAAAATATAGTTTTAGCCCCTGAAATTGATGTTAGATTTTGTGTCCCGTGTCCGTATTTCTTAGCTTGAAAGACACTAGTATAGCCATACGGGGCATGAGGGACAAATTTCATATGGAACACTGAATAAAAAATCTTAAATACCCCTATCATTCTGATTTTTTTCACACGTGAGGCAGATCATTATCATATCAATCTCATGCTTATATGTGGAGAGTCAACACTTGTGGCACCAACATTAGTTGTACCGAGTTATTTGTTGCTGGCCGTTACTGGGATCAGGAGGCTGCACTCTCTGGTGTCTACAGAATCAATGAGGAACCATAGGCTGGTGGAGCCAATCTTGCAGGGTCACCCCTGCTTGGTAAGTTGATTGAGAATTACTGAGACACCATAACATAATTCATAAAAATAAATATCTGAGTTTCAATGCCTCGGTAAATATTGAGTTAAGTCGAGGTGTGTATAGATTGATCCAAAGGCTCAAGATTGTGAAGATAGGATTATCTGCGAAATCAGTGTTTTTAGGTGAAACATTTATCTATAAATACTTTTAGGATAAGTTCTAGTCAGGGATATATTAAGAGTCCTTTTGGCACCTCAAAATTATCATGTGTGGGAGTAAGTAACATAAGAGTGCTTTTCAAAAGGAAAATTGCAAGCAGTTAAGTGTTGCGTAAGAAAGCAGTTGTAGAATGCTTTTGGCTCAAATACCTTGTCGAGAAACACTTTAAATGTACTTTTAATATAACGAAACCTGTGAAGCATATTATTACTAAAAGTACTCTGCACTCCCAAAACTCATGTTATTGCTTCTAAAACTATTTATCTCCCAAAAACTCATATTATTGTTGTTAGTTATGGCATGGTGTGAACTGAAAAGTGAAGAACGTTGATTATAACATTACATTTTCTTGCAGTTTTTTTTTTTCCTTTTGTTCATCATCTGATACGTCTATTTTTATTTTTGGAATTTGTGCAAGATCCGAAGAAGACTGCATCACTGGGAAAGTTCTAAAACCCAGGCGGTGAAAGGTCAACTTTCTTATCACCAAGCAGTAAAAAATATTTTAATTGCAAGATTATTTATCAAACTGTCGATTACTTTTAGCTTGAATTTGATGATAAATTTCTATTTAGTCCCTAAATTTTAAAAAACGACAATTTGATACTTGACCTTTAGAAAATAGTTTTGAAAGATCTCTAGAGTCAAACTTCCGTTAGTGTCACAAATGGAAGGATGACATAGCATTGATCGTAGTTCATTGCATGCGTGTATAAAGTTTCTTCATCATCATCTCTCCCTCTCCACGCCCCCCTCTYCCCCTTCTCTCAAAAATCCAGATCAATAAAGCTTTTATTTCTAACCCAAAACTGTTTTTTCTGACACGTCAGACAGAGTAGATATACCAAACTACCCTTGAAATACGAATTATTGAGAAGTAGAATTCGGGCGAATTCGACTGATTCTCGATTGGGTTTTATTAAAATAATGTAATAAAGTTGGGTATGGGCGGGAACTACTGTTTATCATTTACCTTCAATTTTCGATCGAGGTTTGACGAATTCTCGCTCGAAGTCTTAATCAATACAACCAACGTTTCAATTAACATGCACACCTAAACGTTTAATGTTCAGAAAATCATACTTACGAAACTATTAATTTTCTACTAGTCCATTTTGTACTTAGCATTCAGACAACGCAATAATAGGATCATTGTACTCTCAGAAAGTATACCATGTTTTTTTTTACTATCAAAGTCAAATCCTCAATCTATCTCAGGACTTGGGTGGTTTCTTGTTGGATATATATCTCACACCGACGAGGTAGATGTTATTTCTTTTAGAAATAATGTTATCGTTTTCATACCCTATTGCATAGAGTGAATCTTCAGTTTTGCTTTTATATATATATATATATATATATATATATATATTTATTTATTTATTTATTTATTTATTTATTGATAAGATAGAGTGCATCTTGTTGGTCACCAATCTACATTTGTCTATGAAACTCAGTCGGGGTTCTTATATTTTTGCTCGAGTTTTGTATATTTTCGATTCTTGGTCGAGGTTTTTGACGTTCACGATCGAGTTCTTCATGTCGTAAGAACCTCACTTGCGGTTTCACGGATTTCCGCCCGAGTTTTGATATATAATCATATTGTTTTGATTTTTTAGAATGTTCTTGTTTATATTTTTAGTTTATAATTTTATATATGTATGGAGGATGCCTCATTTGTTTGTTAGTTACGGTGGTTAGTGAAATGAGGCACAATCTATCTATGATAGTGGAATTATGGGAGGTTTGGATATAGATGATAGTATAAAATATGATGAGCTCATGAGTGCGATGTACAAGCTCGCCCGAATAGATCTTGACAAGTTCAATATTGTGATACAGTATCTGTCATATCGAAGCAAAGTCACGACAGTGGTAGCAGTTTACAAAATCCCATCATTCTAGGATCTAAAGCGTTCCATTAATTTTCTTACCAGTTAAGGCAAGATGTTCCTTATTATGTCCCCTCAATTCCTATTCATTCCACGCTATCGAGTGTTGGTTCCTCATGTTCTGTCCCGTCAATAACATCGTTGACTGAAAATCTGGTTCCATGCAACTTAGGTGCTGATAAACTAAACTACTATGATCAGCGGGACAAGGATGATGAGAATGACGTGGGGTACGAGGCTGAGGATAACGATGGGGGTAATGATTACGAGCCTGATGATATTGAGTTTGAGAATGATATTGGGATTCACAATGAAGAGGAGGTGGAGCCATTGGTTGTAGATGCCCCTTCTTCCACACCCTTACTTGAACTAAACACGATAAGTATGAATGCACCTTGTGTCACTGTCCAAGCTTTTTACTATAGAGATATCAATAGGACAGGTGATGAACTTGGGTTGACCTCAGAAGAGATTGCAGGAGGGAGTACTTTCCGATCAAAGGCAGAATTGCAGTTCAATATATCGGTGCTCGCAATGAGTTTGAATTTTGAATATCGCGTTAAGAAATTTATGAAACTTTGTTAACTGTCGGATTCTGGGAGGATAGATGCAAATGAGGCTTGCGTGCGAAGAGGATTCCTGATTCTGATACCTTCATCATCTCTAAGTTCTTTGGTGTGCAGAATTGCAAAGATGAGGTAATGAAACATGACCACCGACAAACTCAAAGTCGTGTGGTGGGTCAAGTCATAAAGTCCAACTTCTAGGATCCAAGTCGTCGTTAKAGGCCGAAAGATATTGTTAATGACATGCATAAAAATTACAACGTTGACATCCGATTTGAAAATGCGTGGCGTGCGAGAGAAGTAGTCTTGAACCTACTGACGGGATCGCTGAAGAAGTCTTATACTCTTCTGCGTAAATATGACGAGGCGTTGAAATCTGTGAACTCATGCACGGTTTTTAACTTGAAGCATGAGGATGATAAATATTTCTAATACTCGTTCCTAGCCCTTGGATGCTCTATCAGTGGGTTTAGAAGTTGCATTCGCTCGGTACTTGTCATTGACGGCACTCATCTGAAGGAAAAATATATTAATGTGTGATACTTATTGCTTCTTGCATTGATGGTAATAATCAGATATATCCACTAGCATTTGGAATTGTGGCTAGGGAAAGAGACAAATAGTGATTTGGTTCTTAGAGCGAGTGAAAAGTTCGCTTGGAGAGGTAGTGGATTAGTTTTTGTGTCTGATCGACACCAAATCATTAATAACTCTGTAGCTACTGTCTTCCCCATTGCAGGACACGTAACTTACATGCATCACGTGCTAACTTGAATTATAAGTTTAAGATTAGGAACGAGAGCATGTATAGGTTGTACATTCAATTATCGAAGGCATTCAAGAAATCGACCTTCTTGTAGGGTTCGACAAATGGTCACACGCCTATCAACCTGGATTGAGGTATAACAAAATGACAACTAACATTGCAGAGTCCATGAATGCGGTACTTGTGCATGCATGAGCTTTGACAGTCACTGCATTATTCGAAAATTGTCGGACTATTCTACAACGATGGTTTTATGAATGGCAGCATACACATCCACAAGATGATCTTTTCTCATTGACTATGTTGAGGACATTCAAAGAAAAGCCGTTGAATAGGCTCGACGAAATACCATTAGACCGATTGATAATTACGAGTTCGAGGTACATGATGGTAGTAGTAAAGTGCGTGTCAATCTAAACAATATGACTTGTACGTGTAAGCAGTTTGACTACTATCAGATTCTATGCTCTCATTCTGTTGCTACGGTCATGCTTCGGAATGTCAATAGGTACACGTTTTGTTCATCCAAGTATAATTTGGAGACGTTAATTACTGCATATGCCTAACCAATCTACCCAATGYCTAACCAATCTACCCACTGGGTGACGGGGAGGATTGAGTTTTATYGAAGGACTTTGTCAAATTCACCATCGAGCCTTTGAAATTTGTTCCAAGAGTTGGGCGTCATCAAACAGTACAAATTCCTTCCGTCGGAGAGCCCCAATAAGTTCACAAATGTAGCAGGTGTGGAAATTAGGGTCATAATCGGAAAACTTGTCGCCGGCCTTTAAGAACCATAAAATCTTAGTTGCTATGTAATAGAAAGTTGTTGCATTTTTTGTACTAACGTTTGGTGTAACGTTCGATGTATATTTTGTGAGCTACAAACTGTTGGTTGGAAAATAGAAAGGTATAAGTTGGTCTCTTTGGGAAAAATCGTGGGCCAAATTGAAGGAGTCTCGCCTGTTTTTTTTTTTTTTTTGGTATATGAGATGTATTATTTCTGGAAAATAACTCGAGCGAAATCACAGGATACTTGCTCGGGTTTTTTGTTACGGAAGTATAACCTCTCTAACAAAACCTCGGGTGAAATTGTGGTTGCCCGGGTTATTTTGAAGAAAGGCCCCATAACCCTGGGTGAAATCGATGTAGACTCGCCTGGGTTTTGTTTTAGATTGGATTGTGTATCTGAACAAAACTTCGGGCGAAATCGATGGAGACTTGCTCGGGTTTTATTTCAGACTAGATTGCCTACTGAACAAAACCTCGGGCAATCTCCCCCTTCTCCAGATCGATGCAAACCATGATCCAATGGTTTCCATCGATGTTATACAATAAGTACACAACGTCCAATTCAAGCCACCATTTCTGGTAGTCTGTGTGAGTGTCGTCTATGTAGCTAAGAACAATTTTATATTTGCCGGCCCAATCGTAATCCGTTGCAACTCTCAATGGAACAACATTCGAGGCTATCAAGTGTTGGTATATTACATCGATTCGTCGAAATAAGTTATGTGGTTGGACACGAAGACATGTTAGAACATGAATTATTACGTACGGCAACGTATATTATATAGATATCGTATTGCAAGAACTATGTCATCGGTGGTAAACTTTCGACAACACAAGTCTGAACATTGCTCGATCTTGTTCCTCGTGAACATAATCAACGAATCAATCACCTACATAGGTTACTATTGTTAGAAAATTGTAATCAACAACGTAATCACATTTAAGGTTTCGACCTTGTACCTCACTCGTCAACCACTTGTCGGGATGAGGTCACGAAACCATGTCTTTCCTCGATCACGATTGCATGACTTACGAGTCGAATGGTTAGTCCTAGGGTTGTCCATCCATGCATGAAACTTATTGACGTGTCCGGAAAGGGGGGGGGATTTGGACTAGTGAATTGTACCGAGTTACCTTCTTTCTCTTCCCATCCACCATAACTAGGAATGAGCCTCGAAGTTTCCATGACAATTTCCTCTTCTGCGACCCTCATCGAGGTTGAGAGCGATCAATCAACTGAGAGAGCACACGTACCATATCTGAGTCCACCTGCGACGTGTCGGATGTATGCTCATCAATCTGGGATTTAACTTCTCTTATTTCTTCCAGATCAGAGTCTAAGTAATTGTCCACGGATTGGTCCTGCATAAAATATGTTAAAAGAAGAAGTATTGGATTGATAGGTCGACTGTCAAGAGTAAATATTATTAGGTTTGGTACCTTTAACTCGTGTATTTGTAATTAATGAACAAATTATTTATTTATTCAATATAGAG
>NW_019104607.1:312027-327586 GCF_001995035.1 Momordica charantia
TTTTGCATTACTCGTATTCCAATAAACTAAGATCTAAGGTTATTTATTGTAATTGGAACAGTATATATTGATATACGGTATACATTTAATATATAGTATATACGTTTGATATGCAGTATATAATAAATATACAATATATACTTGATATACAAGTGGATAATGTTTCAGTAATAACCTAAATTATTTATAATACATGAATAAGGTTGGGTACCTTATCCTGGTGACATTATGATACAGCCTGTTTTGTAATAGTTACAAACGACTCTATCCAAGTCATTCATGTAGAGACATGCAAGTAGAGATATCATATACAATGAGTTTGTATAAGGTCGGATTGTGAAATAATTAATCTTTTATTACAACATTGTAAACTAACTAGACTAATATTTCATATGATGACCAGGTAACTCGATCTTAATCCTGAACGAGTTATGGACTCCTACCTATAAGGGATCGTCCTTTGATTTGTATGGGTGAGAGTGACTCGGACTGTCGACTTAAGAATCCTGCCATTTTAGGACGAGACTAAGCGGGAGCTGGGAATATAACTACGCAAGATGGAATTCACTCCTTAAATGCTGACTCTAAGATTTGAACAAATGGTCCCACCCTGTCACTGGCCCAAGAAAAACTTCCCTCTGTTTTATGGTCGGACCATAAACATGTTGTTCATTAGAGGAGTAATGGTATTTAAGGTGCAAGATGTAACTCAGGAGTAAAACGATAATTTGACCCAACTGAAGTTACGAATACTCGTGAAAGATTGACTTGCCATCAATGGTTAATTTTTCGTGGACACAAAATATTATGCAGTGAGAAGAGTGCAGTTACGGATCTTTAGTGGAGCGATCTGCAGTTAACGAAAGTTGGTTAATTTGGTTAATGAGTTTAATCAATTAATCTCATATCGTTGGAGCTTCTGATCTGTAGGTCCATTTGGTCCCCTTGCTAGCTCACAACAGGTGAAACGAGGATCAAGAATTATGAAATAATTTGAAATGTTTAAATTTTATAAGAGAATGTTATAATGTATATTAATATATTATATAAATATACATTATTTTGGATAAAGATTCAAAATTAATATCATGTATTATGAGAGAAATATTAATATGAATTGGATTCATATTAAAACTATAGGTTATAACCAGAGAGAAAGATTTGAATATGATTCAAATATATAATTTTAATTAAACATGTTATATTTAATTAAAAATTAAATAATTAATTGTTAATTATTCATTTAATTAATATATAGATTTAATTAAATTAATTTATTATTATTATTATTATTAATTAACTCTTTTGCATTTTAGTAGGGAAGTGGACGGTTGTTATGACGTGGGGTAACTCCCCACGTCACCTGCCCCTTCCTAATGTGCAGAATGGTTTTGCACGGGTTCTCTTCTTCCACTTGAAAAAGAAAACAGAGAAAATGTTCTCTCTCACACAACAACTTTCTTTTCCCTCACTTGGTTCCCACAAATCGGATTTCTTGCAGGAGACTTAGTAAGGAAGACCTTATGGTGGTGTCGATTGGTAATTGTGAAGAATAGGTTCTATAAAGGTAAACTCATTCTTCCCTCTATTTTAGCTTTATTGTGTTCCAAATTTCAAATAGAAAATTCATGAACTCGTTCTACCGCTTCTGCTCGGGATTCACCCCATCAAATACCTCGTTTGTGAATGACTCAAAGTACTGTGAATCGATGATAATAAGTTCAATCGTTGTATCCTTGCCACGCGCATCCTTGCCACGAGAAACATTCACGCCTTCTGCCTTCTGTTACCCTACTCTCCTCCTACCCATCCTCTTTATTCACGTCTTCCTTCAACGACAAGTCACATGCATGTTGCTTCAAATAGGAAACATGCAAACTTCATTAGAACATAATTAAGACGGAACAAAATGAAAACCAATTCTAGTTCAGGTTGGACGCCCTCGTGATCACCATGTGATGCTTCTATCTCATGCACAATTACATCCTCAACATTGTCATGCATAAATGAAGAAAGAGTTGTCATCGGCTCGTACTTCAAAGCTGTGAACATATTGGTGGAGAATACATCAAAGTCATCCTCGAATCGTGCGGCTATATACATCTTCTCCAAATCACTCAACAAGAGTCGGTGCTATCATTGAAGTACAGGGTCCTAAATCTATGAAGAAATGTGTCTTTACTAACTGGACTCCTCGCATATTTTAGGCCACTTATGATGTCAAACTCTCTTCGACCAAAAAATAGCTTACTCCCAAAAAGGTTGAAGCTAATAATGTTTGGTGTACTCTCCTCAACCTCCTTAAGCAAAATGTCGTGTATCAATGACTTGTTAAATACGAGGTCCACGTCAAGGAGATGACAAAAGATAGATTTCCTAAACATGGTAAGCTGTTTGGAGGTGAGTTTTGTCTTAAAATCAATGGCTTTTTTTGCTAATGTGTGAAACAGATGTCAAGTTGGCAGAGACATAGGTTGCGGGATCTATTTTAGGTATCGTCTCCATCTTACAACACTTGGAAATGAGTGAAGAAAAAATCCACTACAATAATCAGACAGAAAGAACACAGAAACAACCAATAAATTTTTGACAGACAAAAAAAACTCGGTCCAAGTCCAATACTGTTAATTTCCTCGGGGTGGAACTAGGCTGAAACCATGCCTAGGAATTGAACTGCAATAGAAAGAACTTCGCTCGGTTAAATTCTCGGGTGTAACTTAGTCTCTCTGGGAACAAATTTCAGAGGCTTGATGGTGAATTCGACAAAGTCCTTCGATAAAACTGAATCCTCCTCGTCACCCAGTGGGTAGATTGGTTAGGCATACGCAGTAATTAACGTCTCCAAATTATACTTGGATGAACACAACGTGTACCTATTGACATTCCGAAGCATGGTTGCAGCAACAAAATGAGAGCATGGAATCTGGTAGTAGTCGAACTACTTACACGTACAAGTCTTACTGTTTAGATTGACACGCACTTTACTACTACAATCATGTAACTCGAACTCGTAATTATCAATCAGTCTAATGGTATGTTGTCAGGCATGTTCAACGACTTCACTTAGAATGTCCTCAGCATATTCAGTGAGAACGGATCATCTTGTGGATATGTATTTCCTCTGTTCATAAAATCATCATTGTAGAAGAGCCCGACAATGTTCAAACAATGTAGTGACTGTCAAAGCTCGTGCATGCACAAGTATTGCATTCATGGACTCTATAATGTTAGTTGTCATTTGGTTATATCTTTATCCAGGTTGATAGGCTTGTGACCATTTGTYGAACCCGATTTCCTCTAGGTACTTTTGCACTTCCGGGAATCCAGCAAGTTGGTTTCAATAATACTAGAAGGTCAATTTCTTGAATGCCTTCGATGATTGAATGTACAGCCTCTGCATGCCCTCATTCATAATCTTAAACTTATCATTCAAGTTCATCTGTACGTGATGCATGCAAGTTACGTGTCCTGCAATGGGGAAGACAGTAGCTATATAGTTATTAATGGTTTGGTGCCGATCAGACACAAAAACTAATCCATCTACCTCTCCAATCGAACTCTTCACTCGCTCCAAGAACCAAGTCCACAAGTTGTCTGTTTCCCTATCCATAATTCCAAATGCTAGTGGATATATCTGATTATTACCATCAATGGAAGAAGCAATAAGTATCACACATTTATAATTTCCCTTCAGATAAGCATCGTCAATGACAAGTACCGAACGAATGCAACTTCTAAACCCACTGATAGAGCATCCAAGGCCAAGAACGAGTATTGAAAATATTTATCATCCTCAAGCTTCAAGTTAAAAATCGTGCCTGGGTTCACAGATTTCAACGCCTCGTCATATTTACGCAGAAGAGTATAAGATTTCTTCGGCGATCCCGTCAGTAAGTTCAAGACTACTTCTCTCGCACGCCACGCCTTTTTAAACTTGATGTTAACGGTGTAATTTTTACGCATGTCATTAACAATATCTTTTGGCCTATAACGACGGCTTGGATCCTCGAAGTTGGACTTTATGATCTGACTTACCCACGACTTTGAGCTTGTCGGTGGTCATGTTTCATTACCTCACCTTAGTAATTCTGCACACCAAAGAACTTAGAGATGAGGAAGGTATCAGAACCAGGAATCCTCCTTACATGCAGACCCTATTTGCATGCATCCTCCCAGCATCCGACAGTTAACAAAGTCTTCGTAAATTTCTTCACGTGATATTCAAAATTCAATCTCATTGCGAACATCGATAGATTGAACTCCAATGTTGCCTTTGATCGGAAAGAACTCCCTACTGCAATCTCTTCTAAGGTCAACCTAAGTTCATCACCTGTCCTATTGATATCTCTGTAGCAAGAAGCTTGAATAGTAGAACAAGATGCATTCATACGTATCGTGTTTACTTCATATAAGGGTGCAGAAGAAGGGGCATCTACATCTACTAGCTCCACCTTCTTTTCATTGTGAATCCCAACATCATTCTCAAACTTAGTATCACCAGACTCAAAATCATTACCCTTGTCATTATCCCCATCGTTATCCTCAGCCTCGTACCCCACGTCATTCTCATCATCCTCGTYCCGCTGACCATAGTAGTTTAGTTAATCAGCACCTAAGTTGCATGGGACCAGATTTTCAGTCAACGGTGTTATTGATGGGACAGAACATGAGGGACCAACACCCAGTAGCGTGGAATGAATAGGAATTAAGGGAACATAATTAGGAACATTTTGCCCTAACTGGTAAGGAAATGAATGGAACGTTTTGGATCTTAGACTGATGAGATTTTGTGAACTGCTACCACTATTGTGTCTTTGCTTCGATATGACAGATACGTACAATGAAACTTCAGAGGGATGTTGAGGGCATCTCAAAAAGGAAAAAAAAATACCTAAGGCTGTAATTATGTTATACTATCATCTACATCCAAACCTCCCATAATTCCACCGTCATAGATAGATTGCGCCTCATTCCACTGACCACCGTAACTAACAAACAGACGAGACATTCTGCGTACGTATAATAAAATTATAAACTAAAAAAAAAACAAGATGATTATATATCAGAACTCGGGTGGGAATCCCTGAAACCTCGGGCGTGGTTCTTACGACATGAAGAACTCGGTTGTGAACATCATAAACCTCGGCCGAGAATCGAAAATATACAAAACTTGGGCAAAAATATAAGTACCCCGACCGAGTTTCGTAAAAAAATGCAAATTTGGTGACCAACAAGAAAAAAATATTATATATATATATATATATATATATATAAAAGCAAAACCGAAGATTCACTCTATACATTAACATAAAGTCTGAAAGACAGGATACCATTTCTGAATGAAATAGCACCTACCTCGTTGGTGTGAGATATATATCCAACAAGAATCTATCCAAGTGCTGAGATGGATGGAGGATTGACTTTTAGTAAAAAAAAGTAGTACACTTTTTGAAAGTATTGTTTCGTTTGTTGTGTTGTCTGAAAGTTGAGTAGAAAAAATACTGGTAGAAAATTAATAGTTCGTAGGTATGGTTTTTTGAACATGAAACGTTTAGGTGTGCACATTAATTGAAACGTTGGTTGCATTGATTAAGACTTCGGGCGAGAATTCGTCAAAGTTCGGTCGAAAATTGAAGGTAAATAATAAACATCAATTCCCACCCATACCCAACTTTATTACATTATTTTAATAATACCCGATCGAGAATCAGTCGAACTCTCCCGAGTTATGCTTCTCAATAAACGTTACAACGCATTCGAATTTCAAGGGTAATTGGGTACATTTACCCTGCCTGGCATGTCAGAAAAAGCAGTTTTGAGTTGGGAAAAACAATTTTGAAGGGTTAGGTCATTTGAGAAAAGTGAAAACTTTTATGGGTCATCTGCATCATGGGCATAAATGTGATTTTCGTTCTTTTTAATTAATTAAAATAGGTTAGAAAAAACGATTTTGAAAGGATAGGTTATTTAAGCCAAATAAAATTTTATGGGTCAAATCAATCAATATCTTGAATCCTTTCGTGCATGTGAAAATATATAGAGCAAAGGTGAAAAAGTCCCACAAAAATAATATAATAGTAATAATGCCACGTCAAGTCACACGAAAATTTCACTTTATGAATCTTTTATAACTATTTTTAAAAGGTTGGGATCAAATTGTCACCTTTTTAAATTAGTGTAATAGCACGTGTAATGCACCTAATAAAAAAATTTGAGTTTGTTCATTACTAAAATAATTTATTTAACTAAATAAACATGTGCTCTAAATTTATAAATATTGTTGATTATAATTAGAGTAGTTGTAAAAATATAAGATTAAAAGTAATTGCTATTATTAATAAAATAAGTTTAAAATGAAAAAAAAATGATAGGAAATGATAAAATATGAATCTAATTTGTTGGTGATGAAATATCTTATTAGATTTAAAATTAATTTATGTATTTATAATTTATCATTGTTTTATAATTTTTCTATCACTAAAATCTAATTAATGATTTTGGTTTTTTTAGTAGGTATAGGTTTAAGTTTTCTAAATTATTTTCTTAATTTTATTAACCTGAAGCTTTTAAATTGTTGTGGAAATTAATTGAGGGTACAAATTTATAATAAGAGGGATTAAAAAATTATAAAACTTTCAACTTTAAGAAACTTTCATATTATACCATTTAATATATATACAAATATATATAAATACAAAATTTTTATTTTTCACAGTTAACCATTATGAGTGACTCATTGCTCCAAAGGGATTAGGGTAACTAAGAGAAAATGAGTTCAAATCTCATGCCTTAAGAATTAGTTAGGGTGTCTCTTATGAAGTTTTGGTTGTATTTTATTATGTTAAACGAATGTTAAATTATAAATTATATTTCTTTTGTGATTCATTTTATATATAATGCAATGTCTACTTCCACCTCCTATCATATACATACCTTATTTAATTTACAAATTCACAATTTCGAATTTACAAAATTATTATATTCTTCATTTTTTGAGAAAAAATTAAATGAACAAATAAAGAATAAAAAAACAATAAGACTGAGTTGCTACTTTTTTAATTTTTAACGATGGCCATGAATTAATCTGTCATTCATATTTATGTTGTCTCAATCCCTCTCATCCTCTTCTCCCCCACCCAATTGCTCCGATCCACCACACAATAGCTCTGGCGAGGCAATCCAGTCAATTGAGATTCCAATCCCACACAATTTTCACTCATTTCTAGAATTTATCGTATGAAAGAGGCTTCATCCTTGTCGATGTCCATCAATGATTTTGCAGAAATTAATATGGCGGCAAAGTGAATGGAGAAATTGCAATGCATATAGTATTCGCTAAAAGGATCGTTGTATATTGGGCCGTCATCGAAATTGAAAGAACACTTTGAAAAGATTGTAGTAGAAAAGACATTAACAGTTGCAACGACTCTTATTGAAAACCTTTCAAGTTACATAATCAATACTTAGATGATAACCTTCGGAGAGAGGAGAGGAAGAAAAAATACTTCAAATTCTATAAATAAAAATTCAATTAAATAGATGATAAAACTTTGTTCTAACATTTTAAATGCAAAATTAAATGAAATAGAATTTTAATAGAAAAAGAAAAGAGAGATGGGGAAATGGCGTGAGAGTGTGAGAGAGAGAAAGAGGGGTATGATAAATTTATATTAGAAGGACACAATTGTCCCTAAAACGAGAGTTAAGAGTGTTTAAATTAAAGGGACAAAATAGGGAGAAAAAGTCTCCTTACAACCTTTTTTATATATAGTATAGATTATAGATTTAGAAATCAAATAGAAACTTATCATTAATTTTAGTGTATTTTATCCTTGTTTTTGTTTTTATAACTTCCTCTATGGGTTCGATCAGTGGCAAATTGTAGAATGATGAAGATAAATAAGGGTCTGTTTGGTTGGAAACTCATATTTTGTTTTCTTTGTTTTCAGATTCATTGAATTAAATGGATTCAGTGAATACACATTTTGCAAGATTTTTGAGATTCGTTTTTTAAAACAGTTTTCGAATTCTGTGATCTAAACGATAGAAATTTTGAAAAGTATTTTCAGATCAARAATTTGAAATTTTTAAGATGCATAATTATATTAAAAAAGATTAAAAAAATTTTTGATAAATATATTACTTCATATTATAAACTCATTTGATGCTTTTTAAAATTAAAACATGTAAAATACAATGTATTCTAAATTATATAATGTCGTAAAATAATAATTATAAAAAATTCATAAATAAATATTAATAAATTAATTAATCTAATTTTAGATTAAACTAAATATTTAGTTTGTAACTACTCGTTTATAAATATATTACTAAACATGCCTGGAACAATTTTTTAAATTGAGATTTTATTACCAAACTTAAATAGAACCCTCGTTTTAAAATGGTCAAGTAGATATTGTACAAATTAATAGGTGACATTTTTTTAGAATTTTAAATAATATTTTAGACAAATATATCCCTATAACAAATTCAGTACATGTGTTTATAACAAATTAAGCATGTGTTTAATTTTATGAATTTTTTTTATAGAGCAATTAACAAAAACAGCGGACCTTAATTATAGGAAATCAACAGTAACTAATCAAATAATGAATAATGAAATTTAAACCACTAAAATTTAATTTAAAATTGATGCTCCATATTTTAAAATCAAATTTTGAAAAAATAGATAATATAACAAATTATTAATAATTTTTTAATATAGATTTTGATATTTAATAAGTTTTTTAACCTTTAAAATTAAAATTTGAAGGGTAAATATGGTTATTGAATCTTAACCTTATCACTTGGATTTCTTCTTATCCTCCTGTCCATCTGCCGCTACCATAAATTTCCTATCCTGAAATTTACATCCCTAAAGTTAAAATTAAAAAAAAAAAAAAAGTTTAATTTTTAAGAAGCTTCAAATTTAGCCCTTATATCTTGGAGATCGTCTATAATTACTATTTTAATGTGTTTTTTCCTTCAATTACTAAGCAAGTCCGGTATAATATTCAATTTTTACTCATATTTTTAATAGCAAAGATTAACTTATTAAAATTTGCGGGTTAGTATAAAATTTTTTAAGACATTAGAAACCAAATTCGTATATGTGAAAAATTAGCGATCAAAATTAGTTGAGGTTCAGAAATTATGAATTTAAAATATACATATATATTTGTTAGGGACCTCTATGATCTAATAATCATTGTCGAGTCGAAACAAGTAATTTTCTCGACTTATATTTATAATTTAGTTACGTATGTAATTTTCAATAATTTAGACTTAGTTTTTCTCAAAATAATAATAATAATAATAATTTAGACTTATTAAACTCTCTCTCTCTCATCAATTTTGTATTAGGTGCATACTTTTGCACGACGACATTAACAATTTGAAACATTAAAATAGTTTGCTTTTTTTTTAAGTGGCCAATTACAAGCATTAGTTGTCTTCTCCAAATCAATGCATCATTATGTTATTTATTTATTTATTTTATAAATTATCTTAATCAGTTAACCTATCTTTAAGAGCTGAACAAAATGGAAGACGTCAATGTCACCAATAAAATATTGTTTACTATTACGTTCTTCTTTTTTCTTTTTATTTATTTCCACCCAATATTGTCTAGTGATGTACTTTATTGTTTCTAAAATTATCAATTTGATGAATTAGGTGACAAATTAAAAAAAAAATTAACTTTGTGGGACTATTTAAAATGTAAATTATAAAATCAACCCGAATATAGCTCAACTGTATATATATTTTCGACTAAAAAATTACAAATTTAAATCTCCACTTCAACGTACTAGTGTATTTTAAAAAATTGCAAATCTACTCAAATAATAATGATGACTAAAAGTAAAATAATAAAGATTTAAAAAAAATATCAGTATAACTACTAAAATAAAATAAAATAAATAATGAGGTATAATTTTATGAATTAAAACCGATTTTAAACCTAATAATTGTGTAAATCCCTTTTTTTTCCTTCACATGGATTTAACTTAATGAGTCAATTTTAATATCAAAATTTCAATTCTATCAAATTCAAATTTAAACTTAGATTACCAAACCTAATCTATAAAATTGTTCATAAACTAAATAGTAAATCAAACGGTATTCAAAGTAACAAAATATTCAAACGTAATTAGCCTAATTCAATACAAAATTGTTTAAATTAGCTAAAAAAAATAAACACACGACTACGATAACCAATACTTAACAAAATAGTAAAATTCATGTTGTGAATGAGCGAAAAAAAAATCCTTAAAATTATTATCATCATCATCCATTATTCGATGTAGTAGTTGGATGAAATAATTGATGATGAATAAATTTAAAGCCGACCACTTTTTAATATATTATTATTACCTGTCATTTTATCGTGGATTAATTATTATTATCCACCAATTACGTTTTTATTTATTTTAAAAAGAAAAAAAAAACTAAAACTAAAACTCTTCTAATGGATCCTATTCCTTTGTGGAACTCACATAATAATAATATTAGCTCCATGGACGGTGGATTGCTAGTATTTTAACTTTTTTTTTTAATCAAAACATTAAATCTTCCCGAACATTCGAAGATGATGGATGATCCTACAAAACAAAGAGTTAGCAATATTSTGAAGATCTCATCGGTAAAGAATTCTAAAAGACAAATCTCAAATTAAAATGTTTGGGCGCCTCTTTTATTTCATTTCTGGATATTGTTTATTTAGAAGAAGAGATAATTGTTGGAGTCGTGTGCTCAACTCGACGGTTATCATCAAGATTTCTAGACGTGAGATACACGTTGAGGTGGAGATATAGTTGAACAGTTACCATTCGAACGTTAGGAATTCGTTCGATAACATTGTTGCAGGTCGTTCAGGTTGGATAGCTCGAAGCTTATGGTTTCTGAACTTTTTTCATGGAGTTCACAATTATTGACTTAATGATGACATGTCTTTGGTAAAATTCAGCCTTCATAAGCTAGTTTATTGGTCTATAAAATGTCCACGTGTCGAGATCTTGTCCTTTTAAATGTAACTATTATTCACGTAAAATTTTACATAAATATGATTTTTTTTTTATTTTTTATTACCGTCTCTAATAAAAAAATTATATAAAATTGATTTTGTCGTACTTATATATGTAGGTGGATATGGCATAATTTTGTCCCACACGCACTTTATCAAAAAGAGGAAAAGGAGGGTGGAAAAAGAAAAAGGAAATAGCAAAAAGGGTTTTATACAAAAATTTCCCCTGCAAAATGGAACATTCCACGTGGATTCTCCTCCATTTAAAAAAACGTATGGAAATTTTTATTTTTAATTTGTACTGTCTAGAAATAGCACATTTTCGAAAACATCGATAAGAATGTAAGACTTTTTAAGGAAAAATAAATCATAACTATTAATAATTATACAGTTTATCTCAAAATTAATTAGCGACGAGAAGGGTAGTCTAGATATATTATAAACTTTTATCAAGTCYCTTATTTTTTGAAGGTAGAATTCTTAACATACTTTTTTAATATGGTGACTTTTTTGGTTCACTAATCTTGATCGGATCTTCTTTTTAGATTGGATACTTGTTGAATCTAATATCATATTAATATTAATGAGTACTATCTTCAAACCAATTGATAATTAGAAAAGTGTGACTCATATATATAATAAATTATAATTTTTTTGTTAAGTCACTTAAACATGTGATTCTTAACCATCACTGAGGGTCTGTATGTAACATTTTTATTTTCTTATTTCTTATTTTTAATAATTTTTTAAAAACATAAACGTTTGGTAATTGTTTTTGTTTCTCATTTTTCATTTAAAATGATATGCTTATTATTTTATTTGTATTTAATAATTGTGGAGATTGGAGATTGAATCATCCACATTTAAAATAGTGGTAAATATATCTCATCTATTGATTTATGTTTTATAATTTCATTTGAGATTTGAATTCTCACCCCAATTATATATATATATATATATCCAAACCAACCTCGTTGGGATTATTTTTTTTAATTTATAAAACCAAGTTAATTATATTTATGGTAGAATGAGGGTTGTCTTATTGTAGAAATTCCTAATTCCCATCCAGAACATTCCAATCTTTGTATCTAAAAAATGATGGAACTTTCAACYTTTACTTTATTATAATGCCAATAAAGCTGTCACACGTCCCAACCCCATCATTGCCATTCTTTTAATGCCAACCAGAACCTCAAATTATAATTTTTTTTTAAAAAAAAACTTCGATTTAGAATATTCAATTTCAATCTCAATCTCCCTGTAGTTTTAAATATTTCTCCTCATGGCTTATATTCCCMTATTAGATGCATGAAACATTTTCTATTTAAGTAGAATTAGTAATTTCTATTTGATTTACTTTTAAACTAAGTGAAAAAATTTATTAAAAAAAAAACTAAGTAGTAATCATTTTAGTGATACAACGACGATATGTRAAGTTTAACCAAACTATAGAGGTTAAATCAAAATTTTTAAAATTATAAATACTCAATTAAAAATATGCCTAAATTACTAATCATTTAAGCTGCAAATTCAAGTATAACTCAACAAATAAAGTTTACTTTTCTGCTAAGGAACAATGCTAGGCACCATTATCCCTGCTAAAATTTTGACAAAGCTATTTGGTTTTTTATGTCCTCTTTCTTATCAAAATTTGAATTATGATCAAGAAGAGAGAATTGCTCGGTGATCAAGTATGTTTTTTTCTTTTTTTAGTACGACATGTGGGGGTGAGATTCGAACTTATAACCTTTGGAGATATATGTCAATTACCGAGTTATGTTCGCTTTAGCAGTGATCAAGTATGGTTCTTCACTAAAGTTAAAGTATTTTATTCTTAACGAAAAATAGATAAAACTTTCGCTAAGGTTAATTTTTTTTTTTATTCTTAACGAAAAATAGATAAAACTTAGATGTTTACCCATAAGTAGATATCTTCCTACTTAACATCGTTAAAAATTTGACCACTAATTATTTTATTTTCTCTTTTACTATGCATTCCTCTCTTTTAGTTATCGTATAATTTTGAAGATAAAAAATAGTTATGAACTTAAATGGTATCTCCTTGGAGACGAAGTTTAACCTTCAAAATTTATACTCTAAGATAAAAAATAGTTATGAACTTAAATGGTATCTCCTTGGAGACGAAGTTTAACCTTCAAAATTTATACTCTGAATTTGTTGTAGTGAACAAAAATACTCATCAATAAGCATAAGTTTTATTGAAAATATATATAATTACTAAAAAGTAAATATTAAATAATAAAGCGAACCAATGAGAAGGAGCGAGGGCGGTTTGGTCGGCACCGCGCCAATTCTCTCTCTCCGATCGTTTTCAACCACGACCACAAATATTTCATGTAAAAAAAGAAAAAGAAAATCATAAATTTATTGCAAAACGACGTGGTTTGGGTGTTATATAAACCCCATAATCCTAAGCTCCGGCACCGGCAGAGAAAACCAAAGTGTGAATAAAAAAAAAAGGAAAAATGGTGAAGTTGGCTTTGGGCTCACCCGGTGATTCTTTCAGCGTGGCTTCTCTGAAAGCATATCTGTCTGAGTTCATCGCCACCCTCCTCTTCGTCTTCGCCGGCGTCGGCTCCGCCATCGCCTACGGCAAGCTGACGTCGGACGCGGCGTTGGATCCGCCGGGTCTGGTGGCGGTGGCGGTGGCTCATGCATTCGCGCTCTTCGTCGGAGTGTCTATGGCGGCCAACATCTCCGGTGGCCACCTCAACCCGGCGGTGACTTTCGGGTTGGCCATCGGCGGCAACATCACCATCTTGACCGGCCTCTTCTACTGGATTGCCCAGTCACTTGGCTCCATTGTCGCCTGCCTCCTCCTCCAATTTGTTACCAACGGCAAGGTATAAACTCTTTTTTTTATTTATTATCATCCAAAATTGAAGGAAGATTTAGATGAAAACGATAACAACTAGAAAATAATTTTGATAGGATTGCAGTCATAATATGTACACTAATTTCTACCAAATTAACACAAAATTAACAGAACTTTAAACTCAAAGCGTCCATTCAATTCATGAATATATTAAAAAATTTTGTCAAAAATTATTGGATTTGTGTAAGAAAATTTGGTTTAGTTAAAAAAAAAGATGTTGTAAATTAATTAATTAAAATGTTATCAAACAAAATAAATTAATTAATTAAAACGTTAAATAATTAATTCAGTAATATTCAAATAATTAATCTAAACAGGAATAAAACATTTTTAATTAAAATTTGTAAAAATGAGTAATAATAATAATATTACTTATGATTATATTTTTTTTATAAACAAGTGAGATAAATTTGTTTCATTTTGGAGTTGTTAAGTACTAAAAAATAAAAAAAAAATAAAAAATTGGAGTTGGTAATTGGCAGTTTAACACTTGAACTTAAAAAAAAAATGGTTGCAATGGGTAGTCACGACTCTTAAAAATTTGTGAATGTATATTTATGAAAAAAGACTAATTACGAAAATTTGTCATTTTTGTTAAAGTCAATTGGATATATCACTATTTAAAAAATACTACTAATAATTGATTGACTTTCATAAGACTAACATTTTTTCGTTTAAATCTTTCTTTTTTCTTTTAAATTTTTGTCCGTATTTTATTTTTAATTTCGTTTCTAGCTTTTTAAGTATTTGAATTTAATTAATTTTATATTTTAGTTTATTAAGTTCTTTTTTACATAAAAAACTATTTGTGTCATTGTCCTTATTTTTTATGAATCCTTTAACAAAAATCTAAATATATGTATTAATGTTAAAAACTTGACCTACTAAATAATTTTAAAATATTTATATACATTTAGATATCTTATTGATAAAAGTAATAATGAACCAAAAAATGAGTCGAATTTATTTTTCTTAAAATGTGATAATATCTAAAATGATTATCATGGGAAGAAATTTATCGAGTAGAATTAAATATTTAAAAATATAAGGAGATTTAATAATAAAAACGAACATGAAACTTAATTTTCTTTTTTAACAATATATACTTTTTTTTATCCTTAATTTTTGGATTTGGATTTAGCCTTTTTGAGAATAAAACATTAGTATATTAAACGAAGCATTTCAAATTCTAGTTTTCTATTTATAAAAAATATGCTTTTTTCACAAATTTTTTTATTAGGAATCCTTTAACAAAAGGCTAAATTTAAATTTTATTATCGGTCAAAAATAAAATCGTCAGTTTTACTACCGCTACTTACACATACATATTCTTTTATCTTTATATCAAATTTTCAAACCCAAAAGAAGTGGTGCTTCATTCATATATTAATACTTAATTACCTTTCTAATCTCTCATTAATTCTAAAATTTAAAACAGTTCTCTTCTCTCTTGTTTTTCTATAGTTATTTTTTAAAGTGAAATTTCTTAAAAAAGRAAAAAAAAATTACTAGAATTTAAAAAATGAGCCGCCGTATTGTGCAGAGTATTCCGACCCACGGCGTGGCGGCGGGACTGGGAGCCATTGAAGGTCTGGTGTTCGAGATAATAATCACCTTCGGTCTGGTGTACACAGTTTACG